>CM046333.1:16389879-16746739 GCA_025403435.1 Artocarpus heterophyllus
AAAGATTTGGTATAAATTTTTTTTTAAAGACCACCAAACTAAGAGGGAAATTTGTTATACATATATACATTCAGTTGAAGTTTTAAATATGATCGATTTTTTTAATATACAAAATGCTTCTTTAAACTGTCATGTAAGTTTGTTGGGTGAAAAAATAAAAAGAAAAAAAGAAAAAAAAAGGCTCTTTAAATGCATGGTCTTTTTGGTATTTTAAGAGGGGTGAAACATGTAGAATAAGGGTTGGCTTAAGAAAAAAGATGCGAAAAGTATAATGAAGGGCGTCAATAGACACACCCTATAAGTAATCAATTTTTTAAAACAAATATATTTATAATATTATGAAAATATAACTATTTCAATTCTAAAAGTGGATTTTTGTGTAAGTATCTCATTTTCCCTTGTAAAAATTACCCTGCATGCCAAAATTATTATGGTAAAATAAATTTAGCAAAATTATTAAAATCATTTAGAAGTAGCAACATTACATAGTAATCTTAATAATGTTATATTTTATACTACATAATTATGGTATAGTTATTTTTATGATATTAATTTTACTATTTTTAAAATATTCTAAAAATTGTGATATTTTAATTTTACTGATGAGATTTTGCTATGATTGAAGCCTTTACAGTAAATAAACAAAGTAAATAGTAAGTTGTAAACATATTTAGTCAGCAGCAGTAAATAAAAAATTTATTCATTAAATTAATTTTTACTTGCAGTGAATAGATTTTTTACATAACCTTTTCTCTATTTATTATAAATATTTTAAAAAACAACCATTTATTTTCTCAATGAAAAAAAAAAGAAAAGAAAAAATATTTTCCCTTAACAATGTAGCTGGGCCGAGATGGTTATTTTCGTGGCCCAAGGTTCAGCCGAAGTGTCTAGAGCGAGACTATTTGAAAAGAGGCTGGCTCTGTCACCAAACACCTGGAGGCGCGTTGCCCTTATTCCGGATTAGGGTTAACATCTTTGGCAATCAGGATTTTCTTAGGCGCCAATCACCTCCATACTCCTCTCCTGCGACAAACGGGTAAAACCACTTCTTCCTCTTTTCACACTATTCTCTAAAACCATTTTAGATTCTACTTCTTCTTCTCCTTTGTATTGCGCTTAATTTTGCCATTGGAGGATAAATTTATGCTCGAAATTTTCACATTCCATTGTTTCTTCAGGTTTTGCTCATTTGTCACTCTGCATAATAATAATTGTAATGATAATAACAATAAATAAACTTAATTTGCTGTTTACCAAATATGTTTTACTTGTTCATGGATTTGTTACTTTTGTTAAGCTAGTAAAATGGCATTTGTGTAAAATTTTACACAGAAAGAAAACCCAATGGAAACTTATGTTGCAACTTTTTCTCCACAATTATAAATTGGAAAGAGAAAAAAAAAAAAGGAAAAAAGAAAAAAGAAAAGCTGTAGAGCTCTGCAACAGATACAATGGGCATCACTGATGGTAGTTATTAACCTTAAAGAAGCACTTTTAGGCTGTTTGGCACTTTAGCTGTGATTGAAGTTTTAAGTTTAAGGGTTGTTGCATGTAAAAGTTTTATACTGTAGTAATTTTTTTGTTTTTTGTGATTTTTTTTCCTCTTAAGAATGCTAACTGCACTAGCGAGTGGTGCGACGGCAATGATTTGGGCCGCCCATTTCCATAGTATGCACGTGGGTACTGCAACATGACGTACATATGTCAACGGTCCAGATCATGGACTCGTACTATTTGTGAGTGCATTTAACATTTTTTTTCTCTCTTTTTTCTTAAGGTTCAATGTGAAGATTAACCAAAGAAATTGTTAACTTTTGACCCCGTTCTTTATGGATGTGACTGTCAGGTGGTTTGATAAAATACACAACTTTGAGGCAATAGAATGGTTGGCCAAACCACTACAGGCGGTGATCGTTCAAGGACGTATTGGACGCCAGTGATGGAGAGGTACTTTATTGATCTGATGTTAGAGCAACTGCATAGAGGGGCCAGGATTGGCCACACATTCAACAAGCAGGCTTGGACAGACATGCTCGCCATGTTCAATGCAAATTTCTGTTCTCAGTATGACAAGGATGTTCTGAAAAGCCGTTACACGAATTTGTGGAAGCAATTCAATGATGTGAAGAATCTTCTCAGTCAAAACGGGTTCTCTTGGGATGAAACTCGCCAAATGGTGGTGGCTGATGATTATGTCTGGGATGCTTACATAAAAGTAATGCACGGCTTCTCTATGCGTTCTTTTGTATTAAAAGCATCTGCAGCTTTGAAATAACAAAACATGTGTTGCAGGCTCATCCCGATGCTCGATCCTACAAAATGAAAGCTGTTCTAAATTTCAATGACTTGTGTCTGATATATGGCTATACAACTGCTGATGGAAGATACAGTCGTTCGAGTCATGACATAGACTTTGATGATGATCTGCAGGGAGTAAATATAGGTGTATATTCTTTCCCTGGATTAATATCATTAAATTGTATTCAATTATACTGAGGTGACTAGTTTAACATTCCTCCATTCTGTAGGTGATGGGATATACAGTCTTGTTCCTTCGAGCAATGATCGTCAAAGAACTGATTGGACGCCGGGAATGGACCACTATTTCATTGAGCTTATGTTGGACCAAGTAGGAAGAGGCAACAAAACTGCAAACATGTTCACTAAACAAGCATGGACAGACATGCTTACCTTATTTAATGCCAAATTTGGCCCTCAACACGGCAAAAGGGTTTTGAGGCATCGGCACAAAAAGTTGTGTAAGTACTATAGTGACGTGACGTTTCTTCTGAAACAAGATGGCTTTTCCTGGGATGAAAAGAAGCAAATGGTTACAGCTGATGACCATGTTTGGGATGCTTATACCAAGGTACATTAACATAAAGGCTTTCTTCTTTTTTCTTTTTTTTTAAAATGAAATTTGTGTTGCTTGTTTTGCAGCCTCCATATGATATCATTTCAAGTGACTGATTGATGAAAAAATTGATGTAGATGCACCCGCTTTCACGTACTTATAGAACAAAAGCCTTGCCAAACTACTATGATTTGATGCTTATATTTGGTAATGAAATTGCCAATGGATCGCAGAATTTTTCACACAAGGAGAAAATCCTTCAAGATGATGTATCACAACCAAAAGCAGGCAACTTTCAATTCTCTCGTCAACTAATTGCAGTTTCTTCATTTCAACTTCTTGCTTGATAATTTTGTGATCTTAAATTTAGGTGAAGGAAAGGCAAACCAAACCTCCGTTGTTAGTGATCGTACAAGAACATACTGGACACCACCAATGGACCGATATCTTATAGATTTGTTATTAGACCAGGTGCATAGAGGAAACAAACTTGGGCAAACATTCATAAGTCAGGCTTGGATAGACATGGTTACATCTTTCAACGCACAATTTAAATCTTGCCATGACAAAGAAGTCCTGAAGAATAGGTACAAACATTTGAGGAGGCAGTATAATGACGTAAAGATTCTTCTTGAGCACAGTGGGTTTTCTTGGGATGAAGCACGAGAAATGATAATAGCGAAGGATGATGTTTGGGATGCCTATACAAAGGTAAAATTTCACTCATTTGACAAGGTTGAGTTCTCTAGTTGATCTGCTGAGAACATATAGGCTTAGTTTGGCAAGTTAGTTGGAACTTAAAGTTTCAACTTGCTACAGTGTAAAGCTCTCATATGCTATAGTAAAAAGCAAAAGTTTGCTACAATGTAAAGCTCTCACATGCTACAGTATCTAAGTTCTAGCATTGTTTCCAAATACTCTCATAATCCATGCAGGTCCATCCCGATGCTCGATCTTATAGAGTCAAAACTGTACCAGGATTCAACAAATTGTGTGTTATATGTGGTGAAGAACATTTTGACGGAAGATACAGCCGTTTGGCACGAGATGCAGATCCTGTTGGTAAATTACCTGTGTTAATGACAAGTACGTTTCTGTGTGTTTACTTTGCAATAGTAGGATTGTTAGTCGCTTATGAGTCAAATAACAGCTTTATTCCGAATATGGAATAAGGTACCTAAGCATCAATGTCAACGTGGGTTCATCTTTTCTTCTCTTAATATGAAGAAATTGTGGCATCTTTATCAGATTTGTCAGTGATTATTAGTGTGTGTGTTCTCCAAAGACACATCCGTGAATAGTTGATATACTTCTCTTGTTTTTCTTGATTTCTAGGTGAGGTGACAAACGACCTGACAGTTGCCAATGCTGTTTCTTTAAGGATAGAATGGACACCACAAGTAGAACGTTGCTTGATTGACTTGATGTTAGAGCAGGTTCAAAATGGGAATATGATTGATAGTACATTCAACGAGCGAGCCTGGGATTACATGCTCAAATCATTCAACAAAACATTGGGACTGCACTGTGATAAAACTTTTCTGGAAGATCGGTATCTATGGTTGAAAAACCAGCATGATGGCATCAGCAATATTCTTAGTTGTAGTGGGTTCGCATGGGATGAAACTCGGCAAATGGTAACTGCTGATAATGACGTTTGGGAAGCCTCCATTAAGGTACACGAAATAATGTATAGTTACGTGAAATTACAAAATGCTCTACTTTCTGAAGGGAGCGAGCTTTGTCAATGTATTAGTTGAATGTGGCCGAATTAATATTATTCGTAACTAATTCCTGTGTGATATTTTGCAGGAGCGCCCAGATGCTATTTCCTACAGAAACACTTGCCTAAGCAGTTTTAGTGATTTGTGCAAGATTTTTCAAAGCAGAACATTGGGTAACAAAATCGGTGGTCATGATGCAGAACTGAACTGTGACGGTCAGGATCCTGAAGCGCTTAGTCAATTTCAGGTTTTAGAAACGGAAACCAGCCCTTATTCCTTGGAGATAATGGTTGATGGAGCTTATGGAAATCTACCATTGTCAACTGAAGATGTTAGTATGTTCGAGAAACAGAAAAAACGGACGGTGTCTCCGCTAGATAATGTCACTTCTAGAAAAGTGCAGAAGATGCAAAGTGAGAATAGGCTAAACTCTCTCTCTGAGATGGCACACCTTGTTGTGGAATTGGCAAAGAAAGAGAACAAGAGTGATCATGCCATAGAAATTGCAATTGATGCGCTCCAGGCTATACCAGATATGGATGATGAGCTTCTTTTGGATGCTTGTGATCTGTTAGAAGATGAGAGGAAAGCAAAGACATTCTTGGCACTCGATTTTTCGCTGCGAAAGAAATGGTTACTTAGAAAGCTTCGTCCATAGTTGTAACCCCTCTCTGCTTTGACAGTGGGACATAGGTTTTTAGGTGGTCTCTCGCTTCCAGTACCATTGGTAATGTTTATCGCATTTTCAACGTATTTCTTGTTTTGTTTTACCCACTTCTATGTCATGGTATGAGATTAGCAAAATTTTCAGAGCTTTTTCCTGCAACTACAGTGGTATATCTGTACTGTGTTTTGCTAGTCGTGCTGCAAATTAAATCCAAGCACTCTCGTAGCAAAATATTTTGCACTCTTTTATTTACATTTTTATTTGTCTAATGTCAATATGAGAACTTGGTTTGAACCCAAAAAAAAAAAAAAAAAACCAAGCAGTTTTTGTACTTTTTGGTCCAAATTAATTTTAATAGTTTTTTTTTTTTCCTCACAAAATTTGATAACTGGCTTCCCACATGCCCTCAGAGGCTTCCCTTGGAGCAAAAATAATGCTAAGAAATAGCCAGCGTTTATTCGCAGGATTACGCTTAATGAAGTGAAGACGTCTTTTACGATAGAAGAATTGCCCAAATAGTTAGCACAGCAAGCAATTCAGCAATAGCAATTGAACATCAATTACGCCAAGGACTAGCATAAAAAGTACGTAGTAAGTGTCACAAAAATGTTTATGCAAATTGTGAATATTTGCAAGTGAAAAAGAAGAGAATAGCTTGCAAAGAACAAGAATGAGAATTGCTTGCGTTTTACGGAATGCAAAAGTTCATGCAATTTGAATAGTCTAACATGTAGAGTGACAACTACAATTCTGAAATTTACCAAAACCACCTAAAAGAAAGTTTTCAGAGGAAAAATCATAATCCTAAGCAAAAGCTCATCTGAAAAGTGTAGAAAGGGGCTTTTCCCCCAACCGCTAAAAAAACTTGAAAGAGAAGAAATTAAGACGAAATGTTACATTGTCATCACCGCTGGAGATATTTCAAGGGTCAAGGCCAAAAAAAAAAAAAAAAAAGGGGTAAATTACAAAATACTCATCGACCACCACAATGATGGGATGGTCTTCTAAACTTTGAATAAAAATTATATTTTGGTTGTCTATATCATCAACAAGCACATCTCACAGGACATTTGGAAGGCAGAAGGAAGGGGACCCCTTTTTCACAGCGCCAGAGTCACAAATCTCTTCCATGGCCCGGTGGCCGCACACTCACTCCATTCCATTGGTAGACAACCAATGAATGGACTTGGTAAAATCTTCATTCCATCTTTGTTCAATATGCAACAACCATCTCACGGTAATAATCTTGGAATCCCAATTTGTTTTTCACGAGGAGAAAGCAAACACTCTAGGTTAGACTCATTTCATTCGTCTCCTTCTATCTCTATCCCCTCTTTCTCTGCCTCTGTCCCTCTCGTTGTCATCCCTCTCTCTACTTCCGCTTTTCTCGCACTTCCCCCTTTCATTTTCAAAATCGTGACCCCTATCTCTGTCCCTATCCCTGTGTCTCTCACGGTCCCTGTCCAGATCTTGTTCCCTCTCCCTATCTCTATTGGATGATCTCCGTGTGGGGCTGTCGCTCCCGCTGCGGTGCCGCTTTCTTGATGTCTCGTGGTTGTTGTCTCGTCTGTCCCTCCTCTCCAAAGATGCCCTCTCTACGGACAAGAAAGTTATGTGAGATAAGAACACGAGAAAAGCATCTTTTTAACATTTTTTTGCCTAAGACCCTTTGGTCTAATGGCATGGGAAGAGGGGTTGGGAGGGCTTTGGGCGAGGGATGGTGGGTTCCATCCCACTAGTAAGGTACAAAACTATTAGTTTTATCATATGACACTTGCCGACCAATCAAGTGGTACCAGCAAGGTAAGCAAAAAGAGACCAGAAAAAGAAAACGGCTGAAAAAGGGCATGCGCAACAAATACGAACAGTGGAAGCACCACAAATATCTCAAGTACTTACTACTCCCAGAGGCATCTTTGTTGGAATTGGAGAGCCCATAATCAGCTTCCAACCGTTTACGATGTGTCGCTACTTTCCTCTCGATCTCTTCAGGACTTCTAATTCCCCTTTCCTCAAGAGATTCACGATATTCAATCAAAGCAGCCTCCAGACGTCTCAACTTTTTTCTGCAGAAATGATAGAAAAAAGTTTAAGCACCACGATAAGGTTACAACGCCAAGCAGAACATACACAACCTTCACTGTAGCGCAAGATACGTTGGTAAAACGCCCCATTTAAAATCAAATAAAGAGAAGAATTTTGTTCAAGTCAAAATTTCCCCATTGATAAATCTAGAAAGCGTACTAAAGTTGAAGACAACCTCTGCTCCTCACTCATTCCACTGTCAGGTTGAAAAACAACGCTCGAATCGGGTGCAGATTCCATCTCATCAGCCTTGCTAGGACCATCACCAGCATTCTCGCTTCCTGAAGATGAGTAGCTTAATCCAAGGCCCCTACTACTTCTCTTCTGTTCATCGTCACTATCATCATCCTCTCGAGCCCATTTGGAAGCTGGCAAAACAGGGTCGTTCTTCTCTTTCTTTACGAATGGTTTTAGTTCCGGCTGTGGAATCAGAATTGTTTGGGCTAAAGGAACCAAACCTTTCGCTTGGGAGTCCATTTCATCCTCCGCATAATGATTCCATCCAGATGATCTTATAGGGTCAGCTTCAACATTTGTTTCTCTCCTGCCACCAGAATATCTACCAGAAATTGAATGGCCTTGAGCATACTTCAACTCTTCATCTAGCTCATAGCCCCTTTGCTTTTCTGCCTCTTCCAGACTCAACAGCCGTGCAACCATCATCTCCCGACCACCAACAAGAGACAATCCATTATGTCTGCAACGTCGTTCCAGTTCAGCAAGGGGAAGATTCATTAGCTCCTGCATAGCTGCTCCTTTGCCCATCGCCAGAGCAGCATCTTCATTGGTCTTACCTGCATCAGCTGTATCTTCAGAACTGGTTCTTTTGTCGATCTCCGGTGCATCACCACATATGGAGTGGAAAGGTATCACACCAGAGTTTCCCAATCGAAGGAAAGTAGCTCGTAAACCATTTACATATGCGTCAGAGAAAAGAAACCAGTCTGCCCATACTTGCAATACCTTCAGAACTCTTTCCTGCAGAACTCCACTAAATTATTACCAAAGAAAAAATGAAATAGTTTCACAAAACCTAGAATTATTGTTGGTTAAATACCTTAAGCGCCTCAGCAGTGATCCTTCCTGTTATACTACGATACAGATCATTAAAGCTCTCCATTATATCCGGCAACGTTGCTTCAAATTTAGTACGGTAGGCAGAAGCATTCTTTACAGGAGCACTACTGTTATGAAGTACATCGGAGACAAGCATCAATCTTGCAACTTTAGTTGGGATTGGAGTCTCCTTAAGTGTCAAGGATTCCGTCAGAACTTCCACTATCTGAGATTCAAAATAAACTCTGAGTCTGATACATTAATACACACAAACCAAACAACCTAGTTTGGAGAAGTCATGCTTGTCAACATTACCTCACCAGCCGCATCGGCATTATCCAGTGCAAATCCCATAGCTTCCCTTATCTGACTCCTTTCTAATGTTAATGCACGTAACATATCCTCAAACTCATCTCTCTGTGAATCAGTCATTGTACGTTCTGGCTCTACACGCTAAAGTTGAACGAAAAAAGGAGAGTTAAACCATGAGAAAAGTGGAAAAGATAACCATCCTGAAACAAGCAAAACAACAAATACCCTGCTTCTTCCAGCAGCATATGTTGCACTAGATTCCCTTTCAAGATCAGGGCTTTTCGCTGTTGGTAGGGACGGAGGAATCCATCTGAAAAAAGGCAAATGATAAATATTCAAATTATCATAGTGGTTTTAGTAACAAATTTCTGAAAGCCCGGCTTTGAAAGAGAAACCAGTCATGCAGTACCTTCCACTACCAGTTATCATGATGAAAGGTTCTGTTCGCCACCTTTGTAGAGTATCACCCTGCCCAAATCAACCCAATCCTCAGTCTCAGAAAAAGAATAAATACATACAACTTATATTTGATATTTCAGATCCGCATGTCCTAAAAACAAAACAGCAAACCAAAAAAAAGGAAAGAAAAAGAGAAAGAAAACTGCTTGCAACCGGCACGTCTATAGTTGTATAAGATGTACCTGGGCAAATGAATAAAGCCTCCAAACATAGTACGTATGCTCCTTTGCGCCAAGCTCAAATAAGAAGTTGAAAAGTGGATTCCCTCTGCCTCTCTCCATGATAGCTTGCTCGAAAGCACACCCTCCATCAAGAACATATAACGCCATTGTATCAATTACATGGCGGAGGTGATTATCCTCAGGTGGAACAACCATGATATCGGGAACATTTGGAGTCAGAACCTAATAACCAACAAGATATATAAGTAGTAAATCAAATATGGGTTATTTGAATAAGTATTAAAAAATCAATAGAAAGATCTGACGGCTAAATTACCAGTTCAGAATTTTGACTTGGGACAGAAGTAACAGGTGGGCCCGATGGACCAGACAGGATTACTGTGGCACCCTGCAATAAGAAAATGCAATATTGCTACTATAAGTTCAAACATCAATCTCAGTGAACTTTATATTGTAAAACACGGAGAATAGAGAAGGTACAGTTGATTAAAACAAGCACAAAATTTGCCAGGCCATCAAATTCAATAGAGAGATAAGTGGCGCAAGCAAGAAAAAGAAATAAACGCAACAATCATGCATACTGACCTCCTTACTCCTGATAGCCATTTGTCCAGGTGGAGGAGCGGGAAGTGCTTGTGAAGGTAAAGCAACAGACTTGCCCCACCCAATCTTCAGCTCATATTCATAAACAACCACACCTGCAAATGAAAAATTTTTCCCTTAATTCCTTCATATTGATTGCCCACTAAAGAAAGATATAACATAGAAACAAAAGCACTTCAAAAGGACAAGTAGGGCCCGTTTGGCATAGCTTTTGCTCGTGCTTTTAGTTAGTAAAAGAAGAAAAGCAAAAGTTATAGCTTTTTAATGAATGTTTAGAACCTTATTTTTAAAATAGTTTAAATAGGTCAAAATAGTTTTGAAATTTTTTTTAATAAGTAATAAAAATGTCATTATGAAGTTCATAACGTCTTATTAAAACTCGGGTACAAGTTGCATAGTCTATTTCAAAAGTGCTCTTCAAATAAGCCATATTTTGTGGCCTTGACTGGAAGCATTTCTGCAGAGCTAAAGTACTTTTAACAAATCATCCAAACACTTTATAAGCAGCTTTTGGACTCGAGAAGCCAAAAGCAGCTTCTACGAATCCCTCCCAAAGAGACCCAAAATTTGATTTAATTTGGCACTAGCATGCTAGGCTAATGAAGCATGGTTTCAGGACAAAGGACCGCACTTTAAGACAGAGAATGATGGCATCTTTTACGCAAATTATGTTGTCATTTATTTTCTACAACTTTCAATCCATCCAAACTTTAAACTATAAAGTAGTGCAATGCAACCCGAAAGGAAATCATTATGCATAAAAAGAATTATAGAAAGATGATAAACATTTTGGCATATTACTAAATGAAACAGAAGAAAACCTTGCATTTCATCCTTTGCAGCTTGTCCATCAGCTCTATTCATGAAAGCTACGAAGCCACAATTTCTTTGGCGTCTTCTCTCCTCTTCAGTTCTAGGCCACATTATCTTCACACTAGCAATAGGCCCAAATCTTCCAAATGTTCGCAAAAGGAAATTTTCATCGACCTAGATTTATTGAGAACGCTAATCAAAATGAGATGCAAATTTGCTTCCTTTTTTCTTTTGGTCAAAATCAGCAAAGTGACAAATAGCAAAAAAATACAGTTTGAAAGGGAAAACTAACTTGGGGTGAGAGATTTCCGACATATAGATTAGTTGTTTGCGGATCACCATCATCAAATGATCCAGGAAGCTTGCCACTTGGATCAAATTCATCAGGCAATTCGTCAAAGCGACTTACCTGGAAAATAGAAACAGTAAAGACAATAAATATATATCTTGGACCAATGAAACTTAAATCAATGCAACTACAAAAATAATACACATGTTTGTCGGAAATGGTGTGACATATCAGCTATATACTCAGTTAAGAAAAATAGTTCTGAAGAAGATATACACATTTAACAAGGTCTTTACGTTTTGCATGTGTAAATCAAGATTGCAAGGTAGAAGGTGCTATGAGCCAAAATTAATAGACTCTTTCGAAATGAGGGAGGACCATAGTGTCTCTTTTTGCAAAACAAAATCAAGCTTTTACGGATGATACTTACTGCAGAGTTATCATCATGGCGCTCACGCCAGTTTTCACGATCTTGGTTTCGCTTCTCCCTCATCTCTTGTGCATGTTTCAGTTCCTCCATGTATTCATCTATGTTTCGAGACTTCCCTCTTTCTCTCTCCCTCAGTTTATCCTCCTCCTTCTGCAAAGTGTCATGAAAAAAATTAGAATTGAAAATACCTAAAAGCTCCATATAAATTTCAAATAAACGAAATTCTTCTATGATACTGACTTTCTTCTCAGGTTCTTTCCCCTTGGATGCCAAAGGAGGTGGTATGAAAGAAGGAACATACCTACAGAATAAAAATTATTGGCAAATTTTTTGTCATAGAAGCCCTTTGCAATCAAAATAAGCAGATAACACAAAAACAAAAAGGAGAAAGTTAAAAATACATATGATTTAGTTCAGCGTGACTTTTGCTCCCAAAATTGTATAACTTTACCCTTTTGCTGTTTCAACAAGCTAATCTAATGAGGGAATTTTGCTAAGCATGTTGTTGCAGACACGTGAGAAGGGTACGTCCATTGCTGATTTTAATTAAAAAAAGGGATGCAATGACATTAGAAAGGAAAATTTTCCTAGTTCAGAAGCTTATTTAATTATTTTTTACATCCCTAAAATCCTCATAACCCACTTGGGCTTGAGTTTAAAATTGGAGCTTCAGCCAAATCCCACAATCTTTGGAAACAACAGAACTCCTGGGATAATCACCATTCACCCAACGTCTTGAAGACCAAACCTAAACACTCAACTAACCCCTCAAATTTTTCTACGCTTTGTTCAGTCTTATTGCTATTTGCTTCTGCATATTTAACTCAAAAACTTGAGATCATACCATCCCCTAAAACATCCTATTCCCTTATAATCCATACAGAAGTACATGCCAACAAAAATTCAAAATTTCACATGAATATGCGAGAAAGCCTCATGGAGAAAATAACTGGAGATGCATCCTAGCTATTAATAAATTCATCAACTCTATCCAAAACTAATTCAATACTTTTTGTGGCCATGTTTGGTCTTTTTGTGCAAATCTGTTTTTGCATTAAGTTCTGTATTCCACAAAATGTTCGGCAGAATAAGGTTGACTTATCCAGCACATCCAACAACCCTCTTTTAATTTTTACTTAAAAAACTACATGGTTCCCATTTAACGTCATAAATCATAACTTTATAAAGTCTGGATATGTGTCCAAACAAGAAGAAGAACATCCAATGAATAAATTCAGAGTAATGGCATGTCAGACGAAATGATCCAACATGTTTCCTTTGGAAAGAATCATACAGAAATATGCATACATTTTACTATTTCTTGCAAACAAAACAGAATAACCACCAACCATGAAAAATAATTTGTCGCTTATAAGCCAAGATAGTCTGATTTTCCCATGTCATATAGCATTAATAAATAAAATTATAAGAAAAAAAAATTGAAATCAAGAAATCCAACTTCGTTTGAGTGGAAAATTATCTACTGAAACACAATGAGAAAGAAAATATGTAAACAGAGAATCTAAACCACTCTGAAATTGGGCCTGTTTGGCATTGCTTCTAGAGCTTCTTTTAGCTTCTGTAACCGCCTATAGTAGTTTAGGGTGTTTGATAAACTCTGCTTCTGAAAAGTTGCTTCTAAAAACTGCTTTCCACTAGCAAAAGTTGAAAAGCAGCCTAAGGGTTGCTTTTTTCAACAGCTTCTACTTTTATAATTTCAAATTACTAGACTAACCTTAGTAATAATACATAATTCCCAATCTACCTATTTTTCCTTTAACAAATTGAAATAAATCAAATAACACGTTTTGCTAAAAACAAAACTTTTTTTTTTAAGAAAAACAAAACGTAATAGAATATGCTTAGAAATATATTCAAATACTTAAAAAAATAATAATAAAAATAATGTTTTCTAAAAATATATTACATAATAAAAATAAAATCACATTTTTAGCATTTAAATTTACACTTTACAGATATTACGTATACTAATTTTAAAATTGAAATTAATTAAAAACTAAAGCTATAAATATGCTTAGTAAAATATGTCTATTTTCGTCATTATAAATCTCCACAGCAATTTTATACATAGTTTCCCAAACACCTGCAATTTTGCTTATGGTCCTCACAGCAGATTTGGAAAAAATTTACCAAACGCCTACCTGCTTCTAGTCCACTGCACAGCATGGTAGAAGCACGGCACAGCAGAAGCTACTGCACAACACAGCAATGCCAAACTGGCCCATTGTGTGTTTGCAATTAAACTATCTTTGATCTGCTGGATACCAATAAAGCTTGTTTACTTGAACGTCATTGTGCATGCCTGCACCATCCACTTTTTATGCACCTAAAAACCTAAACAACTCGAGATTACATCCGGCGATATAATCATTGTACAAAATTTCCTACCTATGATGCCTTATCAAAAGAATTTGCAACATGGTTAAATCAAAAAACATTTCTTTACCTACTGCCCTTCTTTGGACCAGATACCCCATCTTTGGACTTTTCACCTGCCATCCGTGAATGAATAAAAAGGTCCATACTTTTATTAATGTGTCCCGGTAATAATACAAAAAAAAAAATCAATTTATTTATAGTGTGAAGAAGCATATAACTAGAAGAAATAAAATCTTACAAAAACCAATTCTACCATCTCTGCAACAGAAAGAAGAATAAACTACAAAGTTATTTTCTTTCCAAGCACTAACCTTCGCTATCCATCTTTAACTTGTCATTAGGATTGATCGTTCCTCCTCGGATGAAAGCTTTCGACCCGGGCATATTGTCCCCTTGAAACGACTCCACAAACTCCGCATATAAGCGTGCTGTTTCATCCTCAGCTCTCTAGAAGAAAGAAAAACCCAAAACGAATTTGAAAACTCTGAAACAGAAAGCAAATACAATTTGAAAGATAACACCCAGCTAATAGATACGCTACCCCATACCTTTTTCTTTGCCTCTTCCTCTTCTCTATGCTTTTGGAAGGGCGTCTTCTTCCGTGTAATCGAGAAAGAACTCATCTCAGCATCAAGTTCTGCGAAACGTTTCAAATTAAAATGGTTAAATCCAAATTTATAGTTAAAATCGCTATCCTATATTGAGTCTGATTAGGAATATATATACACACACACTTATATATATATATATATGTATGTATTGCAGTAAATAAAGCTTTTCAGAACTTAAAAAACCGATCGAGCAAGGTCAGAAAATTAGGGTTTTTATGACGACGAACTGATGAACCAACGGCAAATAAGTAACAAGCACTATCAGTTCCAGCAACCAAAACCCACCTAAAATTACCACCCAAAAACTGATATCATCCAATTTGACAAACTAGGGTTGTGTGTTCCGAATATCCCAACGAAATCCGCAAGCTAATTCGAATCGATTATAAAAAAAAAAGACACTTAAATGTCGAAATCAAATTAAGCAGGATAATCATGCAACAAATCATAGGGCTCAGAAAGAAAAGCGAAAGGTAAAGTTAAAAGAAATTACGAACCGAGTTTGTAGGATTGAAAGTGATCGATAGCTGCTTCTAGGGCTTTTTCCCTGGGGCCGCTGAAGAAGAAGACAACTTGGCCGAGTTGTTGTTCTTGTTGGGGATTTTCGCAAAACAAAAACCGAGTTCTGTCGGGTCGAGTCACTCACGAGACGAGAGAAACGCCAGTAACGGTAAGCGCGAGTTATGCGTGAAAGTAACTTTTATATAAATTACGATTTAGCCCCTCGAGCGTGAATCTTTTTTTTTAAGTTTTTTGAGGAATCTTATTTCTACTTTTTAATCCTTTATTTTTCCAATTAGGACTTGTAAGTCAAAAAAAAAAGAGAGAGAGTTTGGATGAGAAGAATAACTCGAGGAAACTAGAAAGAGAAAATTATGCATAATGTCCTTATAGTGTATCACTCATTAAAATTATCCTCTCATTTTTGGTTTTTTATAACTGTCCATTTTCTTTTTTTATTTTTTTAACATACTAATTACACACTTATTATTTTGCCCATTTGATTACCTAAACACTAAAACAAACCCTAAATCATCAAATCTTTCTCTCTTTCATGACTTTCTCTCTCTCCTATCTCTAGAATTATATTCTTTCTCTCTCTTATTTCGTCTCTCTCCTCTTATCTCATCTCTCTCTTCTCGAACAAACCAGTTCAACTCCGGTGGCAATTGCAATCTCGAACGAACCAAATCAACTTCAGCAACAATCACAAAAGCCAAATATACTCTTCGGCAGTTGTAGGGCCAGGATCCGGCATTGATCAAGATGTTTCTGATACTAGTTTACTCCGCTGTGAAGAACCTCAAGATCGAGAAATCAGGTTTGCTGATCGAGTGCATCGTTTGCCTGAGCGAGTTCAAGGACTGTGAAACGCTATGTTTATTTCTAAAATGCGAAGCTAGAAGTACTATAACGTGCCTCTCCATAAATGTTTGGTAACCATGTGTGTAAGGGTATAATCGGGAACAGGGACACAGGTGGGGACTTGTTTAAGAACAAGAAAGAGGAATAAAAAGAAATAAGCAAAGTTCCGTCGTTGAGTGAGAAATGGGAAATTTATGGAAAGTTACAATCCGCACCACATAACAGTGCACCTATACGCCTTCATCGACGTTGTTTTTTGACTAAAAGAATGAGAGATAACCGGCCATCGCAAGAGCCAAACTTACTCTCTGGCAACAACAGGTCTTGGATCTAACGTTGATCGAGACATTTTCGGTACTGGTTTACTCCACCGTGGAGAGCCTTAAGATCGGGAAATCAGACTCCCTGATTGAGTAGATGAAATTCATATGAATGTTCCAAGGAGTAGGATACCAAGGTCACACTCGACAGGTCATTACTCATTAGTTCGAGTGGGAGAGTGTATAGAGAGGTACACGTTGAAGCTCCTGCGGCTCGACCGAAGTAGTCGAAGGCTCCAGCGGCGGTTCAGCCAACTAAGCCTACCAAGTTTCCTTCCAAGCCACTCCCTCTTGCCCAAGTTGGTAAGCCTCAATTCATATTATTGTTTTTTTTTTTTTTTTTGTAGACTTTAGATTTGGATCGTGGGTTGGTTTTTATTGAGTTTTTTGTTGTCAAATTTTCTTTTTTGTTATATTGTTCTTATTCTTGATGGAATTTGGAGATTAACTTGGTTTTTTTGAAATCATTTTGTGTGTTCTGGCGTTGTGGAATATTTTTTTTCGTTAATAGAAGCTCAGCATTCTTTCATGAGTTTAGATGTATTCTGATGTCAATTGGATGCATTGATTTTTTTTTCCATCAACAAAGCTTTGGTGTTTGACAAGTTACAGAAACAGGTAGTTTCCAAAAAGACTTGAGCCTAGAGAGCTTTGACAAGTTGAGATTGTAATGTTCGATGCTATATAAGTTGGTTGTTGTATTGTGTTTGCTTTAGTTTGTTCATATAAACTTGTGGTTAAAGTATTATTTATGACATTTTGTTTGCTTTATAAGCTTCACATACTTAAAGCCTCTTATAAAATTGATTTACCTTTTTTTTTTTTGTAATTTCTTCTGGTTCTAGGATAGAATCTAACGGGTTTTAAGATAGAACCTGACAGGTTACATTCTGGTACCCCGCGTCGACAACCGGAGGTGGTTAGCATTTCTTTGTTTAAAATAAAATATGTTGGAATCTAATAGGTTTTAACTTTAGAACCACTAGGTTACAATTTGGCACCTCGCGCTGGTGACCAGAGGCTATTGGTGCTTTTTTGTTTCAAATAAAATATGTTGGAATCTAGTAGGTTCCAACTTTAGAACCTACTAAGTTACAATCTTGTAGATGTGGAAATCTATGGTCAAAACAAAAATAAATGGAGTTAGTAGAATAAAATCATGAACATGAAAATTAGGGCCCTTGATCACTATTAATTAGTCAGATTATGATAGAAACAACATGATGAACAACCAATGAGTAAACTAAGTGCATAAAGTAAGTAACAAAACCAAAATTTATAGTGGTTCACTCTTGAATGAGCTATGTCCACTGTTGAGATGTTCACTATGTTGGATCAAAATTTACAAGGTAAGTTAAGTACGTCTGCAACCGCGGCGTCTTCAATGACGATGAGTAACAGCAAGTAAAATGGCATGAGGCCCTTTATGAAGAGTACTCCCCCTATATTTATAGAGGTCAGATGAGGTGGTTACATGAGTGATTTTCACTCATTTTCACTCATCATGGGGTAGCTGGGTGTAAATAGTGGGCGGTTACTATGTACTTGTATGCCCATGTACTTGTAGTAATGGTTGTCATTGAAACGTGTCCTTAAACATCAGAGTGGTTTCGAGAAGTCCGAAGTTGTTAACCATCGTTGTTAACAATAAGCGAGCAAGGAGTGGCGTGATTCATGGTGAGTGACAAGCAATGATGAACAAGCGACAAGTAACGAGTGACAAGTGACGAGAAGTGCATGATAAGTGACCAACAACAAGGACCAAGTGATAGGTGATAAGTGACCAACAACAAGGAGCGAGTGACAAGTGAGAAGTGACAAATGAATTCAACTAGTGGCAAGCCAACTCGAGACAAGTGAGGCTGCGAATGGCAAGCCAACAACTGACGAGGTGATGAGCGATGAGCCAAGGAATGACGAATCAATGAGTGACAAACCCACAAGTGATGAATTGATGAGTGTCAAACCAATGAGTAGCAAGCCAAAGAGTGACAAACCGACAAGTGACAAATAATGGCCAATGACTTGCCACTTATCCATGAGAGGTTGTCGAGTGGTGAATAGAGAACTAGATGACAGTCAAGCAGTCGAGTTGACAACCATCGAGGAGATGACTAGATGACCATCGAGTAGTTGACTAGGTGACCGTCGAATAGACGACTAGCTAATTAGCATGAATATATAACTACTTCTCAGTAATCACTAACCATGTGTGTAGTTGTAAGTGACAAATGAAGTCTGACCCCAACAGACAGCCCCCTATTCCTTAGCTAAATTTATTTTATACTCAAGGAGTGAAAAGATCTAGCATTGACTACCAATCGGTTCTACTAGTAGTTTATTATTGCAAGAACTTCTTAATTGACGAGTGACAAGTGACGACTAAACGAGGCATTTGATGAGTGAGAATCGAGAAGCAAATAACAAGGCATAAGTGAGGGCAAGTAAGTGGCGAGTATTCTTGTGAACCTAAATGCGTCCAGGTGCCTTAAGTGGTTTTGAGTCAGATTATGAGTCCATTTGAGTAAATGATCTTTGCAAAACAAGTCCAGTAGCTAGTGTACCAAAAGATGTCCATTGAGTACTGGAGCAGGGTGAACAACAAGTGGTGAGTACTTGAACGAGTCATTATCATGTAGTTAGTCGGGTGATTGAGATTTTGCGACTAGCGACTAGTGATCACAATCCATGAAAAAGATGCATTAGTCCGATTGATAACAATTAACTATTGCTAAAAACCAATAGTCAAACAAACTGGTGGTGATCATTATGTGATGAGTATACAAATAGGTGATCAACGAACATTACGAGGCAAGTGACAAGCAAACAGCTACTCGAGTACTTGACCACTATATTAGTCTGTGTTATGTTAAGTAGTGACTGGAGAACAGCGCTTAACAATCGAGTACTTGACCAAAAAGTCCTTGTTGAGCCAAGTGATTATCCAATGGTAATAACCAAATAGAAATAGTCCAGAGATCGGCATCAGGCACGCAATTTGGGAGTGAATTCTTAAGCAAACCAAGCATTTATGCTAGTGAAATCTCAAGTGAGCTCAACCTTGAACAATGGAACCAAGCACTTGGGAGAAAACTAGGTAAAGTCTTAAGCAAGCCCCCAATGGTTGAACAAAGAAAAAACTAGACTCAGGAGCAAATTCTTAAGCAAACCAAGCATTTATGTGAGTGAAATCTCGAGTGAACTCAACCTTGAACAAGGGAATGATGTCTTAAGCGAGCCCCTGATGTTAGGGCAAGTAGGAAACTAAATGAGCTCAACCTTCGACAATGGAGCAGATTCCATGCACTTGGGTGTGTAAGCAAAATTTTGAGCCTAAATTTTGGTCATGGTACCTTCGACAAGGGTTTAGTATTAGCTCCTTTTTAGTCATGGAAAGCCAAGTTTCACCTTCCTGCTTGTAAAGGAATTGAACCGACCACTTGGTGAGTAGATTGAACCAATAATAGTGAAAAATGAGCCATGAAATGGTTAAATCAAACCAAACATTGGGTGAATAGAATGAACCCAATGATGAAAAAAAGAGCCATAAAGATGGTGAGTCGAACCAAGCATTAGGTGTGTGAATCAAATACAATCAGTGAAAAGATGAACCATAAAGATGGCAAGTCACACCAAGCATTAGATGAGTAGATTGAACCCAAAGGGTGACAATTTTACGGGGAGTCGAACCAAACATTGGGCAAGTAGATCGACCCTAATGGGTGAAAAATGAGCCATGAAGTTGGTGAGTTGAACCAAGCATTGGGTAGGTAGATAGAACCCAAGGGTGAAAATGAGAGCCATGAAAACGACAATATCATGCTGATCGTCATTAGGTGAATAAATCGAACCAAATGATAGAGAAATAAAAGCTATCTTCATTTCTCTACTAGTAGCTGTCAACTATAGCGAGTATGGCTAGGAGTAATGAGCCGTTGAGCAGTGTGTCAATTAGGAAGCCATAATCGACAAGGGATGTAAACAAGTGCCAAACTCTTAAGCGACGAATCGTTGAACAGGAGCTATTAAGTGGTGAGTCAAGAAGGAAGTCTCGATCGATAATTAATGTAAACCTTTGGCAAGCCATCGAGCGACAAGTCATCAAGTCGAGAGTAATTTTCAACTTTGTGGCAAGCAAACAACCATTATTCAAGTCTTCAAATTTATCAACATTATGATAGGGATCAAGTCAATTGTAGTAGCTGCACTCGTTTATAACTCACGAGCTGCCTACATACCTATATGTAGGGATCAAGCTAGTTATAGTTCAATTGGCAAATGAAATCAAGGCAAAAAGTGATGTGGTAGTATTGAGCTAGCTAGCGGCAAGGTAATCAAGCCAGCTAGCAGAGTGGTGAGATCAAGCCGCTAGTGGCGAGGTGATTGAATAGACTAGCAACAAGCATGATCAAGCCAGCTAGTGGCAAGGTAAGATTGAACCTGCTAGCATTGATGTAATGAAGTTGGGCCCTGGCTAGCAATGAGCATAATCAAGTCGATTAACGACCGAGCTAATCGAGCAGACTAATGATGACCTGTGTAATTGATCCATCTTCCAATATTTTTCATTAAGAGAGAGAAGTTGTCAATTTTGCCTTAACGAGGCATGTTGGCTTATTTTATGTCTAGCCATAACAAGCTTTAGCGGTAATGTCGAACGGTAGCTAGACAGTTATGTTGAAAGTGGCCGGTACACTCTACATGTACAACTCCTAGCCTTCCTTGGTTGCCTCTTCTTTTAGTTGCCTCCGCTTTAATAAGTTGCATGTCAAGTGACCAAGTTTTTGACAAAGCTTATAATCCTTGTTAATGTCCTTGTGATAAAGAGAAACCATTAGTTATGCCATTTGATGTACACTACACCTCAAAGTTGCATGATAACCAAATCATCTTCACTAGTGTGTTAGTTGATCTTGGATGGGTTGCTTTAAAAGGAACTGATATCTAAGGAGACGATCCTTGACGAGTCATCATGAGTGAATGACAATATCCTATGTAGAGGACAAAAAAGAACAATCAACAATCGACCGAAGTACACTAAGAGGAATTATAATGCCTACAATGATTTGTTAATTGATATGACTCTAGGGTGAACATTAAATGGTGGCAGTGTCTAAGCTAATGAGCGCACCTCTTGATTGTCGACATCTTTCCTACTCGACGAGGGTTAAGAAGCAAAGGTACGGGCAAATGTCTAGCCCCAAAAGCTGGTAGCAGTTACATTAAGCTTTGTGAGGCCAATGAGCGATGAGCCAACAAGTGGCGAGATGAGATACATGCTTATCGATTGGTTCACAATGAGAAAACAAGTCCTCAATTGGATATATTAGATCGACAAGTTTAAAGATCAATTTGGGTTCTTGTTTGTTTGCTTGAGCGACTTGTGGAAGGGTCGTGGACCTCTCTTTCGTTGCTAGACTAATGTCATCATGGTCGTCTATCATGGTGACTAATAGAATGAAGGCATCAAGAGTTGATAATCAAGAGGCCCGATGGTGGGCGCTAAACTGTAGACGTGAAAATCTACGATCAAAACAAAAATGAATGTAATTAGTAGAATAAAATCATAAACTTGAAAATTGGGGCCCTTGATCACCGTTTTTATTTTCATCACTGTTAATTAGGTTAGATTATGATGCAAATAACATGAAAAAAACCAATGAATAAACTAAATGCATAAAGTAATAACAAAACCAAAATTTATAATAGTTCACTCTTGAATGAGCTACGTCCACTGTTGAGATGTTCACTATATTGGCTCAAAATTTATAAGGTAAGTTGAGTACTATGTTTGAGTGATTTTTGTAGAGTGACAACAAGTAAAATGGCGTAAGGCCCTTTATGAAGAGTACTCCCCCTCTATTTGTAGAGGTTAGATGAGATGGCTAAATGAGTGGTTATCACTCATTTCCTCCCATCATGGGGCAGTTGGGTGTAGTAGTGGTGTGAAATAGTGGGTAGTTACTACATACTCATGTGCCCATATCCTTCTAGTAGTGGTTGTCATTAAAACATGTCCTTAAAGATTGGAGTGGTTTTGAGAAGTCCGAAGTTATTAACCGTCATTATCAACAATAAGTAAGCAACGATTGGTGGTGAGTGACAGAGACGAGGAGCAAGTGACAAGCAATGAGTGACGTGCAACGAGGAGCGAGTGATGAGTGACAAGTGACGAGCGATGAGGAGCAAGCAACAAGTGACAAGCCATCATATGGCAAATGAAGTCAACTAATAGCCAGCCGACTCGAGGCAAGTGAGGCTACGAGTGGCATTCCAACAAGTAATGAGCCAACGAATGACAAATTGATGAGTGATGAACCAACGAGTGACGAGCCAATGACTGATGAATCGACGAGTGTCGAATCGACAAGTAGCGACCTCGAGAGTGATTAACCAACGAGTGTTGAACCGACAAGTGACAAATAACGGCCAATGACTTGCCACTTATGCATGAGAGGTCATCAAGTGGTGAGTGGATGACTAAATGATCATCGAACAGTCGAGTTGACAACCACCGAGTAGGTTCCAATTTTAAAAGTTACAATCTAACACCTTGCACCGGTGACTAGAGGCAGGTTGGTGTTTCTGTGTTTCGAAGCAAATATGTTAGAATCTAGTAGATTCCAACTTTAGAACCTACCACGTTATAATCTTGCACTATGCGCTGGCGACCACAGTAATCTACCACATGGACGATTGAAATCAGGAAGGTAATTTAGACTTTTAATAAATCACATTTTTTTTAATTTAAGAAGGAAATGTAACTTGGACATTTAATAAATCACATTTTTTTATTAAAAGGGTAATTTTGAAAAGAGCATTTTAGAAGGGCAATCTTAAAAAAACTCTCCTTTAAGGGGAGCATTCTTGTAAGTTGCTCAACTAGAAACTCACATTCCTTCATAAATCATAGGATTGTTTCTATAAATCCCCCTATCCTATGTATCCTAATTTACTTTGCCTCTCGATTTTTCAAAATCAATCAAAATGCTCCTTGATCTATAGAAAGCCAGTTAATATGCCCTCCTTCCGTCCAATTCTATCTATAAACCTAATGGAATTGCTAACGTCGCATATCATTAAAGATTAAATTACGTCAATAAACTCTAATTAATATATAAAATAATTTAATTTTAAAAATAATTAAAAATGTTCCCCAATTAATTTCAACCATCGATTTAACTACACTTGATCCTAGCTCTACATTCCTCTTAACACATAAGTGAGAGACATAGAGACAAAAAAAAAAAAAAAAGCCCTTAACATAGGCATCCACCCTAACGCCTACAAACACTAGAGGCTGCCACTGTCGTCGGCCAAGACTAGATTGCTGCCTCCATCGCCAGCTCGATGCATCCGCTATCATCGGCTCGACGCTGCCACGAGTGAGGGCGAGGGAAGGGGCGTCAAGCATGGGACGACAGTGCAGAGAGGGTTCTTTTGTCGCCTGAGAGGGGGGTCTAAAAACTTTTTGTTTCAAACGTTGATTTACAAAGATAAGAGGGAAGGAAAGGGATAAAAAAAATAAAATGAATTTTTTTATTGTTTATAATATTTATTATTTTTATATATGTAATTAATTTTTTATATTTTTTAATTCTTTAATAATATGACACATCAACAATTCTCTCATATTTATAGATGGAATTGGACGAAGGGGCCCTATTGACCAATTTTCCATATATCAGGCGTCATTTTGACCGGTTTTGAAAAATTGAGGGGCAAAGTGAATAAGGATACATAGGTCAAAGAGGATTTATGAAAATAATCCTAAATCTTACTATGAAATAAACTTTGAGCTTTATTTATAAGAGTCAAATCTTAGAGCAGCTCAAATTTTTTTTTTTTTTTTTTGAGTAGAATAAATCTAATACTTAAAGGATCCAAACAAACATAATCTAAAATAAAATTTTAAGAAATAAATATAATTTCCTACTACTAAAAGGGAAATTATAGTAACTAACACTTTTTAAAAACTGGTTTTAATAAATAACACGTTTTGAAAATATTTATAGTAAATAACAAACTAACGGTGTAAATAATTGTACCATCTTATTTATAGTGTAAATACTTCTTCTTTACACAACAAATAAAATTAATTATTTACACAGTAAATAAATTATTTATAAGGGTAAATAAATTATTTACATCATAAACCTACTATTTACTATAAATATTTTTAAAACCTAATATTTACTTTAAAAAGTTTCAAAACTTTACTATTTCTCTCATTCTTCTATTTTAAAATTAAAATTGAATATTAAAATTTGCTAAATCAACATGAGTTGCATGTCAAGTCCATACGTCGTTAACTCCATTTATATTTGTAGAGCAATCTTCCAAGTTGAATTTCACGTTATAGATCTATTATTTACAATTAATGCAGAAAAATTACAGCTTAAAAGCTACGACACATTGCCATGACGTGGAAACAGGGCAATGGTTGAATAAAAATTAACATAAACTAATCCCTTATTCTTAATTTCTTATAACCGAAATACAATACACCCAAGGAATCTTCTTGAAAATCAAATAAAATAAAAACACTGTCCGGCAAGGGCTTCAAATTCAATAAACAATTAAAACAATATGTGCACAATTTTTTGAACTAGGACAAAAACTACATTTTTATAATAGTTGAGACAAAAAAAAATGTTCAAAAATTTACAAATAGTACACAATTAGTTTAATAAATCATAAGAATAACACATAATTTTAATGTAACACAATTAGTTTAATAAATCCGCTAATTGCATTTCTTAAATTTTAGGGCGTTACACACAAATTGGGTATCAAACCAACCAAAAAAGAAAGAAAAACAGCTTCATAAGGCTTCATAAAACTATAAGGAATATTACTTGGCACGTAAAAATAAATTTAAAAAATACACAAAAAGTACTTTCAGTTTTAAAAAGTTCACGATATTTTCATGATTGCTCAAAGAACAAAGGGGCAATACAATGCGCAATTAAATGTAAAATCAGGACTGCAATCCCATTGCAGTATATTATATAAATCTATAATCTGGCAACGTTCATCAACTGCGATCCATCATACAAGGACCAACAATGAAGGTTACACAGAGTACAGATTTTGCTACAAGGCCCAGCTCTCTAAGCATCTAAAACTTAAGCAGAAAGCCATTTCTGGTTATATATGTAAAAACCAAACTCCATTCTAAACACACCATAATGAACCAAATCCCACAAAAGCTTCAAATCATACCCTTCATAGCCAATCCTTTTCTATCTCTGTCTCAAGTCTGTAGACTTTTTGCTAGTAATAATAGAAGTAAGCTGCAGCATCATCACACTTCATTCGATTTAATGGGCCAATTTCTTTAGATGTTGAAACGTCCGCTGTTTTATCCACTGTCTGTCATATGGCAAGTATGCTTGAACCGAGTGATCGTAGCTGCAAACCAGAACCAACAAACAAAGATATCAGCATCACAGCAGATAAGCAACAATGTCGACCGTCTGTAGAGAAAAACTATACACGCCATTGGTCATGGTCATGGCCACGGCAAGCAAAGAAAGCAACAAGAAAGACAGAATCTTAATTGCCTAACAAGCAAGCACCCAACAATTTTCATGTGATTAAAACAAAGGGAAGCAATCAGGCATTTGAAAAGAACTCTAAAATTCAGTTAGTTCAAAAGGAAGTACTCAAATGGTGATCAACCAAGTAATAATAGGTTTCAGCCTGCAGAACACCAAGTCGATGATAACATTTTTTTTTACCAAAATTATAACAGGTTAACCTCCATTTCTTATTCAAATCTACAAGTAGCTGTTAATTAGAACATCTCCAATGCAATGCCAAATTTCTATGTCTTTGCTACAATTTGACATTTGCATAAGAAACTCATTCTACAATGCTACAATGTACTTGTGTCCAATTTGGCATTTGTTGGTGGCATTTGGTGCTTATTGGTTGATGTGCAAAATCTTTCACTTATAATTACAACTCATTTATTTTTTTTAATTATTTGAAGATTAAAATTCTCCTTTTACTAGTTCCAAAGCTTAAACTTTATTACAGAAAATAAAAACAGTATTTAAAATAGCATTGGAGCACAAAATAAAACATACCAAAATATGTCATTTTTTACACTTTTTTGTGTTAAACATAGCGTTGGCATTGACATTTGAATTGGAAATAGTCTAAGGTCCCTATTTCTACTGATAATTATTTAGACTGCACACCTCTTCAAAGTTTTCATGGTCTTTTACCATTGCTCACACAAGGAGCAGATACGAGGAAAAAAAATCTCTTCTAGTGACTCACAAGATTCGAATAGAGATACCAGCATACATCTCAAACATAGGAAACCAGAAAACTATCTTTTCTTAACTAGTGTCAAAACATTTCTCAAAATGAAAAGACTGGCATAGATCACGGTAGAGGAGAGAGAGAGAGAGAGAGAGAGAGAGATACACTAGAGCACTCATGTCTGCAAGACCGTCAATGAAGTTGTAAAGATCTGCAATGTCATAAGATATGTTTCTAATTGCTGGATTTAACTCCTTCAGCTTCCTTTCATATAGTCCGCATATACCTGCACGTGTCCAAGAGTAAAGACCTTATTCAAAACCAATAGTTCAGATACTACTAACATTCCAATAGTGATATTCTCTTTGTTGTGATCCATGCACAGAGGAGAACAAAAGAGTTTTTAACGAGGTGGAGGCTGGTGCATTTTGGTCCTCATACTTGCCCAAAACCCACATATTATAATGTTGCAGCATTTTATAGCTCAGTTTTCAGTTCAGTTTTTCTTTCCTATGATCAGCCGAATAACTCAATAAGTTTTTAGCAATTCTTTGTCCACCACATTCAATAGCTTGCATGAGACCATCATTATGTGATTTAGCTTGGTGTTTGGATATATCATATATGCCCTAGTGTATTCAGACCTGACACTGGCTCCTAAATAAGTGGATGCACTAGTCAGTAGTTGCAAGTTTTTCTGACGGGTGATAACATATAATGGTGGAATGATATAGATTTTCCGCTCCTATAATATAAGCTTAAAGCCCAAAATCCAAGTTTCAACTCGTCGACATCTCAATGAATTTTCCTAAACCATAGCATTAAAAGCTACTATACCCCTTTTCTAGTAAATGAAACTACCATAGATGATCAAAGATTATGCATTAAATTGTGAAAAGATCAGCAGAAACTCCACAAGCTAAACCGTTAAGCATGGGGAGGCCAAAATACATTAAGAAGATTAAGGGCTTGTGTGGGATAGCTGCCTAAAAGCTGCTTTTGGCTTCTTGAGTCCAAAAGTTGTTTCTAGAAGTGTTTGAATGACCTATCAAAAGTGTTTTGACTCTCTAGAAGTGCTTTCAGTCAAAGTTATAAATGTTGCTTCTCAAAAATGCATAAATTAACTTTAAAACTTATACCAAAGTATTAATAATACATTATAAACTTCAATATAAGATTTTTGTTACTTTATTACAAAAATTTTAAAACCATTTTGACCCATTTAAATCTCTTAAAATTATGGTTACAGCTTTTGATTCTCTTTCTTCTATTGACTTGAAGCACAAGCAAAAGTTGTGCCAAACGGGCTCTAAGCTTATAAAAGTGCAGCAAGCAACAAAGTCTACCATGTGAAAAACATACCATCAATAGCTTGACTTATGGAACCATAATCCATGAATGTTCTAGTTGCTCTGTTCTGAGAAGTTTGCATCAAAATGATGGTGTGCCTGTTAGCCTACAATATCAGAAACATCTTACAATTTAGTCAACACCTTTAAGAGACCAAAAGCACATGACCAACCACATTAACAAGCATCAACGAAACATCTCAGGCGAAAACTCTACAGATATCCTCACAAAATTAAAGTGTAATTTAAAAAAAAAATACATTAATGACAACTGAAAAAAAAAAACCCTAGCCTTTCCTTTAATTAGTTGCCAAAGCGGCCGAAATGAGAAAATAAGCTTAATTTCTAAGCTATTATCTTACTCCAAGCAGAACGAGAATGGAATCCCGCACAAAGAATTTTATCTTTATATATTATTCCCCCAATAAAATCCCCAAAAAAAAAAAAAACTAGCTTTCTTAACTTCCTGAAATTTCCAAAGAGAACAAGCAGAGCCTTGAAAATGCAAAAAAGAGGACGCATTTAAATAAAAACAAAGAAAACCCTAATTTGTTGAACGAAGAGGAACCGTACGGAAATGAATTCAAGAGAGGATATTAAGATAATTAGTGGACAAATTCATTCGAATACCTTAGCCTGGAAGAAAAATAAAAATTAAAAAAATAAAACAAAAATTATGAGCTGAACAGAGAGAAAATGCAAAAAAAAAAAAAAAAAAAAGAGAGAGAGAGAAGAAAAGGATTGGTCATACCATGGGAAATGGGGGATGCCGCAAAACTCAGAGAAAGCTTAAAGACGGTTTCCTTAGTTGCAGAGACTCGAGCACCGATATAAATAGAGAGAGAGAGGAGAGAGACAGGAAAAGAAGAAGGACCAAGACTTGGACGTATGCCACTGAGTTGAAGCCACGCCATATCCAGGGAAGGGCAAAATCAACAATTCACCTCTGTGGGTCCACCTTGCTTTCTAGAAGAGTGCCTATCGCAGGATTTCCATATTTCGATCGGAAACAACGTCCTTTCCTTTGCTCTTAGTTTTTACAGCATTTTTTTCTTGCTATTAGTGGACTTTCTTTTTTCTGATTTTCGTTTTCGGCTAAAGTTTTTGTCTTTTTTTTTTCCCCTGGTTTTTCTTGGAAAGGCGCATTCTTTTTCCTGGACGTGGACTTGAGGGTTCGGCGCAATTAACCTTTGCAAGATAAATTAATACGATGACCCTTAAATTTTATCGTCTTTTTTTCTTTTATTTTTTCAATTTTAAAATTTTATTTTACCTTTTAAATTTTAAAATTACTATATTATTTTTTAAATTTTTAAAACTTCTTATTTTGTTTTTTATTTTTTGATATTCTATTTAAATAGACAAAATTAAACACACATGATTCGCACATGGATCACCTATAAGGACAAAAATAAGATTTTATTACTTAACTTTTGTTTCATGTTTATACTTTCATTTAACTTTTTTTATCTGCTCTCATTTAAGAATAGCCTCTGTGTGCACTTTTTTTATATTGTTCTTTGATATTTTCTTATATTTAATGTGTAACTCATTTTTTTAGTATTTATTTAAATTCAGATAACAACGAACAATATTAACTTATTAAATAAGTTACACATTAAAATAAGAAGAATTATATATGCAAACTCTTCATAAATGAGAGTTCATATTAAAAAAAAATAAAGGTATCAAGTGAGAGTGTAAACATGAAACAAAACTTAGAAGTAATAAACTCATTTTTGTTTTTATAGGTGACCCATGTGCGAATCATGTTAGCTTAATTCTATTTATTTGAATAGAAAATTAGAAGTTAAGAAGACAAAATGAGAAGTCTTGAAAGCTCAAGGGTAAAATAGTTATTTTAAAAATTCAAGGGGCAAAGCAAGGATTTTTGAAAGTTCAGGAGTAAAGTGGTGATTTTTAAAGTCTAGAAGGTAAAGCAAAAAAGACCCTAAAGTTTAAGGAGCTATTAGTGTTAATAACTCTGATAATATTCTTAGGTGAGTCTTGCGACCTATATCGTTTCTAGTCCAACAGCATCTTGTGATTGTTGGATCAAAATCGATAGGTTGATATTCAATCAAAAGCAACCTAATAATAAATTGCTTACAGTAATATGATATTTATATATTTTATGACAATAAAATATGGTAAGAAAATGATTAAAAAAATAACTTCTAGGTAGAATTTAAGGGGAACAAGAAAATTAACATAATTTTAAAACTTCTTAAAATATAACATCTTTAAAAATATTTATAATAAATAACAAATTTATAATATAAATAATTTATTTGCTATATAAATAAAAATTATTTACAATATAAACAAGAGAAAAAAAATAATTGTGTTTTAATTTTATTTATTATGTAAATAAAAATTATTTATATTATAAATAATAGGAAATAAATTATACGGATTGTTATTTATTATAAATGCTTTCAAAATCTTTAAAAAAGTGATGTTTATTACAGTTTCTTAAGAATTTGGCACAATTGGGGCCCATTTGTTGATACATGCCAGAGAAATACGTGAGGCGCTGGACTAGCAAAGCGTGCGCGTGCGGCGGACTCCCGGAGCTGATTGTTTGGCTTTTGGAGTTGCGTTGAACATGCTACAAGGAAAAACTAGAAACAAGTACTCACAGCTAATGATGGACCCCACTTTAAGAACTATGGTGTAAATTACACTTTGTCTTTAAGTTGACGTCCTTACAATTTACACTTTTCATGTAAAATAATACATAATACGTCATGTAGTAAGACCTATTTAACCTCTCTCTTAGTTGATTTCTTGCCACTATTTAATTGAAATTTCTCCACTTTATTGGTTCCAGTTCAACCACCAATTTCATATAACCAGTTGTCGGAACTCACTGGATCATGAACAGTCTTAAAACATTTAATGATCGATTTCAGGATAATTTTCCATTTTCCATTACTTGTATTACAGTAATTTTGATTCGATTGATGAAAAAACGGAAGATTTACCAATTTGATATTACCTAATTATAGTTTTTTAGTGTCCATTTCTTGATAAAATATAGCGAGGTTATTAAGTCACTATGCCTGAGTTATATATTTTGGTGTTTGATTGATAGTTTTGTTTGCTTTACGTGCCTTGTTGTTTTTTTAAAAAGAACAAACCACGTATTTTAATCGCTCATCAACTTTTTTATTCAATTAAAATTACATTTTTATCCTTTAAAGAATTAATAGGGTGTTTGAAAGAGTGGTGGGAACCACTTTTACTGTAGCATGTGAGAGTTTTATACTGTAGCATATTTTTTTTTATTATTACTGTAGCATATGAGAGCTTTACACTGTTTATAACTGAGATTGTGGTGAAAACTGGGTGGTTCCTACTACTACCAAACACCCCCTAAATATCATTCTTTTGCTTTAAAATATTATTCCTTTGCTTAGGCCGGAAGGCCTATCAAACCGATACGCACAACTTCATCTCCAATTGCACGCTCACACCTATCCAAAAGCATGCTACCTCAACAGACATATAGGTGTTGTTTCACAGCATGGAGAATAGTCCTATATCTTTTTAGCCTTATTAATGTATAACAAAATGTTTCAAACATAAATTCAAAAGTATTAAAAATAAGCCTTATATAATTTTATGACATAAAACATGAATATCATTATAGTAATCATTACAAAATTTTGTTATCTTAAAAATAATAAGTAAATTGCTATATTTCAACACCATTCTTAATTCTTATAGACATATCATGTGGTGTAAAAAGATTTTGAGTCTAATTTTCATATATGGAAGTGAATAACCACGCTTCGTAAATAACATTACTTTACAGTCTACACCCAAGTTGCCTCGGGTTGAATTGCTGAGCCTATCAACGACGACTCTAATAAACACAAATTTCCATGGATGTGCTAGGTTTAACATCCATAAAAAGATTTGTGCACTACTTATGCTTATATGCTTCTTTTGTCCTTTGCTTCTGGTTGATAATTATAATACTTTTTTTTTATTATTTTACTAGTTTCATTTTCTCTAGTTGTCATAGTCGCGGATGACCCGATCTCCTCCATGGCATTGGATGATTAAGTTATTTTCAATATTGACATGGCCTACTTACAAACACACCACGTATGCTTCATTTGGTATTCACGTTGGAACACTATAATTAGTTCCAACTGCTATATTGTAAAACTTTTTTATAATATAGTATAAAACAAAAATATATTACAGTATAAAACTTTCACATATATTTGTTATCAAAGTCTAATAATAACTTGATTTCCAAGTAGTCGCCCAATAAGTGGATGAACCTCTAGAACCTTTTGTCAATTATTTAAGTCGCTTATGGTATGTTTGGCACATCGTATTGTATTGTATTGTATTGTATTACATTGCATTGTATTGTATTGTATTATATACAAAAAATGCAATGTAATACAATACAATACGGTGTATCAAACAAGCCCGGCACTTAACATTATGTCCCTATCTAATGGATTGAATTTATCTAATTGGTGTAAACAAGTCCAATTTCACTTAGGTGTCTTGGATCTTGATTTAGCAATTCAAGATAAGAAACCCACTACTATTATTGATGATAGTAGTGAGGAGGATAAATCTTTTCATAAAATATAGGAAATGTCGAATAGATTAAGTTTAATGTTCATGCATATGACAGTAACAATCAACATTAAAAGTACTCTTTCTAAGACTGAAAGTGTTAAGAAATTTATAAAACTTGTAGAAGAGCGCTCTCAAACTGCTGATAAGTCTCTTATTAGTATATTAATGGCTAAATTAACCAACATGAAGTTTGATGGTTCTTGTACTATGCATGAGTATGTCCTTGAAATGACAAATATAGCAGCAAAATTAAAGTCTTTGGAGATATCTGTGGATGAGTTCTTTCTAGTACAGTTCATTCTTATCTCGCTTCCTCCTAAATAATATGGTCCATTCCAGATGAGCTATAATACAATTAAAGCTAAATGGAATATTAATGAATTGACCAGTGTGCTTGTTCAAGAGGAGACGAGACTGAAAAATCAAAAACCTTATTCCATTCATTTTGTAAATCAAGAGACTGAAAAGAGCACTAAGAAGAAGTCTAAAAAGAACAAGAAGAAAGGGTCCAAGAAGGAGTTGTATAACTTGAATGAGTCAACTCAAATCCATAAAAAAGAAGGCAAATAATTGTCATAAGAAAAAAAAGAGTTGAATTAAATAAAAGCAAACGTAGGGTGATTTACCATATTACACATTGCATTTTGAGTTCATTAAAAAAAGTACCACGTCTTTTAATGTTTTAAAAATTGCAACTTTAAACTTCAAGATTAATATCAAATTTGTACTTTATCCGGTCAACAATTAATTTTTGCCTCTAAATCGACGAATTTACCTTTTCACAGCTTAATGAATAATCATGTAACAAACACGTCATGCAACAAACAGGAATTGGGATTTTAAACAAAAAAAAAAAAAGAAAAGGAAAAAGCATTAAGGTTAAATTTGTTAGCAAGTATTTGATTATAAGTCCCTTCGTAAGCTACAAAGGTAAATTAGTCAACTAAAGTTCTCTTACATATTCATTCGGAAATATTAATTCAGAAAATTATCGGAGTCATTTAATGAAAAATAAGTATTACAAGAAAATGAAGCTACAGAAGAATAAAAAGAATGATAATTGCTTCTTTTCTTTGGATCTTGTACATGTTATATGCACAAAAATGGCTAAACTTGAGCCTTCTCAACATTAAGAGGAACTAGTTCTAGTTTATCACCATCTTCCCCATCTATGGACGTAGAATTTTTTGTCAAAAGATCTGAAGGAATCAAAACATCAGACTGACCAGCCTTAGGAACCAAGAATATGAAAGCCAAAGTCAAAAACCTCAGGGCATTCCTAATGAGAACGACCAGCCACAAGTTAGTGAAGTCAGTCCTTGTCACATGGAGCAGATGAAGCACCATTCCCCCAGCCCACTTGGAGGACAGCCCGCCGAGGCTGTCGATACACATGAGCAGCGCGAAGAACGTGCCCTCGATGCCTAGAGGACAGAGCCTACTGCTCAACACAATCATCGGCATCCACCGGATCCTGCTGACAATTCGTTGGACGCATTCCTCCATGATGACAAACAAGTAGTCAGGGATTCCAAGGGCTAAGTTCCACCTTAAGATGAAGAAGAGGTCAATCATTCCGGACACGCTATAGAGAAGTTGGGCGAGGAAGAGAATGTTTCTAAAAGGGTAGTCCTTGAGATTCTTGTGGTAGATGAACACTCCTACTATGGACGCCATTGCACCTATTGCATAAATGATTCCCACAAACTCCTGCCGCAGAGAGAAGCCGTGTATAGTAAGGATTTAGAATTGCATCAAGTACATGTGAGAATAATACTTGGAAGCATATCGGTGCTAAACACCACAATTAATAGAAGGCGGACCTTATTCGTAGTCCGCATGTTGTCAAACTCATGTTTTATTAGTACGTGATGCTCGATGCTATTGATGCCTTGTAGCATAGTTCTTAAAGAAAATTGTGTAATTTATAGTTTGGAAGATAGTCAAGTTTGTGTAAAGAAATTAGCAGGGACCTGTGAGAATGCAGGACCAGCTTGAGGGTCGGTGTACCAATAAAACTGCCCTTCATTTGTACTTATACTAAGAGCCAAAGATAGGTACATGTAGAGTGATGGCTTCCACACTTGAGGGAATTTGATTGTTTTGTACATGCCACTCACTGCTATCCCTAATTTCTCCACTACCTGCTCAAAAAAAAAGGGGCATAAATGAGTATAAGGACTAAATGAACAGAGGCTTTTTTTTTTTTTTGATTTTTTATGATGGATTAGACAATTTTACTTTATTAGTAAAGCACGATGTTTTAATTGTTAGATTAAGATTTTGATGGTCTGATTTATAACTGTTCGTGTTAAAAATTTGTTGTGCGTGATGCAAAACTCCTTCCGGTCACATATCACACCAATAAAAATTTAATATGATGGCTAAAAGACTCATACTCTACGAGAGAGCAAAATTACTTTTTAGATTTTTTTTGCTTTTTGAGGTGAGTATGTAATGGGCTTCATGATGCCATGCGAATACAATTACCAGCACTAAGTGAAGCGTTGCATAACAACATTAAAATTAATGCTCCTCTGCTAACAAATCTTTACGAGGAAGATCAGATTTTCTCTTTTTAACGGGTAAGAGCATTTGATATGTTGGGCATGTGACATGTACATATGCGCATGCATTTTACTGCTAAGAATAATCAAGCCCATAGTGGACATTACACGTAATTTATCATGCCCATAATGGTCATTACACGTGACTCCCCTCCGTTGACCGGGATTTCAACGCCGACTTGAGTTTTGGTTTAGATTAATAATCCACGTTTACATTATAGCATTTTCATGAGTTGTCATTGACCAGCACCTACTTGGGGAAGTATCAACTAAGGAAGATAGAACGATGGTAGGTGCCTTTATTAATAGAAAAATAAAAATAAAAATAAAAATAAAACAATATTAAATTTTTAGGTCTTTAATCAAAATTTTTGTACAATAACATATGAGATCTTTATAAAAGCTTATACTGTTTACGTTTCAAATTGTTGAGTTAAAATTAAAATGCTAAATGAAGACAAATTTAAAGCAGGAAAATCACAGACCTTTTTCTCAGAATGAGAACTTGCCACCGTCCTTTGTTCGAATATGAAAAATCCAAGAACAACTAGTAAAGCTGGTGGAAAAGCCAAAAGACCCAATGCCGCCTTCAATAATCAAATTAATAATCACACACAACTATATACACGAATCCATTAAATATTATGAAAGAATTATACACTAATGATATGAATATAATTTGTGTCAAAAAAAAATAGAAGATACACTTTTTAAAAATAATAAAAAAAAGAATGGAAAGGAATGAATAAATTCTCCGAGAAAGAGGGAATTTCGAGTTAAGAGTGATCAGATTAGATCAGAACTATGATTAAATTGGAAAAAGAATAACTAATCACAAAATATGGATTAGATTATCAGTATAATCAAAGTAGTACCTGAGGACCAAGATGATGAACGAAGAAGCCGCTAGAGGAGTAACCGAGCAAAGCCCCGGCGGAGGAGCAGAAGCCGCAGAGGCTCTGCAAATCGGTGGCCAAAGCGCGGATCTCGATGCTGTTCCTCGCGATGCACGCGTCGATCGTCACGTCCGCGATCGCCACCGCCGCCGAGAGCCCCATAAGGCACCCAACCGCCTCCGCCGCCGACATTCCCCCGTCGACCGCCACCGCCACGGCCGAGATTGCCCCGACGACGCCGGCAAGGACGAAGTACGGCCTCCGGTGGTAGCCTCCGACGGGGAAGACGTCGGTGAGGAGGCCCCAGAGGGGCTTCATGACCCAGGGGATGGAGTAGAGGCCTGCGTAGAGCTGGACGGCGGAGGGCTGGACTCGCTGGACGTCTTTCCAGTAGTAGTCGGAGACGACCTTAAAGAAGGAGCCGGAGAAGCCCTGGTTGAGACCGTAGACGAGGACGACGCCGGCGACGAAGGTCGGGGAGAGCTGGGAGGACAGCATTTGGAGCCATCGGAAAGGTTTGAGGATTATAGAAGTTATGAGGAGATGAAGATTGGAAAGTGCTGGAGAATGGTGGTCGACGTCGTCAGTTTCGTTCGGTGGTTGGTCGGAGGGGTGATCGCCGACGGGTTTGCCGACGAGATTGTGGGTTTCGGTTGAATTCATTTTCTGGGTTTTGAGCGGTGTCGATGGAAATATGGTCGTCAAAGCTTGAGAATGCGTTCAATTCAAGGTTTTTCAACGGAGAAAGGAGAAATTTCTCTCAGTATAGTATAGTCCGTACACGAGCGGAATAAAATATACCATATTGTTTATATTTTAAAAATTTATGTCACGTTGATTAACAATTGTGTGAATCACAAATTCAGTTATAAATAATATAAAATTTTTATATATTATATTAAAAAATTACTACAATATAAAATTTTTATATGCTACAATAAATATAATTTTCACCAATAATTCATACCACTAATCAAATACCTGTTAATTACATTAGTTACATGTGCACGTATAATATGACGTCTGGGATTTTTTTTCCCCTTTCTTTTGGGAGGTCACAGATTTATGCACCACTAGTGGTGCACACATATAGAGCGTCAGATCAAAATTGGACACCTCTGATGACCCAAGAAATAACAAATTTAGTATAGGTCAGATTGTAGGTAATAAGTAATTAAGCATAGAAAAAATAAATGAATATATACGAGAAAAAAGGAAAAAGGAAAAAGAAAGCTTCATATTTATCATGCAAAATAAATGAATATATACGAGAAAAAAGGAAAAGGAAAAAAAAAAAAGCTTCATATTTATCATGCAAAATAAATGAATGTATAGGTAAAAAAAGGAAAAGTAAAAAGAAAGCTTCATATTTATCTCGCCTTTCCATGAGGATGATGCTTGCTTAGCTTCATAATTGTCTTGCTTTTCCATGAGGATGATTCTTGTTTTTTTTTTTTTTTTTGGTCTTCTTTTGTTCATGTTTTCTTTGCTCATTTAAATATGGGTTTGGTGAATATGTAAGTTAAAATGTGTGTTTATAAAAAATTATAATCCATAAGGATGATTCTTCTTTTTTTTTTTGGTCTTCTTTTGTTCATGTTTTCTTTGCTCATTTAAATATGGGTTTGGTGAATATGTAAGTTAAAATGTGTGTTTATAAAAAATTATAAAGACAAATTAGATCTTTGTAGTAAATATTGAAGTGCGAAATTTTTTAAAATTTGAGATTTGATGCAAAGGATTTTATAAATGTTTTCACGACATGGTTTAAAATGTATGATCAATGTGGGCAACAGACTACTACTGCCATTATCTTCTTCTTGGAGATCAGATTTTTTTTTTTTTTGGTTATGGATCTTATGGGTTTATGGAATCCAAGGTTCTTTTTCTTTTTTTTTTTTCTCCTTCCTTTTATCGCCTTGCAACTGCATAAACTCTCTCGCTCGCCCCCCTTGCCTTGCCAACACGCTGCGCCGGTCTTGCCGACGATTACACCAGGATGGGGGTGTGTGAAGATGACATGATGATGAGATCTTTGGTAGGTTTTTGCTCCTCTCCACCAGACTCCCTTGTTCTCCTCTAAAACATGGAAGTCGAAGAACCACCACCTCTATAGCTCGTCCTTGTTTTTTCCATCTTTCTCTTCCATTAAAACACCTGACGAGTCTTTTTTTTTTTTTTTTTTTTCGTTTTTCCAAAGGAAGATAAAAACATAAATAGGTCATCAGTTTTGAAGAGAGGAAATAATGTGAATATACTCATAGCCTGTTTAGTAATAGATAGTTCCAATCAATTTTTCAATTAAAAGCTTTTACATGCCACAATAAAAATAAAAAAGTTACTATAATATAAAACTCTCACTTGTTACAGTGTTTATAGTTCTAACTATCGTATCAAACACCTTATTAGATTTGGTGCAATCCAACCTATTTTACATTATTATTTCTATCGTACACGTCAACAGTGCTTAGTTCACAGGCTGGATGGTTGCCAAGTGCAATGCATACAAGAGTAATTTTATACTTTCTATATTTTGTGGTAAAGTTTCAACTACTATTTTATTATTTTTCTAGTTTATTTAGTAATTGAGGTCTCGTGTCTTTGTTAATATGCAGTTAAAACTAACATTATACTTAATAAAATGAATTAGTGGGAGGAAAAAAAAAGTAGTTTAATGGAGATGAACAAGACGAGAAAAAATATTTAAAAAAAACATATTGCAAACTGAAATAACTGGATTGCAGAGGAATCTTTAGAAAAAAAAAAGGAAAAAAAAAAGAACAAACAAGGAAGAGGAAAATAAAAACAACTAAAGAAAAAGGAAAAGGTTGGCACCGTGTAGAAGAGGGCACTAAGAGAATTTGCCTTTTATATAGATATAATATATAAATTAAAACAAAATCCATTGCTAGGCTCACATGTTATTTCCAAAAAAGGACATCAATGATCAAACTTCAGATGAGGACGGGATGTCGTTAACGACAAGAAAATTTTAAACGACAACCAACCTCGTCTTAAAGTTAACGACAATAGATTTCACAGGATTAACGACTGTACTTTCGAAAACGATAACAAGCTTTACAAATGTAAGAGAACAGGTTGTATTGTTAAAAGAGAACAAACTTTGTGAAAACCTACACGTCGTTTGGACGGGAGAGGAAAAGGATTATTTGTTTTGTGAATTCATGGACATAAAAGTTTTAGACCACAATTAATACGTCGCTGCAAAGTTAACGACAACAATCATAACAGCAACAACGACAGGCAAGTTTTTATTAAAAAAGCTTCTTTTTCATATTGACATCAGGTCCTCGACGTTTCTTTTTCCAAAAACGACAACAAATTCAACAAAAGCAGTATTTGAACAAGAGCAAACTTTCCAAAAAGCGGCATGTTGAAACAGCCCGCCGTCAAATTTTAACGACGAGCAACACGGCCTGTAGCGGTTTCGACAACAAATTTTTGTGGGAACACGACAAGTTTCCGAAACGACAAATAAACACCAAATAGCATGTCGTTTCTCTTCCAAAACGACAAGAAACTGCTAACAGAATGACTACATTTTTTTTTTTCAATTTGAACAACGTTTTATAGCAAAATGTTGTTTTTTAATAAACAAGACCCCCAACTATAATTTTTTTGGGACTAATAAGTTATGATTAAAACATTATAATATATGAGAGTTTTAAACTGTATACTATAGCACCTAAAACTAATAAATTGGAACAACACTCTTAGACATACTCTATGAGAAAATCAACTCTTAGACATACTGTATGAGAAAATCAAAACGTCGTTTCAAACTTTAGAGAAACAATGACATGTTAACATCAACAAACAATGGTCTCGTTTTCCTTGCAATATGGCAACAAATTTCTCAAAAAAATACATGTCGTTCAATGTTTTTAAGAATGTATTAATAGTACGACAACAAACTTCTCAAGGAAATCAGACACGTCATTCAAATTTTTTTTTTTCCAAAGGAAATAAATGTCTATTGAAAGGTGTCCACAAATTGGATTTTACGTATTTAAGATCAATCCGTAATCCAATCTAAAACCTTCAGATTGAAAAAATTTCAATTCGTAATCCAATTCAAAACCTTAAGACTAAAAAAATCCCAATCCACAATCCGATCTAAAACCTTTAGATTGGATCTACGGATTTAGCTGTAACCTTTAAAAAAAAAATCTCAAAATAAATTACTTATTTTCTTTTTGGTTTTTGCTAAAGAAGAACTTCATTAAAAAAAGACAAAAGCGGCCATGTTCAGCAAACCAACAAAACAGCAACAACAATAAGAACTTTATCAAGAGAATTGTGTCCTAACTTCTCAAGATTTCTCTTAGAATTATGGTTTCCTATTTCAGAATTGTATTTTGAGAGAATTAGGCTAGCCTTTTTTAAGGGAAGGCTGGGCTTTTTAAACACAAATTGTGTTCCTATCAGTGAGAGTATTTTTTCTTGGTAAAAAAAAAAAGTTAAAAAGGTTTTTTTTAACAAGAAAGGAAAAAATTTATTTAAATATGTATTTTTAAAATTATAAAATATATAAATATATATATGGGGTTTCGAATACACGGATTGGATGGATCGAGAATTCTTCTATCCATAATCTGATCCAAAATCTTCGGATCGAGATTTCTCAATTGGGAACCAATCCAAAACCTTCGAATTGAGATTTTCTCGATCCGGAACCAATCCAAAACCTTCGGATTGGATTGGGTTGAGCAGATCTCACGGTTCTATGAATTTCGTAAAAACTTCCATCACTACTCACTATTTGCACACATGTAAACATTATCTTTTCCCTGCAAAGATTTAACCCAAAAAAAAAAAGGTAGTGGATGGCCTTAAGCAGATATTTTATACACACTAAATAGTTTTTCACCCCTCATGAATACAGAGAGATCACTAGCCGTGTGCGCTCATGCCGCAAGCAGCTTCTGTATGTCCTTCTGCAATAATTCACATAGAGGAAAAAAAAAATTAGACAAGAGACCCTAAACTGCTCCCACTAAGTTCTCCAAACAGCTTGTATCTACTTGCCTTCAAGAGCAAATTCACAATAAAATTCCTACTTTCCACACGTTAAAGTCTGTTTTCAATGTTAAAAAATGCCGAAGAGAACAAAATCATACCTCTATTTGAAAAGGAGATGTTGTTGGTGCGTATCTCTCAACAACTTTACCATTTTTGTCCACTAAAAACTTCTCAAAGTTCCACTTGATTACATCACCTAAGAAGCCTCCTGCACTTGACTTCAGAAACTTATAAATGGGAGCAGTGTTTGGTCCATTCACATCAACCTGTTGTGCACATTTTTTTAGTCCTTGATCCAACAATCTACACCAAACAATGTCATTGAGAGGATAAGCAGTTGACACATACCTTATCGAATATCGGGAACTCGGCTTTGAACCTTGTACAAGCGAACTGCTTGATTTCTGGATTTGATCCAGGTTCTTGACCCCCAAACTGATTGCAAGGAAAAGCTAGTATCTCAAATCCTACAATGAGTTTGTGCAAAGATCTATTAGAATTTTATTTCTGAAATAAGCCGAGTTTCCTCTTGACTTGATATTTTCCTACCAGCTAAACAAACAAAGAAGAAAAGAGACTGGGAGAGAGAGAGGGCAAAAGCTGCCTTCTACTTCTTTTCAGAATTCGGAGTCTATTTATATGAGTCAAGTTACAAGGCTGATTATGTACATCAGAATAACAGAATTATAACCGAATCGCATATTCTAACTGTTTAACCAACTGATTCTAAATTCTGTAACTAACTATTTCGCTGCTGAACACTACCATAATCTAAAATTACAATAAATTTTATACATCAAAATTTTCTCATTCCAGTTATAATGAAATAACATAGCTTAAAAATTTAGGATACCACTATAAGAAATTTCATGACAGAATCAAAATTTGAACCAGCGCTATATAACTAATATGAGGCTTCATACCTCGAGTCTTGTACTTCTCATACAAGTGAGATAGCTCGGAGTAATTTGCAGTTGTCAAACCACTGACATTCAAAGATAATTTTCTCAGTTAATTAGCAAAAATATCAAACTTTCAAAGATACAAGTTATCCTAATCAGTCATCTTGATACCAAAATGAAAAAGCTGGGAGATAACAAAACTCTTGCTTAAAAAAACATAATAAAAAAACAAACTTATACCATCTTGAAGCAACATTTACAATCAAAAGCACCTTCCCCTTGAATTTACTTAAAGGAACATCCTTTTCATCAACATCCTGCATAACGAATCATCAAAAATAAGCCCAAGACATACAAAAGCTGCCCAATTGAAGGTTACTCAATAAATTAAACAATAAAGTAGAAAAGAATTAACAGGTGAAAGGAGCAAGCTTTTTCACCGAACAAATTAATACCTTTACAGTGAAGTCATAGAGACTCTTCTCCGTAGCTGCTCTTGCATAAACACCGAAAGAACTGGACTTTACGAAAAACCCAGGAAGAACAGATGATTGCAAAGAGAGCCCATTTCGGAAGAAGGCTGACTTGGAGGATCCAAGCGAGGATTTAGTAGCTGGGATCGAGAAAGCCATGAAAGGCCATAAAGTACAGGAATTTTGGCTGCCGGCCTTGGCCTGGAAAGAAAAATTTGTAGAGAAAGGCGCTGAAGCCATATATATATTTTCTTTGTTCTTGGGTTGGAAAATTTGGAACTGGGAATGTGCAGTGTTTAAAAAGTGCGTAGCCTCCCTCTCTTTCTCTCTCTGTAGAAACTGGAGGGTATCCTAGTGGCGGGTGTCGGTACACGTGGTCGGTTTGTTTAAGTTTGACAAAATATATTATAAAATTTGTGAGCCTTAAAAGCTGCAGGCAACATAAAAATCAAACTCTAATCGATTGTGAGAATTCTCCAAGCATTACTCACGAAAATGGGTTTCGTCAGTTTTGTCGCAATCACTGTGATTTTTATAAAAGTAGAGCCAAAAATTTTCTTTTTTGTTTTATTTTATTATTTTTACGAACTTGGGCAAATCCTAAAACTGACATGGATAAGGGTGTAACATCACAGGAAATTCTCTAAGGTTGATTCTCCGGAATTTTGTTGGGTGTTTCGATCGTGGGCAGATTTCGGATATGAGACGAAAACGACACATTGTAGCGGCAACGAGAGGCTCCCACACCACACGACCAAATACGGACTGCCTATGCGAAGACATTATTTGAGTTCGCATCTAACGACAACGGACGATCTGCGTTTTGATTGAAAAGAAAAGATCTCTGGTTTGTGGGGTGGCCTAACCACAAAAAATCACTTCAACACCCGGACTTAATTTGGCGGCGTTCAAAATGTCTCTTTCTTCCTTTCTGGTAACTACCGGGAGTTTTAAAGGGAGTTTGAAAAAGTTGGTTCAAATCAGAGGTGAACATCATGTAGGTTGTTTGGATTTTAAATATTTATCAACCTATGTAATTAAAGTTTAAATAGGTTATTTTAAATCTAATCTACCTAATAAATTAAAACTTTAAAAAACAACCCACTCAATTAAAGTTTATATAGATTGAATGGGTTGATCGAATTGAGCATTATAAAATAAAAATTTACACTTACAATATATCAAAATAAAAAATATATAAATAAATAAATAAACTAAAATTCATCACATATTAAATATCTAACAAAGCTCAAATATATAAGTCACACCTAACAAACAGAATAAAATAAAAAATAAAAAAAACCCAAGGGCCGAACGATGCCGATGAGAAGAAGATCATGCGAAAAAGAGGCGTGGCTACAAAGATTGGCAGCCATCAAACGAAGAGGGTTTTTTTAGACTTTGAAGTGATAAAATATACACTTAAATGGGTAAGGTTGTGAATGGAATACAAATGAGGTGTCAAATATGCATCCAGAGCAGGAAATAGTGAAGTCTTTTTTTTATTTTTATTCTTTTTTAAGGAATTATGTAATATAATGTAGTGTGCATTAAAAACTATAAAGTAAAAAAATGAAATTTTGAAACCAAAGAGACGAAGTCTTTATAAGCTATGTTACTATTTTTTGAAGAGAATAAAGGTTTCTTTTTAAATATAAAATTATATTAAAATTACAATAAATATTATATATAATTTACATTGGGTGGATTCAAATTATCTCGGATTTTGAAAAACTCAACCCAAACGCATCCAATGAAAAATCAGATGGGATGGATTAATAGAAATTTTTATGCAGATTTGTTGGTTTTGAATTATCGGATTATTCAAAAAATAAAAGATATACAAATTTTATGAAAAAAATTATAATATAACTGATTTAAATAATTTTATTTAATTCAAACCTATCTTTTCAACCCTTTAGTTCTATATCTTTGAGGCTCTGGGCAAGGACTATCTGCAATATAGAGAATCATGTAAGGCTTGTGCGAGTGCATGGGTTTGCTCGGTACTTGATCCAACAACCTAGAGTCAATCTGTCAGTACAGGAAATTACTGATAGGTTTTTTTTTTCTTTTTCATAAAAACATGGTTATATGTTTTGATTATAAAATAAAGGCACAAATTATAATTTTTTATTAAAAAAAAGCACAACAATTGATTTCAAATTTTTAGTGAAGATATAATTAGAATTTTTCTTATAAAATAAAGATATAATTAAAATTTTCAAAAGAGATTTGGGTTGAAAAATTAAAACTTAACAAGTTGAGTTGAGCAGCGCACGTCATTCAGTGGCGGAAGTGCCTCTATCACTGTTTACATCCCCATAATTTTGCTGAGTTGTACATTCTTTGTAATTTTTTTTTCTTTTGGGTTAATTTCACAAATAGTTCATGAGGTTTATCCTTAGTCCTATTATTATTCCCGACATTTCAAAAGTCTCATTTTAATCCCTAATATTTTACTTTGTTTTAAATTTGATCCCTTTGTCAATTTGATGTTAAATATTTAACGAAATATTCTTAAAATGTCATACTTTAGTCCGTAATCTATTATTTTATTTCACTTTTGATTCCCAATCTATTACTTTGTTTCATATTTAGTCCCTAATCCATACTGACATACTAGTATTTAAAAAATTCTTATATTCTTCAAAAATTAAAATTCATCTTACTTACATCATAATAAAATTGTTTTTTTAATTGCATGCATTCAAAATCATTATATTTAATTTTTCACTTTGAATTTTTAAATTTTAGTCTATAATATTTGCAGAAAGACCACAAGTAAAACAGAGTAAAATATTAAGAACTAAAGTACAACATTTTAAAAATATTTCGCTAAATATTTGACATCAAACTTATAGAGAGAACAAAACTAAAACAAACCAAAAGATTAAGAACTAAAATGGGCATTTTAAAATGTCTAAGTATTAAAATTAGACTGAGGATAAACCACAAAAAAGTAGTTTTCATTCTCGTTCTTTTGTCAAACGCTTCCCTATGGTTGTCCTGTTTATTACGAAAATATGTTAATCATGATTTTAAACATCATTCTGTAGTAAGATTGTGATTTTCTATCTATCACATGCATTGCTTATGTACCAAAAAAACGAAAAATCCACTTTTTTCCCGCTCTCTGTCGTTCTATTTTCTTTTTTTCCTTGACCATGCCAACAACAAAACCGTTGAATTTCTTATTGGATGCGTTCATATATTCAACCTGATAATTTCTTAAAAATCTAACCAATTAAGACCATGAGGTTCAAATTTTCCCCTATGGCTAATGGATAATCTATTGGCTTTGTTTTCTTTAGCCAAGCAATGTCCTTTTTCCCTAACTTCTCCTTCTCATCTAACTAACTAATGGACTTGTGATTTTGAAATGGCTTTTGTAACATGCAATTTCGTTCCCCTCTTGCTCTCAGCCGACCTGAAAAATTGGAACAAAATAATAAAGAAACGAGTACTCAAGGGAAATGTACGGCAGGCAATTCAATCGTACATAGACATGCGAGAAAGCGGTTTCTTTGCTGACAATATTGTAAACGTTTCATTTTCTACGGTTTCAAAAAGGAAAGAACTGAAACCAATTTAATTTGTTGCATTAATGGCCTTATATTTATGTCCATTAAAACCAGCTGGTAACTATTTTTATTCTGGTGCTATTTATTTCCTTGATGGGAGGAAATCAATGGCAGAGAGAAGAGAAATCCAGAAATCTAGAAATTTTCACGTATAGTTCTGTGAAAGAAAATTGGGTCCCCAAGTTTTGAAAATTTCATAAGATTCTTACACCATCAATTGAGTTTTTGTGAGAACTTGGAAGCATCCTAAGTGCAGGCAGTCACAGCACACCGTTTGGACAGCAATGGCAGGAGGTAATATTTTTCACGCTTCCGTTTTCGTTTTCAATTCTTGATATGCATACAGTTTATAGCATACTTGAATTGATTTTTATGTTTTACATTTGGCATCAGAGCCGTAAATTTGACCTCTGCCTTACTTGAAAAACTGAAAAATATGCAAAATATTCACTGTGTTATGTTACGCACGGTGGAAACTTTTTTTGATTTTTGGGTTTTGATTTTTAGTGTTTCTTAATTGAAACTAAGATTAGAAATCATTTAGACATTAGATTTCTATGAATTCTGCAATTTGAAACGTCAAAATTGGTGTCCGGATGGTAGAATTACATCCGGGTCTAAAACGGGTCAAAACCGGGTTGAAACAGGGTCGTTCGGGTGAAGAAGACCCGGATTCGTGGTTGCAGACGATAAAAAATGACATGTCGTTTGGCTTGGGTAAGTCAAAAACGACATGTCGTTTTGGGCACTGAGGGCTCGTTTCACGGTTAAAAAACGACAAGTCGTTTTGGACATTAATGCCCCTCATGTAAACGACGTGTCGTTTACCGGGGGCTCTCCAAACGACGCCGTTTTTGGCTAAGCAGAAAATTAAAAAAAAAAAAAGAAAACCTGAAAATTAAAAAAAAAAATTTTTGATTTTTTCCAGATTTAATAAAATGATGGTTTTGGGGTAAATTTCATAAAATTTTCAGTTTTTATAATTTTTATGAAATTTTCATAATATCCACAATTTTAATATTTTTATGGAATTTTTCATATTATGGAATAATTATGAAAAATTCATAATTTTGAATATTCATAATTTTTGGTATTTGTTATGAATATTATACAGTAATTGTGTAGATATAATTCTGTAAATTTATGTGCATATAGTGTTCATTATGTATAATTTGTGATTTAAAATTATGCATGCAATATTAAGTTAAATAATTTAGTACATTTAATTTTGTGCAATAATGTGCTAAATTATATTTTTGAATGTATAATTTTAATATATACATAATGAAAATTAGTACATAAATTATGGTTCTTTGTTCATATTTATTTATTGCTTAAGGTAATTGCAATTTATTTTATGAGCAAAAGTTTAAGAATAAATGTCTTGTGATATATGTATTTAATTTTTGAATAATTAAAGAGTAGCCACAGCATCTTTAATTATGCAAAAATTATGAAAGATGTTTAAATCACATATGGTAAAAAGACATTAAATTGTGATTAATCATATGTAATATGATAAATTTTATCCCACGGAAATTTTTATTATATTTAATATGATTAGTTAGGATGATGTATTAAATTATCTTTCTTAATTTACCCACAGGAATTAAGAAAAGGGCATATAATTTGATAGTATCATCATAAGGATATATGAATCTGTTTGAGTTAAAAATTTAGCCCACATGCAATTTTTATGTCATTTGATTCATATTTGAATGCATGATTTACATTGGTAAACATGTCATAAAGTATTGTAGCCTAAATTTAGTAACATAAGCATGTATGTTTTATTATGCAGCTATGCAAACTGTGAGTTACTCTGATTTTCAGTGTGACATTCCCGAACTTAAGGGAGACAACTATAAAGTGTGGAAGGAGAGAATTCTTCTTCATTTAGGTGTCATGGACATTGACCTGGCTATCCGTAAGGATGAACCACCTGCCATTACGGAGACCAGCCAGCCAGATGATGTGGACCGTTATGAAAAATGGGAGCGATCTAATCGCCTCTGCGTAATGTTCATTAAGACGAAAATCTCGGCTGGCATACATGGTTCATTGGAGCAATATGACAACGTGCGAGCTCTGATGAAGGCAATTGATGAGCAGTTTGCTACATCGGACAAAGCCTTGGCTAGCACTCTGATAATTAAATTTTCATCCATGAAGCTCACTGGAATTCATGGTGTGCGTGAGCACATCATGCAAATGAGGGATATAGCGGCTCAGCTGAAGACACTTGAGGTTGAGATGTCTGAAACCTTCCTTGTGCACTACATCCTCAACACTCTTCCATATCAATATGGACCTTTCAAATAATCCTACAACACACATAAGGATAAGTGGTCCATCAATGAATTGATGACCATGTGTGTCCAGGAAGAAGGAAGGCTTGCTATGGAAGCGGGAGAGAGTGTGCATCCGGCAACTCAAAGGAAGAACAAGGGCCAAGCCAATAATAAGGGAAAAGGCAAACTGTCTGCTCAGGCTGATATCAAGAAGGAATCCAGGTGCTTCTTTTGTAAAAGGAAGGGGCACATAAAGAAGGATTGTCCTAAATATCAGAGATGGCTTGACAAAAAAGGTACTCAATTCTCACTTGTCTGTTATGAATCTAATGTGGTTGACGTTGAACATAACACATGGTAGATTGATTCTGGTTCTTCAATCCATGTCACTAATTCCTTGCAGGGATTGCAAGGCCTAAGGAAGCCAGTGGGAAGTGAGCAGTGCATCTATACAGGCAACAAGATGCGCTCACATGTAGAGGCTGTCGGAACATGCAATTTAGTTTTATCTGGTGGTTTTGTTTTAAAATTAGAAAAGACATTTTATATTCCTAGTTTTTCTAGGAATTTAATTTCAGTTTCAAGGCTTGTACCATTGGGATTTTTCTTTAATTTTTCAGACACTATATTTAGTTTGTTTTATAGATCTGAACTTATTGGAAATGGTATATTGTCAAATGGTCTTTTCAAAATTAATTTACAAGATAAAACTTCTTATACTTCTATGCATGTTCAAGATAATGTTGGCATTAAGAGATGTGTTATGAATGAAGATTCCTCTATGTTGTGGCACCGTAGATTATGTCATATCTCTATTGAGAGAATAAAGAGACTAGTGAATGATGGGGTACTTAGTACTCTAGATTTCTGTAACGCCCCTATATGGGGGTTAACAGTTTTTAATGAGATAAAATAAAAATAAATAATAAAAGTAAAACCTTAAAGATTAAAATTTGCCCGGGACTTAAATGAAAACTCTCAACTCAAAAATAAAAATATAAACGACAAATAAACCACAGTTTTAATGTAGCACCTTAAATTTAATAATATAAACTGTTGTCATCATCATTTTAACCCTCAACACATTATAATACAGTCACAGAAAGTAACAATTGATGCTTACATTATCATGAAGAACATTCTTTACAATTGAGCAGTCCCAATGTAATATAGTTACATCGCTTCCTCAACTATATTTCTCGTAGCCACCTCACACTTAGTGAGTCCTGAAAAGATATAAACATAAGGGAATGAGCAACACTATGCTCAGTAGAGAAAGCCATTACTCACCTTTATCATTACCACATTAAAATCTGCATGGTTAGTAAGTTACATCATATTCCAGATTATGAGGTTTATTATGATCACATCTTATGGATACCGTAGTTAATCATTACCAAGTGTCATAATTACACATTTATACAAATATTAACAATCTGTGACACCCGTTATTCTCCTAACGGGTATTGAGGTAATTAAATTAATTTTTAATGTATAAAAAAAAATTGCTTCATTTAAATTTATTTTATAATATTTATTTTTATCTATTTTTAAATTTTCTAAAATTCTCCTATATTTATTTAGTATGTTTACTAAAAAGCCTTAGAACTTCTAATAAATCTCAAAAATGTAATATTGGCATTATGTGTGTTAAAGTCTTTAGATGAGACATAAGGATATCTTTTCCAACTACTCTTGACCCTCATTTTCTTTATTTCCTCCGTGACATGCTTCAACATGTCTTCTCTATAATTGTTTCTATCACTTCTCTTCAAAGACTTCATCTTTTCTTCCTTTCTCTTCCACGGTTCCCACACTCTTCTTCTCATTTCTTTGCTGAAGCAAAATACTTAGAGAACTTCTTCAAGGCAGCCATAAAAATCAGCCACCATCACCTCCATTTGAGCAAGAATTTCAGTCATACCGAAGTAAAGGAACCTGTTTTGAAGCCATTTCAAGCTTCCAACTAACCATAATCCGAGGTTAGAATCTTATGAACAAATTTAGTCTTTCATTTATAAATTTTCTTTTATACTAAAGGATTATTCAAATTTGCGTTCTTAAACCTAAGTATATGTTTGTTGCTATTTTGGAGCATATGTATGAAGTCTAAGTGTATATGCCCTAGACAGAAAATTTATATTGTTAAACTTTGTAATACCTCTATGGGCAGTGGTTATTTCTTGAAATTCTAAGATTAAATTAAAATAAATTTTATGAATGTAGTTGTATGTTGTGCTTTAGTTTTAATTGTCCTTATGCACGCCTTAGGATCAAGGGAGTATGGAGCTAACGTTAATTGATTCCAGGATTAAGAGACTGTTGATAAGCTTAAAAGGTAGGGATTCTATTACTCATCTTTTGTGAGGTTTTTATAGAATTAAAATTGATTGTTTTGCCACAATATATATATCTATGTTGAACTAATATTATATGAGTATCACATATGAAACTATGACATGGACTCGTCTTGTATTGTACGGCGAGGAACATAATGAATTGACACATGTTATAAATTGAGAAGCATGGTTAGGAAAACTAACTCTATTAATAATGATTTAATATAGAGAAATTGTGAGACATGAAGAGGGCGACGGTTACGTCCTTGGGCATGAATACCCTAAAAGGTAAAGTAGGGGGAAGGCGATGACGCTTCCTTGGGTTGAAAGTCCCAGAACACACTGTACAGGAATCGATTTGGTGAGGACTCGGGGCTTGATGTCCCCTCACCGGAACACCCTTGGAATGTTTATAGGGTGATCAAGTGCGCCCATTTGGGTTTCGATGAGTTGAGTGATACTCAATTTAACATGGATACCTAGGAACAATGATAATTCTGTAACGTCCCTTTCAATCTTTACAAAAAGGTACCTCATCAAACGTAAATGTATCTCATCATTCGTAAAGGCGTCTATTCGTATATCTATAAATCTATTACAATGAATGTGTCTATTGCTAATTGATGTGTAGATTTTTATAGAAGTATGCAATCAATGAATACACCAGTTCAAAACAGCTCAAAAGACACAAAATATCGTCACATATCAGCTCAGAAGATCGCCGCGGCACCAACTTATTGGTGTTGAGCCGCTAGGTGCACAGCACAAAAATTGTTCATAAGAGCTACTGGGCGCCGCAGGGCCGACGCCTGGACAGGCTAGCACTATGGCGCCACACGGTGCTGGGCTCTTTGCCTTTTTCGTGCGCTGATTGCATGCTTTGGCACCCCAGCCTCAACTTTTAGGCACCACGACATCCATGCTAACTAAAAAACACATTAAAACTGTGTTTTTCGTTCATTTTAACATGTTCTTTTGATCTTAAACATGTTACAGAAATATATTACAATCTCTCCAATAGGAATTTAAAGTTGAAGCTTAAATACTATAGCATATAAGAGCTTTACATTATAGCAAATTTTTACTTTTTACTGTAACATATGAGAGTTTTATACTATAAAAATTGAAACTAATAAGTTATCAAACAAAACCGTATTGTCAAATTGGTACATCAATAGGGTGTTTGGAGGGTTGTTAGAACCGTTGGTTAAAACTGTTTTTATTATAGCATGTGAGACCTTTTACATTATAGCGACCTTTTTATTGTGACTGTAATATGTGAAAGATTTAAACGGTTTATAATTAAAAAAGTAGTCTAGACCATCATCTACCAAACATCCTTCAAATCAATTAACGATTAGATGGTTAATATTGGAGCCCCTTGGTCTAAGCATTCCTGGCATTTTGGTCCCACTCAATACGTATCTAAACGCCCCTTTTCTTTTTCTTTTTTAAAAGGGGCCTTTTGATGCGTACCATAGGCACTTTTTTTTTTTCTCTCTTTCTTGTTTAAAAAAAAAAAGAACAAAAAGAAAGGAACGTACAAAACATATATACAAGGAAAATTAGATACCCCTTTTATTCTTTCTACTTTACATTTATGTTGATGGGGCTGAGACATAAATATTCCAGCAAAACTTGTTGTCTGGATTCCACTCCATGCAACTGCCTTGCCCATCTTTATCTATTTGCTGTCTTTATTGCGCTAAATTTGACATTTGGGGTGAATATATAATCTAATTTTGACCAAAATCGTGACTCAATTAGTTTGTTGGAAAATTAGGAGAGGGCGATCGTGTCTGATATCAAGACACAAGGGCATCCATTGGCATTGAATAATAAAGATACGGCTAAAATTTAGAACATTTGAAGCTTGCCAATATTAATTGCTATTTGCTACCGACACATAGTTTTGATTGAATTGCTAACCCGTACTTTATCATTAAATCCAATAATCTAATTTTAATTGCAAGCCATTTATGCTAATGTCGACCATTTTTGTTTTATTAGAGTGGAGAACAAAAATATCTTTGTTCTTTAAGGGGAAAAAGAGTACAAACCAAAAGGAGGATATGGTTAGTTATTATACTTCTTCTTTTCCCCTTAGAAACAATAATGCTTGACTCCCCCTCCTTTTTTTTTTTTTTTTTTTTTAAATTTTAAGGATGGAAATGTGAAATTATCACTGAACTCTACCTGCCATTATTATTTTTTTTTTTCCATAGAATATCAATCATTGTGTTACTACCTCGAAAACTATGTGCGATTTTGTCTTGTTATTGAAAACCACGTTACATTGCAAATATAAATATACATGTTAAATATGCTTTTTGTCCCCATTAGTGACTGAAAGAACATGTTTAATTAGTTACTATGAAAAAAAGAAAGAAGGAGTACATAGTTTTGATTTGTGAAGTTGGTGAACCAACGGTCATATTCGTGCTAGAATATCCCCATTATACATAGTGTATTTTTTTTTTTAACTCTAAATTTACACGATGTTTGATATTTTCAGTTTTAACTAAAACTTGTGGTTGCTACAGTATAAAATTCTCACGTGTTATAGCATAAAAATTGTAAATTGTAGTATAAAATTCTCACAAATTATAGTAGTTTTAACCAAAATTTGAACCTATGCTTCTAATAACCTTATTAGGTAATATCAAATTAAAATAAAATAAAACATATACAAAACTAATAAGACCCAACAAACTTAAGAATAGTCTTAACTTAGACACTGGAACCATTCTGACACATGTAATTTTTTTCGTTTGAAAATATAAGTTTGTTTGTGCATCTGTGTAATATTCAACTAGTTTATATGTGATACTTAATACATATAATCCAATACATATAAGTTTGGATGTCACATTTAAACAAATTAAATGTTACACAAACACACTAATAAGCTTACATTTGCAAATGAAAAAACTTATATGTGCCGGACCGTTTCAAGTGCTTGTTTGAGACTATTCCAACAAATATATTATACTTCTAAGTAACAGCCTAGAGCCTTACTGTAAGATATTATCGTGTGTTTTTTTTTTTTTTTAATTTTTCCTTTTGTCTTGAATACTTGGCCATGCATTACACACCTCAACTGCCAATACATTTTATATATTGCCGCTCATTGGAAAACAATAAGGTATTACGATGTGAAGGGATTAGTATGACCAAAGTTTCAACATGTAGTGATATTGATGTGTCAACAGCCTTTAACAATGGCTTTGACTCTATCTACATCTTTGTGAAGGTATAAATTTAATAAAGGACGTGCAATTAAAATAATTATGAAAAGGTACGTAAAAATATCATTATTGGCTATGTTTGGGTGCTTTGCTGATAAAAGATAGGCGCCGTCCGGATACCAAGAGCTCCAAGGAAAGGCCATGATAATATTGGCTAAGGGAAGTCATTTTTATATCCGAATCAATGGTCCTTTATTTATCCTTGGCATCGAAGCTAAATGAAAAAGCCAGATGATAGATTTATTAAAAGACATGATTTTTGAATTAGATTTGAGCAGATTTTAACCATCGTATCAAATAAATACCATATCATATTAAATAAAATATGACAATTTAAATTTGACGGCTAAAAAAATATTTCTCTAATGATATAGTTTACATACCTGAGAAAAAATTTTCATAAGCCACCCCACCAGGCTGAATAAGTCCAACTAGGATTCACCTTTACATGCACATTGACATTGCGTGGATCGATCAATAACTGCCCAACCATGACAAGCCGATCTGAAGCTAGGTCAAGGTCTATCATGCATCTTTTCTGTCGAGTAGAACAAGAACTGGACAATCAGTCACCGCCGATGGATCAGTTGCCCTCCCATGGGATGATCAACCTCTGCTGCTACATGGCACCATCTCCACCATCTATTGGTAGATGGGATTAGTCACTCTCCTAGGGGATGATCAATTTGTGTCATGGCCTGCCACACCCCTCCCGGGTATTAGTCGCGGAGGACACAACACGTGCCCCATGGCTTGCTACATCCGTACACTCGAGTCCCCCTGGCTTGCAGGTTATATTGGGTTACATTATAGATCCAACAATGAGTGTATAAATGTTGCATTTATACACCCATTGAGGTATAGATATTTTTTAACTACCAAGGCTCTGCCTCTTTGCTTGCTCTTCTTGTCCAGTACCATGACTTAAACATCGAAATGCCCTTGACAGGCACTATTTTTATGTTCGTGTCGTCCTTACTTCTAGGGTCGTCTTACTTTTACAAGCCAAATCAGAGAGTGTTAGGAGTCCGACTATTGGGCGTAACTGCAAATAGGGTTGTGTTGCTTCCTGGCATCAATAAAATTATAATTACAAATATGACCACTGCAAGAGCAGATTAGGTTTGTGCTTTTATTAGTGATTCGCCAAAAAAGAGAAAAAGAATTTATGTACAAATAATAGTAAATTTATCGTATTGATGTGATATATTAGACAATTTTGTGATAGTTTTGTTCTTTTGTTCGTGGTAGTGTACTGTTGTCGGATGGATGATTCAAACTAAATTAATTTATGTAATTTTATTCATTCTAAATCAGAATCTCAAATTAGTCATACTTTTATGAATAAGTTCTTGAAATTGATAATTACTTTCGTCAAGAAAATGATAATTACGGTAAAGTAACAAACAACCAACGTAAAGACTTGAACAAACAAATACGATCAGAAATTAACAAATAAAGACGAGATGTAAATTTGGAGAATTGCATTTCCTGATTTTTTTTTATTTTTCTAAGAGGATATCTGAAGTTGAGTATTTGAGAAACTTTTAGGGTAATTTTTTCCTAAGGATACTGAAAAATAATTTATGGACGTATTTGTCTTACAGACAAAAAAATGACTAAATGCAACGGTTTAAATATGCATCTCTTACTGGAAAAAAAAATCATTTAGTAAGTATTCATATATATATATATATATATATAATATCATTTAGTAAGTATTCTTATATATATATATATATATATAGTGGAAACACTACTTTATGCCCACCAGTGGAGTACATGAAGCATGGGATTTTCATCCAACGGCTATCAGATGAGAAGGTGTAATTTTTATAACATGGACCTGAGGAGCACGTGATTAACTAATGGCAAGGGAAGAAAACTCTCTGCCTCTGATGCCAACACCAGCCGTACCCTCCCTTCAGGCAATGGTAACGATTTCCAACGAGCAACCTAACTCCCCTTCTGCAGCAGCCCATCTTTAAGCTACACAGCCAACGGTCTGGTCCGATCCTTCCATCCTCGTCGCAGCCATCGTCGACGGCTCCGTCGAGTCCATGGCTTCCGTAGTTTCGCCTTCCTTAGATCTTGAACCTTCGTCCCTACCTGCCCTTCCGACAACGCAAGGGTACCTCAACGAGCAACCTAAAAGGCCCCCGACGACCTGGTTCGATCCCTCCATCCTTGTCGCCACCATCGTCGATAGCTCCGTCAAGCTCCACGATGTTTGTAGTTTCACCTTCCTCAAATCTCGAACCTTCATCCACTACCCTCCCTTCCGGTGATGCAATGTTGCCTCGACCAGGAACCCAAAGGGCCCCTAACGACCTGGTTCGATCCCTCCATCCTTGTCGCCGCCATCATCTATGGCTCCGTCGAGCTCTACAACGTCTGTAGTTTTGCCTTCCTCGGATCTCAAACCTTCGTCCCTACCCTCCCTTTCGAAGACGCAACGGTGCCTCGACGAGCAACCGAAAGGCCCTCCGACGGCCTGGTCCGATCCCTCCATCCTTGTCGTCGCCATTGTCGATGGCTCTGTCGAGCTCCACGGCATCTATAGTTTCATCCCTACCCTCCCTTCTGGTGATGCAATGGCGCCTAAACGAGCAACCCAAAGGGCCGCCGACTGCCTGGTCCGATCGCTCCATCCTCGTCGCTGCCATTGTCGATGGGTCCGTTGAGCTCCACGGCGTCTGTAGTATCATCTTCGTCACATCTAACCCTCGTCCATACCCTCCTTTCCGGCGAACGACGCCTCGACGAGCAATCCAATGGGCCGTCGACGGCCTGGTCCTATCCCTCCATCCTCGTCGCCGCAATTGCCGCCATTGTCGACGGCTCCGCCAAGCTCCCTGGCGGCTGTCTTGAAGTTTTTTGAAAATGTTCTAATGTTTTGATTTTATTTCTTATTTTTAATTTTTAATTGGGAGATTTTTAAAAATGAAGCAATAATCCAATGTGCTCTCATCCATAATAGCTATATTATTTCCTTACCAACCAACCAAACACGTGAAAGTCTAGACAAAAAATATGAGCTTCACCTGTGAGCGTGTTTCCACCAGAAAAAATACCCGACATACATATATATATATATATATATATATATATATATATGAAAAAAAGAAAAAAGAAGAAAAGAGGGAAAAAGACAAAAGGAATTGCCTGTCGGTAACATATTATCCTTGATTGGAACCATCAACAAATAGTATTGTCTTCCAAAATATATATATATATATATATATATATATATATATATTTACACACTAAATATTCCACAAGATAAAATTTTAAATCTAAAGTTATCTACTTTAATATTAGAATTTTTATACTCCTCAAATACTCCGGAGGGTACACGTCAGTAATCAGTTTTAATCCCCTACCATTTCGCCTTCTAAATCTGCAAGGACGGCCCTCACCATTTGGCTTGGACTCGAAAGATCGCGTAGCTTAAGAATATCTCTTTGTTACACAATTCTTTTATACTTAACAAAGAAACTGCCCTCCCATAAAAAAAAAAAAAAAAACAAAAACAAAAACAAAAACAAAAAAAACAAAAACAAAAACAAAAATAAAGAGACTGGCCCAACACCACCGGAGGAATTTTATGCTAATCATACTTTTAGTTTAAGAACACAAACTGCAGGTTTGCCAATGTAAAGGAATTGCGCCTTCTCTTGCCGAGCTTAGAGGATTCCAAAGCCAACAAGATCAGAGAAATTGTAACTTATGCATCTGATGGAAATCCCACTTACAGGTTTCAACTTTTAACCCAGTCAAATATGATGGCCCCAAATGTAATATTTAGAGTTTAAAAAACAAACACAAACAAATTTACTACGAATCCTTTTTTTTTTTTTTAACTTGCTACGAATATTGAGACTGCAGAATTTGTTTATTATTATTATTATTGTGCTCTAAGGGATTTTCTACTTTGATACTATCAAGGGTATTTAAGGAATATGTTAGATTCTAAGCAGATAATTATAAATTTTAATGCCTTGCGACAGATCTGTGCTCCAAATCTCGACTCCGTCGCACCTGTCACGAGCAAGGCTACCTTTGCAACGCCGTCATGAGCAAAGTCTGAAAATGGAATTGCGGTCTCTGTCGCGACGTGGAGGTCACATCGCAACAGTTGCCGTGCTTGTTGCGGTCATGTCGTGTCGTGATGAAGTGGTAGGTCGCTACCAATCGTCGTGTTCCAAGCTCGTCGGTGTCCCCTCTCCAATAGTGGCCATCGATTTGGGTTTTTCTTTTTTCTTGTTTTTTGAATTTGTATTTTGTTTTTGATTTTTTTAACTTTGTTTTTAAATTTTCAATTTCAGAAACTTGGGATGAAGTTGATGTGGATAAATGCATTTTACTGAAGCTGAGTATGTTTAGGTTGTACTGTTAGATTTGTATCTGATGAATAAAAAAAGTTCAAATTAACTTAGGAAATGAATGTTCCTATCGTTGGAAATTCCTGAATATACAAGAATAAAAAAGAGAAAAATGACACGTAGAAAAGTAAAAATAGAAAGAAGATTTATAAAAGAGTGGAAGAAAGTGTATACGTGGGAGCAAGCGAGAGGCTTGACATGTTCCCAAAGTCCAACAGTCGCCGGAATTTCTCAAGGCTTAGCTCAGGTCATTAAGTCTCAGTCTTCCAAAAAGTCATCTCTCTCTTGTCCTTTATCATCTCCGTTCTCTCTCCTCTTTCTCTCTACTCCCTGTCTCATTCCTGTATAATTTTTATACTACTTTGGTCCTTATTCCTTCAGATTCCGTGAAAAATATCTTCCGGGTCTTCGCCAAACCCCAAAAAAGAGTCGATTTCCAATCCCAAAACCATAAATCTTGAAGTTTCTCTATCTGGGTTCTGATCGATGTAAGTGCACCCTCAATTCAATCGTTAGGGATTTTGTATCTTGTCTTTGATTCTTCCTCATTTTTAGTTTTTTGTATTTCAAGTTATCTTCTGTTTTTTTTTGGTTCAGTAAGTAATTCTTTTCGCTTTAAAAATCAAAAACAGCATCTGGGTTTCGATAAATTGTATTTGTTAACTTGTTCTTGATGATTATTGTAAATTTATAAGTGAATTTTAATGGTTTCATTTGGATCAGGGTTTTGCTTTATTAAATCTTGTGAACTTTCCTGTTGAGCTGTTCCTGTTGCATATTCTCCTCTTTTGGATGTCAATGTCTTCTTCTTCTTCTTCTTTTGTTTTTAATTATTTGTTGGAAGTCTTTTTTTTTTGTTTCGATTTATTCAATATGTATATATATTTATTTTTATTTTGTTTTTGTTTTTGTTTTGTGTGTGTATAGAAAATGGGTATATATCTAAGCAGTCCAAAAACTGAAAAGTTCTCTGAAGATGGTGGAAATGATAGGCTAAGATATGGTTTATCATCAATGCAAGGGTGGCGCGCAACTATGGAAGACGCTGTGAGTAATTTAATTGAAATCTCTCTTCTTTCCAAACTAGAGCCTATTGGGTAAAAATAGTTATTTTTTCTTCTTCTTTTTAAAATGTACTGTTCAGAGTTAAGAATTAAGCATCACATGTCTCATTAGTGGTCCCTCAGGACTATGGGAGATAGTTAACCGATCAACAAGCTGTTTTATTTTCTTTTATTTTTATATCCATTTAACTGGTTATTTCTCTTTATCATGCTTCGTTACTGCTTTTACTTCTTTTGTTTAGCATGCTGCATATCCTGATCTGGATGCATCCACTTCGTTCTTTGGTGTTTATGATGGCCATGGAGGTAAGAGTTAGCAAATTAGAATTCAGTTATTATATTATTATTATTATTATTTTTTAAATCTTTGCTAAATTACCATCCCTTGTCAGTGTAATGAAAATTTATTTTTCCTTGCATTGTTGGATGACCTCTCTGAGATGGTGGTTTCATGATGGCAGAACACACATTCGTTAAGAATTAGGCGTTCTAATCCTTTGCTACAGAGACATACAATCAGGGAAAAAAAAAAAAAAGCACACACAAGATTTATAGTGGTTCACTCTCAACGTGTGAGCAACGTTCATTTTTTACTATTGCAAATTTCACTATGACGAAGAAGATTGCAAAAGAAATCACACACGGACACACCTTATGACTCTCAAATTCTTTGTGTTCATCTCTCTAATCTTAGCCCCAAAACTGGTGCCCCCCAATATAGGAAAAACTAGGGTAACAAAAAATACAAGAGTGAAAACCCCGAAATCCCCTTTACAACATTTTTGGTTGATCTGCCTACTAACTCTACGTTTGCCGTCAGGGCAATAATTTAGGCTCTGCTCACTCGATAACCATAAAGCCTAGAATGACTGTCACATGTAGATCAGTAGATCATTTTATTTTCTGCACCAAATTCTTCAATTTTTCTATTCCTTCTGGGCCCATTGTATCTGCATGTTTCATTTTCTTTGCTATTTTCTTATTTTTTTGAAAAGCAATAGCCTTTCTTGAATTAGTACTGCTGGGACATCGGCAAAAGTTCACAGCGCTCATGTTCATTATTTGCTTTGATTTTAAAGGAGTATAGTTGTTGTTTTCCTTTGCTTCATCTTTTCTCTCATTCCCTTGCAAGGTGTGTTCCTCAATAGCTCACAGCATTTAGAGGAGGAAGTCCTTCTGCGTGTCATGAAACCTAGAGTGTATAGTTTTTGAGTTTGTTATCACAGCCTTTTCATTTGACATTACTCTTTACTCAAGTCCGTTAGCTTTTCAGGTAAGGTGGTTGCGAAGTTCTGTGCTAAGTTTCTTCACCAGCAGGTGCTGAAAAGTGAAGCATATGCGGCTGGAGATATAGGAACTTCTGTTCAAAAAGCTTTTTTCAGGTCATTGTTATGTTAAATGCTTGATTTTTTACTACCCTTTTCAGTTGCTCTAATTTATTTAGATGGTTAGAGAAGTAGCCATACACTACTTGGGTCTAGGATTATGGGTCAACAGCCTGCTGTAGGTGTCAAATTCGAATAAATACATATATGCTTCTTGCTTTACTATTTCCAAGAAGCTTTAAGTTTGCTAAGACGATGTTGATTTTCGAAGAGTCTGTCCTTATGTGTCATCTTCTTTGCATGAGTGTTTGGTGTCAGAAGAGTGGGTTGCTTGATCATTTCTGGTCTCAGCATTGAATTCTGAATGTTTCCTTGAGTGTAACTATTATCATTGGCAGATCGGTGATTTGTCCTATGGCGGTCATTGTCCCCTTTGGTATATAAAAAGGTTTCCAATAAGTCGTAAGATTTTTCTGTCTTTTGGAAAATTTAGAATCTGGATCAATACCTCCTACACTTCCAAAATTTGTCAAATTGTCTTTCTCCAATCCTCTTTTCATAACAGTGTAAGTTTTCTCTTCTTGACACTCATTTTTAACTAATGAATGCATATTTAATTACAAAATATCTGTTCAAGATGGGTAGCATTGGCATAGTAAATTGTAATTTCGTCCCCTGCTATTTGGAAAATGAAACAAAACAATATCTTTGGTGGTCGAGAATGCTGTTAGACCAAGAGCAAACAATTAGTTTTACATTTTTTTTTCCTGTCTGGGTTAAGCTCGTTACATGTTGGTCTTCTTCTAAATATATATACTGGTTACGCAGAATGGATGAAATGATGCGAGGACAAAGGGGATGGAGGGAGTTAGCTGTGTTGGGAGATAAAATAAACAGATTCACTGGCATGATAGAAGGGTTGATCTGGTCTCCGAGGAGCAGTGATAGTAATGACCATGTTGATGACTGGGCCTTTGAGGAGGTAGTTCTAAAAAGCCAACAAATTTTCCAAGTTGTTGCCTTTAGAAAGGATGGTGCTCTTTTGATCCACTTTTATAATGTATTTATACATCTTTTATCAAGGGGATCCCCCTAATGATTTTAACTTTACTTTGACAAACTATACTAGAGAGTAATAATTCATGCTTCTTAACTTTAAGCCAACACATTGGTTATGGCATGGCATGGCATGTTTTTGGACTTATGATCCTTAGAATTTATCAGACGATTTCATATGGCAAAACATTTAAGTTTGATATGTGTGCATTTTTGTGTTATGTTATTGTAGAAATCAGAAAATAATTCTATGTAGAAATCAGAAAATAATTCTACTACTTTCTTTATTGGATAAATCAGATATACATATAGGCAGGCTGCTGATTTGCAAGCCACAAAAACAGGGGCTGATTAAACTAACGGAGGATATTCCTCCACTAATTAAGGAAAGAAATTGTCTTTATTACAGCATAGCAAAAAATAAGGGATAAGATCCCTATAATCCTTAATTGATTAAGGATGAAAATAAGGGATAAGATCCCTATAATCCCTAATTGATTAAGGCTGAGAATAAGGGATAAGATTGCTATAATCCCTAATTGATTAAGGATGAGAATTCCACACTCCCCCTCAAGCTGGATTGTAAATGTTATACATACACAGCTTGTGAGTCAGTTCTTCAAAATTAGTTCGTGGAAGAGCTTTGGTGAGAATGTCTGCCGTTTGAGACCTAGTAGGTGTGTATATGAGTTGCACAACTGAGTTGTCAATTTTCTTAGAGATGAAGTGTCGATCTATCTCGATGTGTTTTGTCCGATCATGATGCACAGGATTCTTTGCAATGCTAATGGTCGCTTGATTATCACAAAACATCTTGATAGGTTTCTTGCTAGTAACTCCCAGTTCACTGAGCAATCTCTGTATCCACATCCCTTCACAAATATCTAGGGCTAGAGCTCTGAATTCCGCCTCTGCACTGCTTCTTGAAACCACAGGTTGCTTTTTGCTTCTCCAGGTCACAAGGTTTCCCCACACAAAGGAGCAGTACCCTGATGTGGAACGCCTATCCGACACATCTCCTGCCCAGTCAGCATCTGAGAAGACTTCAATTTCTCTATTGTCATTCTTTTTGTACAACAATCCTTTTCCTGGGGTCATCTTAAGATACCTCAGAATTCTGTTCACTGCCTCCATATGTTCTTCGGTCGGGTTGTTCATGAATTGACTTACAACACTCACAGGGAATCCAATGTCAGGTCGAGTGTGTGAGAGGTAGATAAGGCGACCAACCAGTCTTTGATATCTCCCCCTGTCCACTGGTGCACTATCCTTCTCAGTTTCAATCTTCTTGGTTGAATCCATGGGAGTATCTGCTGGTTTGCATCCTAGCATACCTGTTTCCTTTAGTAAATCTAGAGCATATTTACGTTGGGAGACAAATATGCCCTTCTTAGACCAAGCCACTTCCATGCCGAGAAAGTACCTGAGATAGCCGAGGTCTTTGATTTCAAATTCCCTGGCTAATAGTTTCTTCATTTTCACTAGTTCATCCTCATAATCACCTGTTAAAATAATGTCATCAACATATACTATTAGAACTGCAACTTTTCTTTCACAGGAGAACTTCACGAACAGGGTGTGATCTGCCTGACATTGAGTATATTCGTACCCTATTATTGAGCTTGCAAACCTGCCAAACCAAGCACGAGGGGACTGTTTTAGACCATACAAAGATTTCTTAAGTTTGCAAACCTTGTTGTGATTTGAAGTAGTTTCCAATCCTGGTGGAATCTCCATATACACTTCTTCTTCCAAATCACCATTTAGGAATGCATTTTTGACATCCTGTTGATGCAGGGGCCAATCTCTGTTAGCTGCAAGAGAGAGTAGAATTCTAACAGTGTTAAGTTTGGCAACTGGTGCAAATGTTTCTTGGTAGTCTATTCCGTAAGACTGAGTGAAGCCCTTAGCAACAAGACGAGTTTTCAACTTCTCAATGCTTCCATCAGCTTTGTGTTTGACAGTGAAAATCCATTTACACCCGACTGGTTTCTTTCCATTAGGAAGATCAGAGATTACCCACGTACCATTTTTCTCCAAAGCTCTAATTTCTTCATTTACAGCCATTCTCCATGCATGATTACTAAGAGCTTCCTGAATAGAGTGAGGTACCTGCACACTGTCGAGAGAGGAGACAAAGGCCTGATATGATGGTGATAGTCCTTCATATGATACAAACTTGCAGATAGGATGATTGGTGCAAGACCTAACACCTTTTCTCAAAGCAATTGGTACGTCCAGATCACCAAGGATAGGTACAGTGTCCTCAAGACTAGAATTTCCCTTACCTGAGTGAATTTGGACAGGAGGATTTGAACTTGGTTCAGTGTCTTGGTCAAGCGTGAGAGGTATTAAGTGCACTACTTGTCTCTCGGGCCTCATCCTTCTAGTATAGACACGGAACTCTTTGCTTGCAAATTGAGGAGGACTTGACATGTTACTGACAGGAGTGTGGAAGTTATTTGTAGAAGGAAGACACTCAGTTTGAATTGTGTTTGTAGGAGGAAGACTTTCAAGGGTGAGACTCTCGGGGATTTGAATGTCATTTGGTTGGTCTGATTGTGAAGGTGAGTAATTTGTGGACAATTGAGGAAGGTGAGGTTCATTGCCATGATAATTATCCCAAAACTGATATTTACTCATGTTCTCCCCCTGAATTGAAGGTTTGGGATAATATGCCTGATGTTCAAAGAATGTGACATCCATGTAGTTGTATATTTTCTTGGTGATGGGAGAGTAACATTTGTAGCCCTTTTGGTGTGAAGAATACCCAAGGAATATACATTTAATGGATTTGGGATCCAATTTGCTGCGGTATTTTTGATGGATATGGACAAATGCCGTGCATCCGAATATTTTAGGTTCCAAGAAGGTGACTATTTTGGTGTGTGGAAATATTTGAAGAAAAGTTTGGCAAGGGGTTTGGAATTTAAGAATTCTAGAAGGCATTCTATTAATGAGATATGCTGCTGTAAGTACTGCCTCTCCCCAAAAATGTTTCGGGACGTGTGGAAAACATGAGTGATCGGGCTACTTCCAATAAGTGTCTGTTTTTTCTCTCTGCAACTCCATTTTGTTGGGGTGTGTCAATGCAATAACTTAAGTGAACTATCCCTTGACTTAGGAGATATGAGCCTAGGATATTTTTGAAATATTCTTTGGCATTGTCGATTTTCAGGACTTGAATCTTGGTGTGGAATTGGGTTTGTATCATGGTGTTGAAATGTTCGAATATTTGACCCACTTTGGATTTTTCTTTCATTAGAAATATCCATGTCAACCTAGTGTGATCGTCGACAAATGACACGAACCATCGTGTTCCTGTTAAATTTTTTATTCTTGATGGGCCCCACATATTACTATGTATCATGGCAAATGGTTGAGATGGCTTGTATGGGAGACTGGGATAATTGGTACGAGTATGTTTGGCTAATTGGCAAATTTCACAACTGAACAACTTTGGGCTTTTATTGATAAACATAGAAGGAAACAGTTTTTCAAGATACATAAAATTTGGATGTCCAAGACGAAAATGCCATAACATAATCTCACATTCTTTATTGACAAGGGAATTTGAAATTGACTGACTCTTAAAGGACACACAATTTGCATTTTGAGTTTGTCTTCCAAAAAATGAATGGCCTTTGAGGAGATAGAGTCCAGAACACATCTCAGCACTGCCAATCGTCTTCCCCGAATCCAAATCCTGAAATTCACACATTTGGGAAAAATTTAGTCACACAATTGAGATCACGAGTTAATTTACTAATAGATAGCAAATTACAGTCCAACTTAGGAACGTGGAGAACAGAGTTTAGAGTTAGGTCCTTTGAAATGGTAATAGAACCTATTCCCTCAACTTTTGATAGGAACCCATCTGCAATTCGAACTGTATAGCTTTCTTTACATGGACTGTACTTGTGAAATAAATTAGTATTACCCGCCATATGGTCTGATGCTCCACAGTCAATGATCCATGGGCTTGTGTGCTGTTTATTTACAGTATAGGCATTTGAGTGTTTACCTTTCTGTGCTAACATGCCAGTTCCAAAACTCGAGGTACCAGTCTGAGTTATAGAGTTCTGGCTGAACATTTTCTGTAGCGTCTCGAGTTGTTCTTTGGTGAACGGACTGGGCTCCGAGGGTGGAGGATTTTCGTCAGTGGTAGCAGCAGTATTGGCATGGCTTTCCCTCTCATTTGCAGGTCGTGAGGGCTTAAAGTCGGCTGGTTTGCCATGGATTTTCCAACAGTTTTCTCTGAGGTGCCCGAGTTTGCGACAATGGTCACACCAAGGTCTCCCTTTCTTTTGTCGATTGTCACTGTTGTTGTTGCACTGGTGGTTATGAGCAGCAAGAGCAGAACCTTCTAGGGTTGGAATAGAGTTTTGGGATCCCAACATAACCTTCTTTCTACTTTCTTCACGGCGAACTTCAGAAAACGCCTCTCGGGGACTTGGAAGAGGCTTGATTCCCATCACTCTCCCTCTAACCTCGTCAAGATTTTTGTTGAGACCGAGTAAGAACTTGAACGTTCGTTTCTGCTCCAAAATTTTCCGATATAATGCTGTCTTCAGAACACTTCCAGTTGTGGATTTCGAACATGTCGAGTTGCTGCCAGAGACGAGTCAGATGGTTGAAGTACTGGGTTACCGTGAGATCTCCTTGGCGTAAATCGTGCAGGTTTGCTTCAATTTCGAACAGTTCTGCGGTGTTTTCAGTGCTTGAATATGTCTCCCTTACGGCGTCCCAGATTTCCTTTGCGGTCCCATAGAGAAGAAAGTTCTCCCCAATGTCGTTGTTCATTGAATTAATTAACCACGACATTACCATATGATTTTCAGCCTTCCAACTCCTGAATCTGGGGTCATCCTTCTTTGGAATTGCGACCTCACCTGTGAGGTAGTCGTCCTTGCCTTTTCTGCAGATATACATCATTACGGACTGGGACCACTGAAGGTAGTTGTGCCCGTTGAGTTTGTGGCTGGTGATAAGAATAGAAGTGGATTCTGTTCCTCCATGATTGTTCCCGGTGGGTGGCGGTTCTGGGTTAGAGGTCACTTCAGACGAGGAGCTTTGTCTCTCAACAGCCATGCCGTATTTTGTCATGGGGAATTAAGTTTTCAGAGAGAGAGGGGCTCTGATGCCATGTAGAAATCAGAAAATAATTCTATGTAGAAATCAGAAAATAATTCTACTACTTTCTTTATTGGATAAATCAGATATACATATAGGCAGGCTGCTGATTTGCAAGCCACAAAAACAGGGGCTGATTAAACTAACGGAGGATATTCCTCCACTAATTAAGGAAAGAAATTATCTTTATTACAGCATAGCAAAAAATAAGGGATAAGATCCCTATAATCCTTAATTGATTAAGGATGAAAATAAGGGATAAGATCCCTATAATCCCTAATTGATTAAGGATGAGAATAAGGGATAAGATCCCTATAATCCCTAATTGATTAAGGATGAGAATTCCACAGTTATGATGCATCTGTGTTTCATTCTTTGTTTTAATTTGAAGTTTAAATCTAATAGAATTTCATTTGTTCTAAGCAATTATGAGCATATTATGTCAGACTTACCATGCGTCATCTGCTTAACTATCTGTGTTACAAATATCTAGTACACCTGATGGTTGTTTTGGTCCTCAAGTGCGTCGAGAATTCAGAAACAAGTCTTAACTTGGAAAAGAATGGACGCATTAGGACCTATTGAAGACATGCGCTGCCTATTTTTCTCAAATTTGATCTTTTTTCCTTCAGAAGTACATAATTGAAAATTTATCATCGTGAGCAGGGGCCTCATTCTGATTTCAGTGGTCCAACTTCTGGGAGCACGGCCTGTGTTGCTATTATAAGGAACAAGCAACTTGTTGTTGCAAATGCTGGTGATTCTCGTTGTGTCATATCCAGGAAGGGGCAGGTATTTCTTTACATTATTATTTCCATATTTGTTTTCGAACCAGGAAATTGCATCTTATTTTAATTGCGTTACCGTATATGGTTCCCATTTATCTTAAGTTTTTGCATGGTATTAACTTTTAAGCACTTTATGGTTTATGCAGTTGAGCTTATGCTCTATTCCGTCACTTATTGTCTTCTGCTTCTTACTCTGGCTTCTCTTTGCCAGGCATACAATCTGTCTAGGGATCACAAACCCGATCTTGAGGCCGAGAAGGAAAGAATTTTAAAAGCTGGTGGTTTCATCCATGCAGGACGTGTTAATGGAAGTTTAAATCTTGCAAGAGCTATAGGTAAATTACCTGGACGTTACTGGGAAAACGCGTTACTTTTTTTAATGGAGTGGAACTTCAATGTTTTAGGTTGGGTTTCTTTGGTTACTTTCATGTTATGATTATTTTGATTATATACTGCAGGGGACATGGAATTCAAGCAGAACAAGTTTTTGCCTGTTGAAAAGCAAATTGTAACTGCCAATCCAGATATAAACACTGTAAGTAAATAAATGCCCAGGGTTTGACAAAGTCATGTTTATTAATTCTTTCATCCTGTATTTGATCTTCTTTTTTTAGTTTTATGATTATTATTATTATTATTATTTTATAATTTTGTTGAATTAGGTTGAGCTCTGTGATGATGACGAATTTCTGGTGCTGGCATGTGATGGCGTCTGGTTTGTATCTTTTGCTCTTCTACCATGAAGTTAAAGTTAAATTTGTCTCCGAGTTTGTTTTCTGCTTTTCTGTTTTTTCTTTTTCAGACGAGTAGTTTTCCGAGTTAGCTATATAGCCTATGCCTATATCAGAATCATCTGCAAATGCTAATATCAATGCTATATTTTGCACAAAAAAGTGTTTTGCTAATATGTTATTTTGATTTGTACTTTGATGCCTTATACTATTTTGTGTTATATCTATCTTGGTCATAATCATCAAGCTTTGAAAGCTGTAAAACTAAACTTTTAAACTGAAAGTCAATCTATCAACCAATAGCAATCACATATCAGAATTTGGCATATGCTATACCTGGTGTCAAATTTTGTTACCAAGTATAACATATATCAAATTTAACACCAAGAATACATACATATATATATATATATATATATTTTCTTAAATTAACACCAAGAATAGTATTGGTTTGGACAATAATTTTCCTACTCAAATGCTAAAATTTTACATTGGCACGCTAATTTAACATTACATTGGAGGTGCTTTTGGTACGGTAATATATTTCTTGCTTTGTAATTATTTAATAATGGTTGTTTTAATCACTTGTTAGGGTAAAATTTTTGTTGGAAAGTGTTCTGAACGAGGATTGACCGGTATTTTCGCTAATTGTAGGGATTGCATGTCAAGTCAACAACTTGTTGACTTTATACATGAACAGCTACACTCCGTAAGTCCATCCGTCTTTTTTTCTTTCTCAAGCATTTTAAACCACTTCAACTGCTATTTCATCTGCTCTTTCCGCAAAAGCCAAGAAAACTATAGGCAATTCCGAGTGTTGATTGTCAGTAGCTTTGAGAAGACGAGCAATTTTTCTTTATTTACTGCTTATCTGTTGTTGTTTTCTATTCTAGTGTTGTTTATATATTGTCGTTTCTTTCATTGCTGTTAATCCCTCCCTTCTGATGTCGTTTTTTGATGTGTCTGTCGTTATCCTTCCGTTGTCGCTTGTCTTTAAAGTGTTTGTGTCGTTTTCTACTGTAGTTGTCCACTTCTGGTCGTTTTGCCTGCCGTTTTTATTTTTATTTTTATTTATTTTTTATTGTTCCTGCTGTTGTCTACTCTTTTTTCTTGCCTTTTTATGTGTATGTTGATTTTTTTTTTATTAATTTTGGGCTTTATTTTTATTGTTGTTTTTAAACGCTAATGATGTTGCAGGCGTCTCAGAGTCTCATTTTTACTTGAGTTGTCGTTTCCATTACCGCCGCTTATCATACTTGTCGTTTTTCTTGTGTCACTTTCTCTTTTATTGTCGTTTTTAGTGTGTAGCTCGTTTGTTGTTTTATTGTCGTTCCAATGTCTCTCTCTCTTTCTCTCTCTAATGGTCTTTGACGCTTTTTTCTAACTCGTCTTTTACACGGCAGTAGGCAGTAGCACTGAGCGACTGCCCTCTCTTGTTGTGCTAAGAACCACTACTTTCCTCTGTTTGTAGTGAACCACTCACTAGTTTATTGGTTCTGTTGACGCCTGACATCAGTAAAATCATGCAGGAAAACAAGCTCTCTGCGGTGTGCGAGCGAGTTCTTGACAGGTGCTTGGCACCGTCGACGGCTGGCGGCGAGGGATGCGACAACATGACCATGATCTTGGTGCAGTTCAAGAAACCTCTGCAGCCAACTGCCTCTGCAGATGAGCAGCAATCCTCGCCGTCCACCGAATCGAAACCTGCCGGAGAGTCTGAATCAAGCTAGTGGGTGCACTACCCGCAAAGATCAGATTTCGCGCACGCAATCCCTTGTTAAACGAGATTACAATTGCGCTCAACTCCCACATATTGTTGTCGTTTCTTGGTTCTGTAATTGTATATGGTGCAACATGAAAAATGGTGGATTAGCTATTCGGGGGAAAAAAAAATCGTTTTTGTGCTCCTTGTGTGTTTAGTTTTGAAAACCAACATCACAACCTGAATATTTGTACAGAATTTTTAACCCATAAGATCTTTGAACACGGCATGTGCAGAGAAAGTTGCTAAAAAATTTCCTTCTCTTTCTATCTCCTAGCCATTTTTTTTTAACCTCTATATCTTCAAGAGTATGTTCAGATTTATCCCATTAATGTTTGGGGCGTTCTAATTCGTAAACTAAAGAAAAGATTAGGAGAAAATTGAGTTTATACAGAGGAACATGGAAACTAGAAAATTGAAACAAATATTGCCTTGCATAGGCGATATTAGCGAATCATGCCATCATTTCTCTTCATCATGGAAAAATGTGATTTCACAGGTGCGTTCCAAATTATTAGGGGAAAAAAAAAAAAGTAATAAACGTTCACATTAGGTTTTTGCGAGTAAATTGTATTGTTACATATTAAACTAATTTTTTATTTCATAATGCATCTTAAACTTTTAATTTTGACAAAATACACCTTGAACTTAGAAATCATTGATAATTTTTTATTTTTATTTGGAATTTTCTTTTGTTTTTTTTTTTCTTAAAATGACGAGCTTTATTTTTTAAAAAACTCATCTAAGAATCTTGTGACTAAAACCACCTATTTCTTTTAACGCGATGCATTTTGTCACAATTAAAGGTTCGGGGTGCATTATGTAAGAAGCGAATAATTTGATATGTAACAGTACAATTTACTTCTTTTTTGTTGCCATAATTAGAACGAGTGAGCAAAATATGGTCCTGGATAAATTTGACAAGTCTTGCTCCCTTTTAAAAGCCTGAGCAAGTTTTTATCTGTTGTTTTTCTTCTGTTTTAGTCCCAACAAGTGTAAATTTGATTCAATATCAATCACAGAATTAAGTTATTCATTAGCTTCACTTTTTCTTTGGTTTGCAAAATATCATTTTTACATGATAAAAAACGATTTGACCTTTTGTTCATACAGCAACACCAGAAATCCAAAATAAAGAAAAGAATGTAAAAGTTAAAAATTTTCCTGTTAAAGTAATCCACCAACTCACCAGCCAAAACGAGTTTTTTTTTTTTTTTTTTGCTTGAGAGCTCATCTGCCAAGAAGTTGCTAAAAAGTCCTCCTGGATATTTTTAAGCCACCCAGGTGTTTTTGCATGGCAAAGAAAGGCGTTTGTTATCGTTGTTTGGGCGCAGCTTCTAGAAGGTCAGACAACTGCCGTGGTCGCATAATTATTACCGAGGAAAGGCATTGTTTGATGGCATTAGTAAACAACAAAAAACTAGAGCATTAACATCAAAACGTAGCCATGAAAATACTTTGAAATCTTTACCAATGACCTGTAACCCACCAATTTCCTGAGAGGTTACTTTAATGACACAACACCATCTGTGCCCACTACCTCAAACAGAAACAACAAAAGTTTTCTAGCCACCAATACTAGGCTCCCCCCACAATTGCACCATCAAGATTCTGATAAATCCTTTTTGCAATTAACTTCAGAGCCTGTATAATTGCAAAGGACAATTTGTTGACACTTTTTAACGCGGCAAAGTACCATATATTTTCTCTTTCGCTGGATTCAAGTTTCAGATTAGAAACTTTTTGGAGAAAGAAACCTTAATTGGGTCAAAAGCACATTATTTACGTTGCGTAGTGAGATTAAAGAGTACTAGTGATGTCCACACAAAACGACAATGAGTTAAGTTGGATAAGTCTATGTTGTTTAAGCGTTAATTGGTCCTTTTATCTCGTGGGATTAATTTCAAATTTCACATTCAATGTGAGTTTTTTTTTTTTTTTTTTTTTTTTTTTTTTCACTTTGTTCTTTGCGTCTCAAAATAACCTAGAACTCTTGTGAATGTATAATAAGTTATAATTTCTAATCTTTTATAGTTTTAACTATTTTTTAATTTATTTTTCCATTATTAGACACTACAAAAAGTATCATTCGAAGCCTGTTTGGTTCGAGTATTTGAATGAAGATTTAAATTTTTGTGAGAGAAAATACTGTAGCAAAATGATTCGAATCGTGATTCAAATATCCAACCAAACGGGCTATTTCAATTTCAACATTAAGATTAAAAAGTTGGATAAAACAACAAGGCTACCATACTTATTTTTTATTTACCTAATATTATAAAAATTATCGTAAATATTATTTAACTTTTTATATAGTAAGTAATTAAATCTAGTTCTTCTTGGAACAAAATAAAATATTTGAATTTTAAGCACTTATTTTGTTTTAATTTTTTCTTTATTCTATATTCTAAAAAATAATTATAAAATTGTATTTATTATTTCATTGTCATAGTATTAAAGTGATTATTTTAATTACGATAAGCAGTATAATAATATGTGCATATTTACTATATTTTAAAACACAAAAGTTGCTTAGAAGGCAATAAATAAACTTTTAATAACTCAAGCTAGTTTTGTGTTTAAGTAACTGTGTGAATGAGATTTGTAATAAATCTGATTATGAATCATGTATTTAAATAAAGCAACTTATTCTTATTCTGAATCCTACCCACTCCAAATTTTGTCAGTTTCAATCACTCATAAGTAAACACATCATGATTGTTATAAACTCTAGTATACACAACGACAAGCCAAAAAATCTTTTTAGGAGAGTAACGAATTAAACTAAAATTTCGAATTAAAAAATATTTTAACAATCTAGTTTAATTAAACAAACTTGTCATCTAGTTCAATTCACTTTTTAAAGTTTAAAGTCATTACAATTCTGAAGTTATATTGTAGTGTAATCTATTTTTGTTTTATTTAGGTTTTAAATTTAAAAATGAGCATACTAAGAAGACAAAATTTAGTACATAATTAAAACATTTAAAATATTAGTGAGTGTACTTTAATGTTAAAAATAATGCTAGGAATACCAGCTCTAATATCAACTTTTATCCCAACTTATGAGTTATCATTAATATATTGGTAGATGTACTTTATTGATGTCGCAATCTTTTAAACACCTATCAATAAAAACAAGACACTTTATAAGTTGATATACAAATTGAGATTAGAGTTCGTATCCCTAGCATTTTCTAGAAGAAATTTATTTAAAAAGGGAAAATTCCTTGTTTAGTCAAGCTACTGTGTTTGCTTCTTCTATTATTCTAATATGTAAAGTGTCCCTTGTATTTTTAAATCAGTTATAAAAGTAGCCATTTAACTTGCTAAATTTTTTAAAATATCCAACCACCCTTAATAATTTATATTTTATATATATAGAAGGTGTTTAGAAATATAGTTGAAATTATGAGTTAAGATTAAATGTTAAAATATTGTAGCATGTAAGAGTTTTATACTATATCATATTTTTGCTTTATACTATAATATATGAGAGTTTTATAATGCAACAATTAGAACTAATAAATTAGAGTAGCTTTGCCAAACACACTCATAATTGCAGCATCCCCCAAGTATGAGTTCTTAAGTGCGATGATAGGTGGCTCTGCTCTTGACTATATACATAAAGATACTATAGAAAAAATTTTCACAAAATGAGTCAATTTCTTTTTTTATTAAAACGAAATTAAAAGAGGGCAATAAGGCAATTTCTCTTATAGGAATAAAAAATATACCCAACGATAAATATTTATCTTTCAACCTTCAAATCTATTGAAAAGAATAATTTTGACTAGTTTTAACAGCTTCAAAACATACATTACCTGTTAAGATCATAACTTAATTATAAGTTAAATAGTAGAAAAAGATTAGTAAATCGACTTAATGTATTCTGCGGTACTATTGATGTACTTTTTTGAGAATTAAAATCAAAAAAATCTTTTTCACTCTTATAGAGTTAAAATCTCACTATTTACAAAATAATAGACTTTAATCTAATTTATAGTATATTTTTTAAATTAAATTTTATTATTTTCTTAATAACGGGCTATAGCCTCTTCAAACTAATCAGAAGCACTCTTAAAACCTACATGATTTTGAAATGCAACAGTTGCAACGCATTCGAGATTAAATAGAAGTGCTCTTAAAACGGATAAGATTTTGAAATGCAATAGTTGCATCGGTTTCGAGTATCAATCAACAGGGACTGCAGTGACTAGCAGTGAAGTGAGTAGATTCTGACTCCCTAGGCCCCAGTTCGCCACCGGCATTTGATAAAATTGCGGCACAGAATCCAAGAGATCCCCAGGAAAGAGACTTGCCGCTTAATCCTTCAGCAGTTACCAACTTCGAGTCAAAAAGTTAAATAATATTACTGTCTTTATTAAGTATAATTATAATTATTTTGCACTGATTTGGGCTCTAGTCAATGGGAAGCTTTTGCCTGACTTGTTTATTTCCTATCTGTGTGTTTTGCAGCTGTTTTCCTCATTTCCGCTTTTCTTGGTCCAAATTATTACTTTAATTCTAGCTATATTAATTTTGATTAAATGCCTTTATAACGATACATATATAAACACTCATATATATTGTACCCAAAAAAATGTTTTCTCAAAAAAAAAAAAAAAATGCATGATCTATTGTTTCTTTCCAATAAAATGGGAACGATGTATAAACCTTGGTCCTAGCTAATACTAATTTATCTATACTTGTATACTCTAAACTCAATGCGGGCCTAAAAATTGTCTTTTTTACAATGTTAACAATTTTTTTTTTTTAAATTAAAGCAAAAATTTGTCGGTTGGACAAAGGTTGTTGTTCTCGTTCAGTGAACCAAAATGATGATTATGACTCCATGGACTTGTATTACGCAATTAATTAAAACGCTCAAATCTTTTCCATAAAAAAGTTAAAACATAAATAATTTTCTTACAATTTCTTGACTTGAGAAGGGGTGTTCTGTCGGTTAATTTTGTTTCATAGTTCTTTTTTCCCGTTAAAGCAATCCGTTAAAACGAGCAATCTACTTTTTTGTCACTAGATATGGATGAAATAAGATATCTATATCAGTCCATGATAATATATATATATATATATATATTACAAATACCGATACTGACGTAAATAGCGTTAACATATAAAGAGACTCAACCATGAACAAAAAACCGGATTTACCAGTAATTTCGAATGAAAATGCTCAACGGAGAGAAACATGTATCAAGTTTTGACAATAGAAAACCAAATAAGTGCATCAAATTTTAAACACACATATGTTACTAGTATTGTCAAAGATAATTTAAATTATATGGAATGACTAATTTTAATCTTGGTTATAAATTGGCTACTGATAGAAATTTGGATAATTCCCTCTCTTAACAGCCACACCTCATCTTGTGAAGCCTGCTAGAGAGATACATGCACAAAAAATGCATCAAATTTTGATAATGTTCCAAAATCGGCTCTTTGCTTTTTTTCCCCATATAAATTTATTTACAGTATCCATTTATAGTAAATACTGCGGAAGAAAGTCATGTTCCCAGAACAGCACATATTTGATCAAACAAATAGAACCCAAAATGTAAACAGAAAGAAAAACACCAATAAAATTTTCCACGCTATAGGCAGTGGTGCCGTCAAAAGTGCATAAACTTTGAACGACAAAAGAAAAGGCTTTGAAGGAGACAATATGGATTTGATAACTTTTGTTTATACATGTGACTTTGGGTCAATGGAGCTCCTGGTCAAGAATCTCCTAGTCATCAACGCGGATTCCGTATACATACATATTTACATGATGTACGTGTATATATTTGGGCAGTCATAATCTTGGAAAGTTGACAAAGATGTGTGTGTGTGTGTGTATATATATATATATGTATAATATAATATAGAAATGGCCATGTTGATTATTACTGCCATTGAAAATGAATTTTCAAAATCGTATTAATGTTTGCTTAAGAATAAGAATGGCTGGAGTTTAATTACGCTAAAGAATAAAAGATAGTTGAGACTTGGTAAGATCCAGCTGTACTTTTGATATGTGCAAAGTAGCAGACGCATGGGCTTATTGGAATATGCCATTGAGTTGGTACCCAATAATAATATATATTATACAGACATCTGACTTGTATATACTAATTTGTCTCTGTGTTTTGGTCACTAAGAGCAAAGCCCATGTCTATGCCCTTGAAGCTCTTGTACTTATTGAGACCTTTGGTTATGTCCACTATGTGGACCCCCATATTAGAATTTTCAATGTACAACTTACTTTGAAAATATGCTTTAATTCACAAGAATGTATTACACATATATGTCTTTTGTACGTGGTAGTGCAATGATTACATCATTAATGAAATGTTCAACATTAATGCTCAGAGATTTGATTTGATGTTTTTGATGTTACCCTGATCACTAATTTGAAAGGCAAAATTTCTTTCCAAGCACCGTGAGTGTTGGCGGAGACACTGCTTATAAAACACTTCAAAAAAAAAAAAATATTGCCCACCTCTTTTTTTTTTTTTTTTGAGTTTCTTTAATAGGAATTTTTATTAATAACGCACGTTTTGAAACTGTTAAATTTATATTTTTTTTTTTACAAATTTAATGGCTAAAAGATAAATAGCTACAAGTAGGTAATTTCTTCTTCCACTAGAAAAATGCTTTTTGTTTTGTTTTTGTTTTGTGTTTTTTTTTTCCAGTAAAATAGGAATTGAATTAGCTTAGATAACGTCGGATGACGATCACAACAATATAGACTAAAGAGGAGATGCATAGTAGTTTATGTTGTATATATATAATTCAGTAATAGCAGTTTATTTTACCATGTGGATGGGCTACTTGGAGTTAAATGTCCCATGGGAGTTATATTTCCAAGCGTATCCAATGATCATCCAAGCGTGTACAAGAAGAACAATCAAGCATACGTGCGCAGGGTGCCAAGGTGATCAAGAGACGGCCCTAAGTTAAAGGTACAAATAAAACAAGTCTATAGAAAAATTCCTTTCATCTTTCAGGTTAAAACTCTAGCACTCATAACATAGAATGCTTCAATTTGATATATAATATATGTTTTTAACTCTATAAGATTAAACAGGAATACTCAAGTCTATAAGATAAAATCTGTACCTTTTTCTTTTCGATGAAAAATATGCTTTGAACTTGTTTAGTAATAATAAGTTATAGTGGCCTTGAAAAAATATTAACTGATTAAAACTAGAGCTAGAATTTTATTTCAAGAGACATAAACTAAGAATGAGAAAGACTTTACAAACCACTATTTTTAGAAGGGTAGTTGCAAGTGTAGTCCAGCAGTAATACCACACTTGACTACACACAAGATATGGAGTTCGAATCCTCCCATCCTCAATTTCAAAAAGAAAAAAGTCAGAAGGACACACATATTTAATTTGTTGAAATTTTTGCTAAGTGAATGTAAATTTTTCTTAAAAGTTTAGTTTTTTCTTGATTTTCTACTATTTTTTTAAAATTTAGTTTAGTTAAATAAGTAAAAGTAGAACACTTTAAAAAAATAATGTTGATAACGCAAAACCGATAATAAATTATTAATTAGGGAGCACAAAAGAGAATATAGTATTTAAAAAGATTGCATGAAGAGGTTTAAGGAGAAATACATTCAAGAAAATTTTTTTAGTGCAATTAGGAAAATGGATACATGAAGGCCATATTTACATATATAAAAAATAACTCTACTTTAGAGAACTAAAGAAAAATAATAAAAATAAATATACTCCCCTAGAAAAAAAAACTTAAATTAAGGCACATTTGAAAAGCATTATTGTAATAGGTGCAAATTGAAAACAAAAATTTAACAAGACACATATAAAAATTATTTTAATAGGAATAAATTAGAGAAAAAGTTTGTTAATGGGTGGCATATATAAAATTTTGCGGATAACAAAGGGCACATATGAAAAGTATTAAAAACCTATTGTGCAAAAACATAAATTTTAAAAAATCAGGGCCCCCCTCCGGTACCATGGCTCGTTAAAAACTATTGATTTTTTTAACATAAGTTCTCAGTGAAAGGAGTCGTGAAGATTAGAAACCGTTGATTTTTTTTTTCTTTTCAATGAAAAGAGTCAATTTTCTGATAGATTTCAAGCAGATTTTGTAAAAGTATTCTCAAGGAGTTACCCCAAGAATTAATCTTTAATCGTGGGTCATCTTCTGGTAGGTTGGATCCTATCCTACCGAAGTAAGTCGTATGATCACAACCAACTCTTATCGTCTGGTGGCCAAAATCAATCCAAGCTACCACGTAAAGAACTAAGATTGAGGGAGCCAAAAATCGTACTCCAAAAAATACTATATCTGTTGTATACCGCACATCTTAACTTAATAACTTGCATCCTAGGAGATAATAATTAGAACTTAATTACTATATATGCGAGTATAAAATGCCAAGACTAACTTTAGTGCACTCGATGTGTGCATTATTATATTATATTATAATCCTGCAACTAATGTTATGTATTACCACTTTTAAATTATATATCCTGGAGTTTCGGTATATTTTGCTTTTTTCAAGTGGGAACTTGGAGTTGGGACTTTGACTCTCTCTTGATCAAAAGTTCAAGCTCTTTTCTGCTAGACAGGAAAGTTGATTTTCTAGTTAATTAGTGGGATAATTTGTCTAATTTCACTTCTCGATGATATTATTTTAAGTGGAATTTTGGGATCGGTAGGTAAGAGTATTGCTTGGTGTTTTTCACCTAGGCCGGTGGATCCTGATGATAAAAGGGTAAATAAATCCCAAGAAGATTTACAACGAGTGGTAATACATGAAATTAACTAAACATTAATTCTTGTGGTCGTATATTTATCTGCAATTGTATGAAAATATTATTTTTTTTATCTCTTCTTTGAAGGCAACATGATAGATTCGAATTAGAGTCTGATGACGTACTAATTAAATTAATTAATGAATTCCTACCAAGGATATGCATTCAAGATTAAAAAAAAAAAAAACCAAAAATAAGAGTAACAAACAAAATATCAGAAACAGTACTAAGCGCGTGGACGTGATGTTTAAATGAGTTTGTTATTGCGTACGATATACGTAGCCACAACTTAAAAAAGTTTGTTTTTTCATTTCAAAAAAAAAAGTTTTGTTTTTTGTCTTTTTTGTTGTTTTTGTTTTGGTTCATTAAAAAAAAAAAAACTTTTCTTTGTACAATATTACTGTCGTTTACTTCCCCACCTTAGTGAATTAAAAAAATTAAATAAAATCTTACAACGACACCGAATAAAAAGAATTCAAGAAATATTTCTGCTGCACAATAGATTGGTGGAACGTCCGTAGAGAATATCATATGCATCTGATCGTGATGTAATGGATCAAATGGGATAAGTACTAATGTACATGCATGTACCCTGATTCATATTAATGTCTGAGCTACTTTCAATATATGTTTATAATAAGGTTTTTTTTTTTTTTAGTACACAAGTGCCTTTTGAACTTTTATTGTATTTTGCAACTTATTCTCTGAACTTTTTAAACTTGACAATTTGCTTCTAAAGTTATAAATTTATTGCAAATTAATCACTCCACATTGATAATTGTGTCACTTTTTAATAGAAATTGCCATGTGATTTTCATATAAATCATTATTAGTGACACTAATGAGATTACTTTTATGTATTTCAACTCAAATTTATTACGATTAAGATCTTTTATTGAGTATTATGAAAAAAGAAAGTTTAAATTAACTTTGTTTTTAATATAAATTTAGATTAACATTGATAATAAAAGACCTATTATGCTCTTAATAAACTAACGATCTTTGTATATAAATTGCGTATCAATTTTTAGGGGAAAAAAAAAAAGCAACACAATTGATCAATGAGGTAATTTATAACAAATTTACAAGTTCAGGCGATAAATTAACTAAAAGTCATTGACAAATTGTAAAAAGCAACAAATTCAGACAGCAGTGGTGCAAAAAGCACGTTTACAACTAGCAAAAAAATTTCCTTGACATATAACATAAGCTATAGACTAGATTTCAGTTCCTTCATGCAGGGCGGTCGAAAATTGATCAAGTTTCTTCCGTAAGTTTTGGATACTTTGAAACTTACATATAATTACTTATATAGCGCACGTTGTATTTATTATTTTTCTACTTTGTCCGAAGTTTGCGAAGGAAACGAAATGTGTCATTCATATAGAAGCAAGAAAAAGAATAAATTAAACCCATGACTAACATATATATGAACCAGACAAAAAAAATCTCTAGAACCTAATCTAATTTTAGATTTACCATGAGAAAGCCCTCTATGTAATTGGGTGGGTCCCAAAATGAGATCTCCTGTTCCAACCAAACCGCGTTTCCAAACCGAAAATGACTAATAGCATGTTCCCTTATCTGAATAAACTTGGTAAGCTGCCATTGGTTCAAGCCCTGGATTTTTTATTTTTTATTTTGCTAAAATCATAAATTTTGTTCCTGTTTTGTTATTATTATTATAATTTTTGGAACAAATCTTGTGTTTTATTTTGTATGGTCCAGAAACCTATACATGCACATATTCACATACTTGTTACTTGAGCAACTACATGGAAGCTCACTTCGAACCATATGTTCAGTCCCCACGTAAGATTAAATCCAACGTCTATAAATACTGATCATGGTCATATATCTGAATCACATTAGCTTTCTCTCACTAGTACTACAAGTACTTCCTAATCAATATATAGCACTTTAATACACACACACACACCATAGTTTTCCAAATTATTTGGTAAAATATATATGGGAGAGCCAAGCAGCCGCAGAGGCAGCCATGCAGGCGCAGCCCCTTCTATCTACAGGGGAGTCCGCAAGAGAAAGTGGGGGAAATGGGTGTCCGAAATCAGGGAGCCGGGCAAGAAAACCCGGATATGGCTCGGGAGCTTCGAGACGCCGGAGATGGCGGCGGCCGCCTACGACGTGGCGGCGCTGCATTTCCGGGGGCGGGAGGCCATGCTGAATTTCCCTCACCTCGCCAGCAGCCTGCCTCACCCCGCGAGCTCGAACGCCGAGGACATCCGCATGGCGGCCCACGAGGCGGCGCTGAGGCTGAGGAGTGGCTGCGCCGGAGCCGGCGCGGCTGATTCTCCGACTGCTCCGGTGGCAGAGTCCGAGATTGGCGGCCGCTCCGGCCCCCGGATGGTGGCGCCGGTCACGGTCCGGCTGTCGCCGAGCCAAATTCAGGCGATCAACGAGTCGCCGCTCGATTCGCCGACGACGTGGATGGAAATGTCGGAGGCCATGATGAAGGAGTCCGCCATGTTCTTCAATGATGCTGAGGAGAATGAGTATTGGGATGACGAGGATATGCAAAGTGATTCTCTTTGGGATCCTTAAGTTTGGTAACATTTCTATAATTATATTATTAATTATCACTATAGCTATACAAAATAACATAATTAACGCCATATTTTAATGCCAACACATGATAATATACCTAAAGAATTATTTTTGGATCTTTTTTTATTAGGGAGGTCATACTATGAATAATATTATTTGACCAGTGGGATTAGTTAATAAAATTAATAAAATAAGTGCACGTACGTGTGGTGATTGGCACGCTGGTTTGGTGTATCGTTTGCTTGTAAATGATGAAGATTTGGTTGGCATTCTTAGCTAATTATAATTAAGGAGAAGGGATTAATTTCCCTCTATATATATAGGGGATTTGTTTTGTTAATGAAGAAGATTTATGAAAAGATTGTTTAATGTTTGACGGAATAGTGGAGGGCGATTTGTTTTAAGGGAAGCCCATTTTGCGCTGTTCAATATTCTGAAAAGGGAGCTGATTTTTGGTGGGTCCCAAGTAGCATAGAATAAGACCTGAAGAAGCTTTTAGAGGCAAAATTTTGACATTTCTGTTGGCCCAATTAAGGTTTGTTTTTGGTGGCCAGGCGCACGAGCAATGTTAATGTTTTAGTGATCAAATATTGGCCACTGTCCACAATCTCATTAGCCTCTTGGCTTATTTGTAATGATATCATTATATATAGAAAAGGTGTGGTGTGATTAATTCTTTGTATTAATATTTGTTTATGTAATTGTGTTTGATTTTTGTAATTCTGATTTAATGAAGCTCTTACATGTGATATATGCAAAATTTCTCACAAGTATTAATGTTTTAAATATCCTTCTTCTCTACTAATTTTTATGAAGTTTATATTTTATTTGTTGCCGGGCTTAATACTCATTACCTCATTCTAATCGTTAATAATCATTGCGAAGGATTACGATATTATAGTGTGTGTGTTTTTTCAAAGAATCCAAATAACCTGGAGAACAACAAAAATAGTGAAAGCTGATAGTTGGATTAGCAAGTTAAATTCTAATGAAAAAAAAATCAATTAAAAAGCTCGACTTTTCTGTTCATCATAAAATTCTTCTCAATTGACTAATAAGGTGTTTAAAAAGTGAGTTGAAATTGAGAGTTTTAATTGAAAGTACACAAGTATGTGAGAGCTTTACACTTTAACATATTTTTATTTTATATTGTAATATGTAAAAATTTTATACTGTTTAAGTTAAAACTGATAAGTTTTAGCCGATTTTGCCCAACATCCTATAATATCACTTGCAAAAAATGCTCTTGTAATTTTCTTGGATCTAAATATGTTCATCCCTTTATATTACATAAATGTTTGCATCTGTTATACATCGAATTATTAACTTTGACTAACTAGATTGCATTTGCCAAAAGATCCATTATCCAAAAAAAATACCTAGATTATTTTGGCCAGCTAAAATTTAGTAGGTCAAAGTAGTGGCTTACAACCCAAGAAACCACTTTGCAGGGAAACAAATTCTTGCACCGCTGATTAGTGGAGTATTGAGATCCTCGCATCCAATTATACAAAAGAGAAGACCACTCTTATAAATAGAACTGTTTTCTAGGCTTTTGGCTATTGGAGAACAAACCCATGGTCACCAAGACCTAACAAAATTTTCAACCTATAGTTCATTTAAAAAATACTTAGAAGTTGAAGTTAGAATTTAAATACTTTAGTATATAAGAGCTTTACACTATAGTAAATTAAACTTGTTTTTCTAATGTACTTTTCAAACAAACACATATATATCTTATACACGTTTTGGAGAATTAAGCAGACATGGTTAATGCTAATCATGAGTTATGAGGCCACTGAACACGTATTACTTGAGCATAAGAAAAAAAAAAAAAAAACTGTTAGAGTGTTTGAAAGAAGAATTGGAACACAAAACTTGAATTGTACATTGTTGCATATGAGAGCTTTACATTATAGTATATTTTTGCTTTATATAGTAGTATGTGAGAGCTTTATATTGTTTATGATTGGAACTATAAAGTTTAAAATACTCTAACAAAACACTATATATATATATATATTTAATATGTTTATTTCATTTGTAGGGTGTATCTTTTAACACACACTATTCTACTTTGGCTTAGCCACCTAGGTGGGGCAGCTGCCCCTTTGACCTAAGGTGTTCCCTTAAACTTTGTGGCCCCAAAAAAAAAAAAAAAAATCACAATTTTATATTGATTTTCCCCCCTTGTTTCATAATTGTTAAAAAATTTTCAATCATCCCCTTAAATTTGACTTTAAACATACCCATTTCAAAACAAAATCTCAAATAAAGAAAAAAAATCACCTATACTACAATATAAATTCATAACTTTACAAACTTTAAACTTTTAAAGTGAATTGAACTCATTACAAACTTGACTATTTGAAAGAAAAATTAAAAAAAAAAAGAAAAGCGAATTGACTATTTGAAAGGAAAAATAAAAAATGCAAATACATAAAAGAAGATAAAAGAGAAATATAGTTCAAAAAAAAGTTAAAGTAGTAATTTAATACTAAACTGTAGCTTAATTTATACCTCTGAAATTTTTTTTTCTGGCTTTCCCAAATACACCTTTTTTAATAAAATTTTTTATTGCCATATTAACCATTAAAAAATACTCTTAAGATAAAATAAAAAAAAACTCACTACATACCCTACTTAAAAAATATTATGCCCTGCTTTTTTTAAAAAAAGAATTCAATATCAAATAACCTTCTCACAAAAAAAAATGTAGTATTTTTCTTCCTTAAAATAATTTTTATGTTCAATTTTATTGTTTAACATAAACGAATTATATAAACTATTTGAAACCATTAATTTATGGAAGAAAAAAACCTTACAAATCTTGTACTCATAAAAAACTAAGGAAAACTTCACGAAGTTTTACTGTTCAATATAAACAACTTATATAAACTAAGTGAAAAGTATAATGAAAAGTGTCACGCACTTTTATAATTATGCGATATAACCAGCCAATTAAATTTCGGCAAGCACGTGTCACAGACAACTAGTCACTCCAAGAAGGCGAAAAGAGAAATACTTTTTTGCCTCTTTTCCCAAATTTTTGTAGAAAGAAAGGAAAATTGTTGAAGTGGGCTGGGCTGGGCTGGGCTGTGGGCCGAAGTAGTGACCTTTGGGGGCGAGTATCGCAATAGCAATATGCGAGTAGCGCATTCGCATATGGTTGTCCTAATCTTCCAGTCTTGACTCCAGACCTTCTCATACTCGCGCGCCCTAAGTTTCTCCCCTGATTCATTCAATTCAGGTAATTTTTCCATATTTTCTCATTTACTTTCTTATTTATTTATTCAAAACAAAAACAACCCATGAAGTTGCTTAATTGTTGTGAATTTCTGTCCTCTGTTATTCATTAATTGCATTTTTTATTCTTTCAATAAATTGAAATTATTATTATTATTATTTTTTTTTGGGCAAAATTTTCCCCCTTGAGCTCTTTATGGTTTGAGAATTGCAATTTCTGCTTAAATGTTATCATATTGTATTCAAGAAGCCGTTTGCAAATGCAGTTAGAACCACATTTTCTGCTTCTAACTAGTTTTTGATTCGACTTTTATAAAAAAAAAAAAACTGTAAAAATTTTAGTTAAAACCACAAAATGTGGTTCCAAACTGCGTATTCAAACGGGTTAAATCATATTCTATGAATGTAATGACATCGCTCTTGCACTTTCATGCATTTTCACGCACAGTTTTATGTTAAAAAAAGATTCCCGTTGTGATGTCAAATGTACTGGCCATTTCCCTTTGATTTGTTATTGCTTTTTATGTAATATTCCTTTTCTGTTTTTCATTGATGGTGCAATTCAAGAATGTTAGTATTACTCGGATTGCTTTATGTCCCATTTCAGAAAGAAAGGTATTTACTTGGGACAAGTGTTTTTATGTTAGCATTGGCTCTAAGTTCCAAATTTTTTTTGGTATCTCCGTGTGATATTGCACATAGCATTGTTAAATGGCCTAATGGCGTCATTGGTGATATTAATGGAAACCCTTTTCTATGTAGTTCTAAGTTTCCTTCCATTTTCCATTTGATTTAGTCGTGGACAGCTTTATAGGCTGTTTGGAACTTTAGTTGTAACTAGCATTTTAAGTTTAAGAGCTGCAGCTACTGAGAGCTTTACAATGTGACAACTTTTTGCTTTTTATTGTAGCTACTGAGAGCTTTGCATTTTCATAGTTGTACTGATAGGTTGAAACTGAAGTTCTAAACACCATATTATTTTGTCATATGTAGTTTCGATATAGATTTGGGCTTCACTCTGAGCAACGCTTGTGAAGGATAGATAATTTTGTGTTAATTCTGCATTTCCTTACTTCTTTCTGTAGCTGTTTGATTTAAATGTAATAATTGTTAGTTATAGGTTCTAGATGGTTTCGGGATGGCTTAATGGATGTGATTTTCATTCTTGACTTTCCAGGCTCATGTCTGAACGATTAGCTTTTAATAAAAGAATTCAGATTCTATGGGGATAGATCTTGAACAGCCTTCAAGAGAATATCACAAGGAAGACAATAGACAAAATGTGAATGTTATAGTGGTGGATGGCGCAAATGAAGGGCTTTATAGAAACCCAACGAATGCAAATTCACTCAACTCAGCTGAAAATATTGGGGAGAAGAGAGGGTCAAATGCTGAAAAAGTATCGGATAAGGGAAACAAATCACAAGCTGGGGATGACATAAACTTGAATTCATCAAGAAATTTAGAGCCTCATTATGGAATGGAGTTTGAATCAAAGGAAGAAGCTTTTTTGTTCTATAAAGAATATGCAAAGTCTGTGGGCTTTGCTGGTGTAATAAAGGCAAGCCGTCGATCCAGAGTAACTGGAAAATTTATTGATGCCAAATTTGCATGTACTAGATATGGGAATAAGCGAGAATCTGGTAAAGATGAAACTCCAGAAGGCGTTTCAAACGCAGACGGCACAATAATGTTCGCTGTTAAGAGAAAGCGAGGCCGTGTTAATCGATCATGGGAGAAAACAGATTGCAAAGCATGCTTGCATGTTAAGAGAAGGGACGATGGCAGATGGATTATTAGTAGTTTCATAAAGGAGCACAATCATGAAATTTTTCCCGATCAAGCTTATTACTTCCGGGGGCATCGGAATTTAGAATTAGGAAGTAGTGACACTGATGCCTTGCATGCTATTCGGGCAAGAACCAAAAAGATGTACGTTACAATGTCAAGACAGTCTAGTGGCTATAAGAAGAACGGAAGTCGAAAGGGTGATGGATCAAACCAATTACAAAGTGGACAAAATTTGGCTTTGGATGAAGGAGATGCTCAAGTTATGCTTGACCATTTTATAGATATGCAAGATGAGAATCCAAACTTCTTTTATGCCATAGACCTGAACAAAGAGCAACAATTGAGAAATGTTTTTTGGGTTGATGCCAAAGGCAGGCTTGATTATTGCAATTTCTGTGATGTAGTGCTTTTTGACATCACATATATCAGGAATGAATATAAGTTGCCACTTGCTCCTTTTATTGGTGTGAACCATCACTGTCAGTTCCTTCTTCTGGGATGTGCATTACTTGCTGATGAGACAAAATCGACGTATGTGTGGCTTATGCGGGCATGGCTTAGAGCAATGGGTAGACATCCTCCAAAAGTGATACTTGCTGATCAAGACAGCATCTTGAAAGAAGCAATTGCAGAGGTTTTTCCTAATACTCGACACTGTTTTTGTTTATGGCATATAATGAATAAGATTCCTGAGAAGCTCGGGTACGTGATGAGGCAACATGAAAAATTTATGGCTAAATTTAACAAATGCATTTTCAAGTCTTGGACAACTGAGCAGTTTGAAGAAAGATGGTGGAAGATGGCTGACAGGTTTAATTTAAGAACTGACCTATGGTTTCAATCCTTGTATGAAGATCGTGAACGGTGGGTGCCAACGTACATGACAAAGATTTTCCTTGCGGGGTTGTCTACGACACAGAAATCGGAAAGTATAAATTGTTTCTTGGACAAGTACATGCAGAGGAAAACTACTTTGAAAGAATTTATGGAACAATACAGAGCAATTCTACGAGAGAAGGCTGAAGAGGAAGTAAAAGCAGATTTTGAGACTTGGAATAAGCAACCAGCATTGAAATCTCCATCACCTTTTGGGAAACAAATGGCAGCCGTTTACACTCATGCAATTTTTAAGAAATTCCAAGTTGAAGTTTTGGGCGTAGTTGCTTGTCATCCAAGGAAAGAAGATGAAGATAGAGAAACCAAAACTTTCAGAGTTCAAGACTTTGAAAAGAATCAGAATTTCATTGTGGAGTGGAATGAAACAACATCAGATGTTTCTTGTTCGTGTCATTCATTTGAATTCAATGGTTTTGTTTGTAGACATGTGATGATTGTTCTTCAAATGTCTGGTGTACATAGCATCCCATCTCAGTGCATATTGAAACGTTGGACAAAAGATGCAAAGAGTAGACAGACCCTAAGAGAAGGGTCAGACATGGTTGAGTCTAGAGTTCAACGCTATAATGACATATGTCAAGGGGCCTTTAAATTAAGCGATGAAGGGTCTTTATCTCAAGAGAGTTACAATATTGCATTTGGTGCATTGGAAGAAGCTTTGAAAAAGTGTGAAAGCATCAATAACTCAATTCAAACTGTAACACAACCAAGCTCACGTTCAAGTCATGGTCCTCAATGCTTTGAAGAAGGGAACCAAAGTAGCAGGACTGGCAAGGAATATAAAAAGAACGGTGCATCTAAGAAAGGACAGGTTAGTCGAATATTTAGTGATTATATGCCTCTATGATTGGTTGGTTGGAAATTGTTTTAGTGGTTATTTATTATTGAGCTCTTTGTTCTTCGATTAGGTACATACAGAGCCAGAGATCGTAGCTATTGGGATTCAAGAAAGCTGGCAGCAAATGGTAGTTATATCGTCCTCACTCAAAAACCTTTGTTTTGAAATGTGTACGCACATATAATACAAAGGAATGACTTAATGTGAGAACACAAATTTATGAGCCCCTGCCCCTTAATAGGAAGTCTCACATGGAATGATTATAAGATAACTAGTGGGTTTTATATAGGCCCTTGGGTTCCCTCCCCTTGCAGGCCGGTTTTGCATGGGAGTTCAATCCAATGGGTTTGTAACAAGAACCATGCTATTCTTCTTAACAAGATTTTTTTTATTATTTTTATTTTTTTTTATTTAGGGAATTCTTTCAAGTTCTATATTGGTTATATGGATCAATGTTCCTAAATCTTTGCTTATGTGTGCTTTTCTTTTTCCCTTTTTCCCTCTTTCTTTCTTTCTTTTTTTTTTCGTAGGAACAAATGAACTCAAGAAATCCAACTCTTGATGGCTATTTTGGCAGCCAAGAAGTTGTTCAGGGAATGGTAAGGTGTTCCTCCCAGTACCCAATATAGCCATATATTGGAATTCTAGCAAATGCATTGTGAATTTTGTTTTCTATCTCCCATTAGCTTGGCCTTTGGATTACGTTGCAGAGCCAATTAAACCCGATGGCTCCAATCCGTGATGAGTGTTATAGCAATCAGCATGGCGTACAAGGGCTGGTAATGCACTTGGGCTGACGCTGATAATTCTTTTATTTTTGATACTGTATCATTTCAACCAAGACCTTTACTTTGGCTGCAGGGACAGTTGAACTCACTTGCACCTATCCACGACGCGCATAATGTAGCTCAACAAAGAATGCATGGCATGGTATGGTGACAGTCCAGTTGTTATTTTATCAGTGATCATAGTTCTGTTATGAGAATCATTTGTACTTTGTTTGACACGGTGAAATTATATTGAACTGTTGCATATGCTTGTAGAGGCAGTTACATTTCAGACCCCAAACTGCTCCTGGTTGTTTCGGTGTCCAGGATAGTTTGCAAGTCATGGTAAGTGAATCTTCACTTGGAATCCACACCTTTTTTTTTCTTTTTCTTTTTATGGATTTTTTACAATGTTTTCGAACTCATTCCAGGACCAGTCTGATTTGGCATCTACACAGCTGCATGGCCTGGAACCAAAGCACACGCATTCGAAGCACTCGTCCCATTAACTGCTCGTGTAGCGTCTCTGCCTAACGTGAGTTAAATTACATGCTTACTTGTTTTAGTAAATTCCAAAAGTTGTATGCACTTTAGCAGACCATAGTTACTAAACTCTCACGTCGGATTCGACATTGTTTTGACAACCACTATGAAGTACATGTGGATCCAATTCCACATGTTATTAGAGCCTCTCTCCTAGAGTATAAAGTGAAGCACTGAGTTGTTTCTTCTTGTGAATAGATGGTCATAGTTACCATACAAGATTCCAGCTGCTTGGGCATTAAATAGTGGGTTACTCCAAGGAGGTTGCTGAACATCAGGATGGACGGGAAGAAAAGATCTGGCTCTTCCCTTTGGATAAATTTGAGTTTGGCCATGTTGTACTAGTCGTTCATGCTTATAACTGCCCTTTGTATGTATTATTCCAGTTGATTAGTTTTCTTAGTCCTCTTTCAGCTCTCAGAGCTGTAGTTTCATGTCTGTAACTTAACTTTGTATGTATTCTTCCAATTAATAATTTTTTTTGTGTTTTTTCAGGAATCAGTGGAACCTTATTTTTTCATCTGTAAATACATTTTTTCTTTTAGGGTTAATTTTTTATACTTTGTTCTAGATTAATTGAAAAGATGTGTTTTGGATTTTTTGATCTCATGGAAAGTTTCAAAAAGTGAAATCCTTCATTCTTGAACCAACCTTGTTAACATCTAAATCCTTTTTAATGTTTAGGCACTAAAAAATTGTCAGCCACACTCGTTTCTGTTACTGTTATATAAGTGAGAGTCTCCTCAAGGCATCATTGAAAAAATGGTTTATCTATTTTGTCTTGTTGTGTTTTTGTGTTTTTCTTTTTTTCTTTTTTAACTGTTTGTTTTCTTTTTATGAACTTATTAGTTTTTTCTTATATTCATAATCCATAGTCTATTTATATCTACAATTAATAACTATAACTATATTAAAGTGAGAGTTCCTTTGTGGAACCACTTAAAAAATGGTCAAATTATTTTGATCTTTTATGATTCTTTTTTTTTTTTTTTTCATTTTTACTTTAGCTAGCTTTTTGATAATGGCTTAACTAATAAGATAGAAAGTCCTATGATGAAAAACTACCATGTTAGGTTTGAAGAGAGAAGGGACCGGTTATATAATAGGAAGAGAGGGCTGCCTCTAAGAAAAGGTCGAGCAGAAGGTTTGTGAAGGCTAGCCAGACAAAGGCCAGGAAAAAATTTTCTTAACTTTTCTTACCCCTAAAATTTTTTGTTTTTACAAAAAGGCTCCAAAAGATTATTCTTTTCAACGTGACTCATATAATTTTTATTTTTATTTTTGTGTATATACTTAGAAGTAACTTTTTCTCAAGTTTGCCTCCATTAACTTTTGACTTGAATAATATAAAAGAGAATTTTTTTTTATTTTATTATTCATTCACTTTATTTATATTATTTTGTTGTTTTGCATTTTTTTAATTAAAGTTTTCCCTTTTTTTCACTTTTTTCCTCTGTTTTGTCCTTGCTAAAATATTGTATCTTAAATGAGTTTCATTAAAATTCTTTTTTCTATTTATTCTTTGGGTTGAAATAATTTTTTGGATAAAATTATTGATGAAAGTGAGAAATACTTTTAAATAAAATCTAAAAACAAATCAAAACTAAAACTGGAATATTTAAAATAAAAGTATATGGATAACATTTACATGGAACTCCCAGGTCCAGGTCCAGGTGCGAAGCACACGTTGTTAGCTAATATTATATAACAAGTGGAGTTTCCTAAAACATTATTCAAAATATGGTTAACTTATTTTTTTGTACTTTTTAAATGTTTTTTCTTGTCTTGTTTTATTTATTCCTTTTTTATCTCTCTACTTTAAAGGGTGTTTGGTAAAATCAATTCTAACAAAAATTTTTAGTTGCTATATGATAAAGCTCTCACATGCTATGATATGATAAAAAATAAGTTACAATGTAAAGTACTTATATGCTATAATTTTTAGTTTAAAAGTTTTAGTTCTAACTGGATTTTTGAACATAGTATTACTTTTTTTCCTTCTTTATTCTCTTTTCTAAATTCATAATTTGCTAAATGTTTTTTTTTCCTAATATAGCTTAATCTTTTTACAATGTACTTCTACAAAATACATTTGTTCTTGCTTTACTCCTATTGAAATAATTTCTTTCATTTGTATCTTTAATTTTTTTGGTTTCTTTTTTTTTTTTTAATGTCCAGAACTCGAACTCATGTACAATTAAATTTTCCTTGCTTGTTCCTATCAAAATATTTTTCCAAATATTGCCATAATTTTTCTTTTTAGTATAAGACATTATAAAAAATATCCTTGTAAATATTTAGATTGTAACAAAGTAATCAAAGACTTTAACACATAAATTTAACTACAAAATCGCTTCCATGTGCATTGCACGAGTCTTAACTAGTTATCTTAGATAACCTCGTACCCTAGAATCAATGTGGTTTTTCCGTTTAAATATAAAACAAATAATAAGATGTGGCCTTTGTTATGAAACTGCAGCTGTAAAACATTTTTCATAAATTTTTTTTTTGAAGGAATTCATAAATTGATATTTGAAAATTCTTGAAGTGTGTCCCAGAAGAACTAGCAAAATTCCTGCCCCGTAGGAGCTTTGGAACCTATCCAGGAGTCGCTATCCAACCATAGGAATAGACCTTGTAATACCACCTTAGTCACGTACATTTTCCGGCATAACACAATATAACATTGACAAAATTTGATCATATTACATATACCAAACCACAGAAATATATTCCTAGTTTCTCAAAGAGACGAGAACTGGAAAAAGCCCCCACCTTTATGGCATTCTTGATCACAAAATGTCAACCCAGTGAGAGAACATAACCAAAACTCAATTGCAACAACTCTTGAGTGTTTACTTAACATTTCAGTTTCAACTTATCAATTCTAATTGTAAACAATGTAATGCTCTCAGCAGCTTTAATAAAAAGCAAAAAATTGCTACAGTGCAAAGCTCTCACAAGCTACAGTTCTTAAATTTAAAACTTCAGTGCCAAACGGCGTATGAGATATGTTTCACTTGAATCAAGGTAACTTCAAAGAGGAACTATATTCATGGCAGAACTTTGCTTTCATTCTAGAACGACTTTGGCTCCAAGAGCCTTCAGCTTTTCAACTAGTTGCTCTGCTTCCTCCTTTGACACTCCTTTCTTCAAGATTGATGGTGTCTTCTCTACCAAGTCCTTTGCTTCCTTAAGGCCTAAATCAGTGAAGCTCCTAACCTCCTTGATAAGTTTGATCTTCGAAGCTGCCTCATATGATTCCAATTTCAATTCAAAGACGGTCTTTTCAGGTTTCTTCTCCTCCTTGGCTGCTGTTGGTGCTTTCGTTGCCATTCCAGCTAGGCCAGCAGCTCCTGGTTTCATAACTCCCACACTTGGTGGCTCCTTCATTCCCCTTTTTCGCATCAAAATGGCACCCAGCTCGGAAACTTCAGCCAGTGTAAGTCCTGATATTTCATCCACAAGCCTGAAAACACGCTCGGTTGGAGGACTGCGATGCTCCGAAGGATCAAATGTTGCCGGATCATAGTCAGTAGGGAGCCTCCTCTGGTCAAACTCCACTTCTTCCTCTTCTTCCTCAACTTTCATTGCAGGTTGACCATAGTTTTTCCATAATCCGTTTAAGCCACCAGGATTTATTGACAGAACTGTAGAGAGAAATGGTTTTCTGTAAAACTTATTAGGCAAAACATGCGTCAATCTTAAAACTAAGCTCATCTTTGGGTTTATAAAAGAGTCTTTCCTCCAAGATATGGCAAATCGGACTAGAAGAAATCCATTCTTCCACCTCGTATGATAACAACCATGTAGACCTTCAATTTAAAAGGGCAAAAAAGAATAAGCAATAAGAATAAAGTACGATTTATGAAAAGGCAGAAACAAAAACTGAGGCATTTTGTCTAATTCATGCAAGACGTAAGCCTCCAATGTAAAATAGAAAAAAAAAAATAAAAAAGATCACAAAATTAAATAAAATTCATAGACATGCCATAATAATCAAAACACACACTTAGTTCATCACAAAACCATAAAATAGACTATACGAAAAAAGACATTCAAGTCTCAAGCCCTCAAAAATCAAAGTTGCGATCATCATCATCTTCTTTATCACTATTATCTTCCAAATCAATATCGTCGTCATCATTCAAATCCTCTTCTTCAATATTGTAATCATCATTCAAATCTTCTTCTTTTTTTTCTTCTTCTTCAATCACCACAATTTGTAATAAACCGGTCCATTGGTCCACGACTTCCCTAGAAGAAGCACCACTAAGTCCACTACCACGGGGACAAGAACCCGCATCTTCATGAGCACTTCTGAAATAAGAGCCATTAGAAATCATTTCTTCCATGTTCCCTTAAGCCATTTGTTTTGCATCAGACCCTTTAAATAGTGAAGGCATTTCTTTTTCACGTCATCTGGCACTTGTTGACATGGTCCAACATTATGGCCCGTGCCTGCCGCCCGCCAAATGACCGTTCAATCTTTTAAAACCACCCGTTATCCTCTTACTACAAAACTTGCATTCTCAATAAACATAACCCTTTTTTGCACTTTGTCTCGACAATTCAATTTGAGTCCTGTATTTCCAAGCGGGATGCTTTCTCTTTCCACCACCGGTCATTATAATAAACCGAGAAATGATTTTTAACATATCACATAAAGAGAAGTCAAAAAATAATTTATTCCTATCCCAACCGAATAAAAAGAACACATACTAACATACAATATAATATATATACATAAATGCTACTGCTCTTTTATACATATACTTAAATGGCTTTTACATAACACACAAAATCACTTGCTTCTACACAACATGCATTACTGCAGTAGCTATAAGAGGGGAAAAAAAAAAAAGAAAAGGAGCCAGTCCACAGCAGAAAATAAAACAAAAAGAAGAAGAAAAAGAAGAAAACCTGAGGAGATCCCAATCGGGCGATGGCTGCCGCCAATAGGTCGTGGCACCGGTCACCGGTCGCCGGTCGCTGTTCAGAGGGCAGGCTGCTCGGAAGTTGCAGACGATGGTGGAGGAGAATGGAAATGGTGATTGACGAAGCGAATGGAGGAGGAGTAAGGGTTTCAAAGCCCTATTTGCTTTGCTTATTTCACATTACAGCCCAAAACCGTATTGGGCCGCATGGGTGAATTTGAGAAATACCCTTTCCGTGGCGTTGGTTTTTAATGGTGCTATTTTTAGAAGAAGGTTTAACACAAAGCACTTCCAAAGCTTAAAAAAACGCAGGGTCTGTTTAGTTCAAGTATTTGAATAAATTATTTGAATAAAAATTTAAATTTTTATAAGTGAAAATACTGTAGCAAAATAATTCAAACCGTGACTCGAGTATCGAAACAAACGGGCCCACAATTGATTATAAGTATTTAAAGTTAAGGTTAAGCAAATAAGTGTTATACAAAGATATTTTAGTCTTTTTGGTCTTCAAAGTATAAATGAAAGGAAAAAAAATGGATGGAACACCATTGTACTAGTAAAAAATTGGTATGCCATTTAATTTACCTGAAGTAATTACATAAATAGTGTTTTAGACATCTTAAATCTAAAATTGTTTACTTTCATACAATATTATATAAATACATATATATATATATATCTATTTTTTTAAAAAATATATATAGGACTTGACTTACCAGTCATACCCTTTTTATATATTTTGGACAAGTTCCTTCTATTTTGGGCAGAATATATATTTTTCAATATCAAAAGATTCTTTGTAGTTGACTAACCTTTTCTTTGACAATTAATGTTGTAATCAACTAAATTCATATTGATATGAACTTTTTCATCCCATTTTCCACATTTTTTGAAGTTCGCCTTTATAAATCTTCGTTGACAATCTGTGATGACGGATGATGATTTTATTTTAGAATTTATTTACCCATCAGGTAGGGTAAATTAATCGGTTTGTTATGTATGAAACTGTTTTACTCTTTTTATTGTAGATGTATTATGTCTTATAATTGGTTTGCATTATTATAATTAATGTGTCGATTCATATATCTTCTTCTCCATTTTATTTTTGACTTATTGTCTTGTGTTGAATTATTGACTTTTTTTAATGGACAAAACTTTTGAGAATAAATGTTTGTGCTTTTTCAAATGAAAACTTAAGCACAAATTATGTCCTTTTTCATCTAAAACGCATGAAAATTATTCATTTGAATGCACAAAAGTGATTGGAGGACACAACAGAACATATATTTCGATCAAAAGTAGAAAAGTTAATGGTTTTTGTGATTTTTTTTGTACTATGATTTATTTTATAGTGCTCTTCATTATTGTTATTTTTAAATGCATATATGTGTAATTCCAAATTCCAATTATTTAAGAAGAAGAAGTTATTGTCGTAATGAAATTTTTTTCAATTTATTCTGTTTTTTTTAGGTAATTTATTCATGTTTTATAATGACATTATCTTTGAAAAAAATGAACACATATAATATTTTTCTACATTTACACATAAATCTTTATCATAATGTATATTTATTTTGTAAATAAAAGAAATTTAACATTTTGTAAACTTGCACAAGACAACGGATGTTGATAATGGTGTGTACAAAGTCTTTTCTAATTAAGTCAGTATCATAATGAAATAAAGAAAATACTGTTCTTTCTCAACCTTTGGATTTTTTGTGATTTTGAAGGAATCATTATGAACATGTTATTATCATAATAAAGAAATCATTACCATAATGAAAATGAAGATGCTACACATTCAACATTCATATTAAACAAAGTAACAACAACAAGAACAATTATAAAGACACTTAACCCAAAAAAAAAAAACAAATAATTATCATAATGAAATAAATGAGGTATTGAACCAAAACACCTTGAACTTTTTAGTAACCAAAAACCCAAGTATTACCAACCAAAGTAAAGTTTCAATTGCCAAAATGAAACGTAATTTGATTAGTAGAGGGAAAAAAGAGCAAGAGTAAGTAATGCTTTCTACAAGTATAACATAATGTTATCAACCTATAAATTGTTTCTCTTTTTTTTTTTTTTTTTTGTGTGTACATTTCACTACGTATAGTTTTATAAATAAATAAAATATTCTATAAATAAATAAAATTGTAGAATATTTAGATTCAAGGTCTAATAATTATAGATACTTGTAAAGGGCCCTATATTTTGTGGTCACTAAAGACCTGCTAGAATACCTTTTTTTTATAGTAATACTATACAATTATTATTGCACCTTTCTCAAGCAATCACAAAATCGCATAAAAATTTAAAGAGCCCTATAAAGAGTCTCACATAATTTTATACACCAATGTAATTTATATGGTCAAAAAGATCGATGGTGTTGATCACTCCTAGTAAATATTTTTCTTCTTAAGAAATTCTTGTAACAAGAAAGGCTAGCTCTTTTTTCACTGCTAGAATTGACAGCTTTTTTAGCCATTGATTTTAATGCTCTGATGAGCAAATTTTGTGTCATATGTACATTATTAAAGCATATACTCACCAATAAAATTGTTAAAAAATTAATCCAATAGTAAAAGTGTCTTCATTAACCATAGTGAAAAGAGTCTTCTTTGTCATAAAATTTTTATTTTCTTTCTTTCTTTCTTCCTTTCTTTGTCAAGATATATTACTCAAAACAATATCAGACACTCTCGATCCTTGAAAACACAGACGGTGATGCCAAACAAATCAGAATCAGTTCAAATTAAGGCCATAAATGAAGTCCCAAGACGTTAATGCATAGCAAAACATACAATAAGGAATCGTTTCATACTCTAGTTTTGGGTTTGATAAAGCCAACAAAGCATAGTAGAAAGACCATCTGGCCATAGTGGTCACACTTGGATGCTGCCATGGAGGCGGCGAAGGCCTATTGGGCTTTGCGGGAGATAGTGCCGGAGCCGGGTCAATATGAGGAATACCACTTCTATGTCATTGTATTTTAAGTTTACTATTTTCAGGAGAAAGTTTGATACATACTACTTTTAAATAGTATAAAGATATAATCGATCATAAATATTTTACCTTAAGGTTAAACAAACAAGTGTTATCTAATAGTATGTTAGCTTTTTTAGGTAGGAAAATTGGTATAAATTAACGGAAAAAAATAAGCGGTAGAACATAATAGTGATAGAAAAGAAATAGTATACGACCTAATTTACTCGACGGAGCTAGGATTTTGTTTCAGGGGTATAAACTAAGAGTGTGAAAAACTTTAGAGACCATCAATATCTCAACTCTTAATACTATAAAACAGTTAGAAGGATACACATATTCAATTTGTTATTTTTTTATAACATGAACAAAAAAATTTTCTTAAAAGTTTAATATTTTTTTTTCTTGATTTAATTTTCTCTTTGAGTTAGTTTAGTAAAAATAAAAAAATAAAGCAGAAGATTTATGAAAAAATAGTTTTGATGAGAAGGAAGTCCTTAGTCGGTGGTAGCGATGAAGACAAGCTCATGGATCTAAGCTTCCTTTTGCTGGAGATGCATAGGGAAGATTTCTTGTGCCGGAGATGCATAGGGAAGATTTGTCATTCCCTAAGTGGATTGGTTTGACGACTAATTGTGTTTGGTTATGTGAAATGTTTGTCATTTTTTTTAGGTTTTTTTTTGGTGGGTTTGATGGATTTTTGTGACTTTAAGTATTTCGATAATGAAGCCAACAACAATATGATGGTTTTAGCCCGATACTGATCAGTATCACTACAGTCACACAATGTATATCGGGAGGTATTTAAGGGTATATTTAGTATTTTAAATATAGTAGGATGACACGACCGTAGCTTTCTATAAATATTTTATTTCCGTAACATAAGTCAATCCAAACCTTAAATTTATGATAATCTAAAAATTGAAAACTTGACAACTTTCAACAAAATTTAGAAAGCCTAAGGAATCAACCTTTTTAGAGGGTATTGGAATATCTCTCTCTCTTTTTTCCTGAAAAGATTTTTATAATTGCAACAAAAAAATGTTTCTTTTTTACCGCTAGCACTATATTTAAAACTTGTTATGCTACTAAAAAATATACTGATAGACAAGAAAGAAAGAGGAAGGAGAGAAAGTGTATTAAGTTTGTCTATTTGAATTGAAGAGGAAAAATATTTGAACAACATACATTAATTATTAAAAAAAAGTAATATGAATGATAGTGTACCACAATTTTGTTAAACTTTATTTTTTAAAATGGCTATTGAATTTATTTTTGTGGCATTAAGAAGCATATTTTATAAAAGAATCATATTACATGTAATTTTTTTCTAAAGGTAATTCTAGTTGTAAATAGATTTTATAAGCGATGTTAATATGATGTAAACTAGGCTTAATACTACTTATGAATATTTAGTTATTTACTGGTGCTATAATGTAAAAATTAGGCTATAATCTTTGTATTTTGAAGTAGTATATTTTAATATCAACTCCCAAAAAAATGATATTTCTCTTATTCACTCTAAACGTTTGTGACTAAATTATTCACAAGTTAAAAGAGCTACATGTTTATGAAAGGCTCAAGAAAGTAGAGTTGCTAATATATATATATATATATATCAAATACCGACCAGCACCAAAATAAAAAGAAAAAAAGTCGATGCCATGTCAAACCTCGTGGTTAGTTGAATAAGCCAATGCCCATGTCGTTGAGTTTTAGTTTCCGTTTAGAATTTCAGTCGTAAATAATATTTTAAGTTAAAAAATTGTAGCATATAAGAGTTTTACATTATGATAACTTTTGCTTTTTAATGTGGTTGCTAAGAGATTTATACTGTTTATAATTATAACTGAAGGGTTTACTTTCATACTTTGCTATAGAATCATATAGGCCTACTTTGAATGAGTTTTTAATTGTAGGCTCCAAATTTGTTTGTTTAAAGAGTAAATGATTCACTATATGATTTTAATAAATGTCCTCGTATAGGCCTACTTTGAATGAGTTTTTGATTTTTGGGTTTCAAATTTGTTTGTTTAAAGAGTAAATGATTCAAAATACAATTTTGATAAATGTCATATAGTTGTTTGGTTAGGCAATTCTGTGTGATTTAATATAGCAGTTAATAATAATACAGCTTGCCTGTTTCACTGTTCCCACATAGTACGTAGTGTAGAATATCATCTATTAATTTCTAAATATGAATAAATAAAAACAAAACTGACAATAATTCCATACATCTTCTATTTATTTCTAAAAATGAATAAAAAGAAACAAAACTGACAGAAATAATTGCAATCTTTAGATCACAAACTTTTTCTAATTGATTTCTTAAAAAAAAAAAAAAAATCAGACACCATTGGTTATTTGACACATACATTAGTATCTAAACATTTTTCGAAGTATACCAAGATGATCCATTGAGAAGTTACATATCCCAATACATTTAACGTAGAGTTGTCTCCTTATTCTAATTAAATTGCGATATAGCAAAAATTTCAGTCGAATGCTGCAGAATTAAGAAAATAATTTAGAAAGAAAAATTTCCACATATTATTAGACGACATAAAATATTTAAAGTGATGAATAAAGGCAATCAATACATGATCATTAAGCAATTTGCTTTTAGGTTTCTGGTTAGAGCCAAACCAAACAGTAGTTTACCAATTGCATGTAACTCGAAAGATAATATGTATATATATATACCACACAAAGAGACCATTTAATTACATAAAAATGTGCTGCAACGATGTTCTTAAGATAGCTCATTTTGTCGAGAACAAAACAGAAGGTAAATAATCAAATGAAAAAAATGGAATGTTCAAGGAGATCAAAGAAAGCACTTTAAAATGAAATAGGAAACACAATAATTGTTCTTATTGCTTGATACTTGAACAGTTATTAGAACGCCCTACGCATGATTAGTCAAATTCACACCCTATATTTAAAGCCTATATCATGAAACTAAACCATTTTTTTTTTCATTTTTCTAGCAAAAGTCGTGATAGAGAGAGAAGGGATAGAACCTGGTACGATCGTCAAATGTGGAAAGGAAAATCTTGAAAAAAGGGTCAAAAAATGCATATTGAAATGACAATATGAAGAGCTTATTTCAAGGCTTAGAGAGACATTGCAGACACTAGCTAGTACAAGTGAAGCTTTAGACGATAGTTTAAAACCGTTGTTAAAAGATAAAACAATGGTTAAACAAACTGTTATCTTATCTAACGTATTCAGTCTGTCATGTTGGCCTTACAATTCACTGATAACATAAAATAATATATTATATAATCCAAAAATAACAAAATATAAGAATAGAATTTCAATAAATATATTGTTTATATAATCTCAATAAATATATGGTTTATATGTGTCGTTGTACATATTCTCCCTATTCTTCAAGCACCACATTTAAATAAGCATTAGTATAATATTTTTGGCTTGTCACAGCTTTTGTCCTCAATATAAAAGATCTCTCATGTATCTTAACCCAAAATAATTATATTTTTTGTGTTCCTCTTAAATTGGTATACGCTAAAAAAGAAATAAAGATTTTATTTTAAATATAATTCATGCATTTTTTATTAGAATTTAATTTGTTATAGTAGCATGCATACCTTTGGTATTAGAAATAGTTAATCCTTAAGGCACATTGAAGGTGACTTTAGTTTTTGTGTTCATTCCACTCATTTAAGACGCTAAATATATTAGTCAAAATGCAATCAATTAAAAGATATATGCTATAAATTAGCAATAATAATTAATATAGTTAACAAAAATACACTTACAATTAAATTATCTTTTGAAGTCGGGGCCTACTTCATGGCCAAGTGGATCAAACAACACTACCTTATCTATTTTGTTGCAAATGAGGGCCAATATCCTACGACCCCTACCATTATATGGCATCAACTAACATCGGTTAGTTTCTACATGATCCAAAAACTCACAGAGCATCACTACTCGTTGTTCAACTGCAACCTTTGCTTGTCCTGACACATAAGAAGTGATAATTAGGTTGATGAACCCATATTTGTGGACATCTTATCTTATAGCACTGGTGCCATAAATAATAGCATAAAAAAAAGATTGTTATCTATTTCAAGTAAAAAGTTGAGGGAAAAAAAGATTATTGACAATTGATGAAAAATGTAGAGATAGTTTTAAACCTTATGTATGCTATGACACTCCTCATACTAATTTGAGTAAAGCGGATGAGCCAATCAATATTCTCGACAATGATAAAAAAGCATAAACTATCAATGTGGGTGATGTGATGAGGCATCTAAATCATTATTGTGTAGGAGGCGTTCATGGACTATTTGGAGTACCTGTATAAGCTTGTTATACTTGGAGATAATCCTTTGCAATCAATTGGTTGTGTTACTTATGTTATATCATCCTTTAGTTGCCGCTTTTCCTATGTTTTCTTTTCACAACCTTCCTTTATTGGCTCGTACATAACTTCTTTGCTTGGCCAATGTTGTTAATCAATCAAAACTTTGCTAAGTTGACTTAACGATTCAATTTGAATTTATGATCTAGGCCAACCCACAAATCCTTCGAAAGCATCGCTTATGACTTTATTCTCCTCTAATGGGAAAGGTAAAGACGCATCCCTCATATGATAAGTATTAATTGTAATGTACACATTACTTTCTCTAAGTGGCCTACAGTGAAGGATATTCTTGGGGAGAGTATCCATCCACACTCTTCCTCTCGTAATGATGGTTAACTAAATAACACCTTCTTCCTTGGTTATTGACGGAGTTAGAAGAAGGCAAGGGGCACCTTCACTAAGACTTGATGAAGATAGTACCGCAGGTGATGTTGGTATTTTATTAACTATGCAACTTGCTTTTATACTAGTGCATTGTTCTACTTTTAGAGCCCAATTTACCTCCTTGTGGGATATGGTAGTATTCTCTCGGGCTCGACTTCTCATGATTTCTTCCACTAAAGGAACTTGGACTCTATCATTTTCACATTCTTACACAGCTCAATTACCTTTGTATTGTAGCTTGACCTACAAGGGGAATGAACATAGTTGGACCGCTTGACAAGCTGAGATTGACCATGAACCCATCTTCAGTGTTCCATATTGCCTAATACGGTGGTCAATACATTGCTCATCCTGTGAGATTGGAACGTGCCTTGCGACTCTTGTTGTACATAGTTATCCTATAATTACAAAGCAAATAAATTTCTCGATCACAAATTGAAATACTATTAATTCTACAATTCTAAAAGTTAAAAACATTGAGTAACTCACAATTTATTAGCCAATATCTTTGTATCTCGGATCTTTGAATGCTCCATCCTTCTTTTGTCAGATGAGCTTCCATAATTAAATGGTCATGTTACTTCCATTTTGTATAATTATTACAAAGTTTGTAGAAACAATGTAAATAAATTTTATGTACCTATTCTTCCTCTACTTTCTTATATCCACCGGATCCTATGATTTTTTGAGATCGAATTCCTTTCTTATCTCCTTGACTTTTTGCGAATTTTTGCTTCTCACTAAGCTTGTATTTCACAAACTCCTTTAATTGATTCGCACTAATGGAAGGATAGTTTCTAATCACTTTTGCCGAGAGCTTGAAAAGATCGAGGTCATCTTTGCAACCTTTAATAAAAGTTAATCTAAGGTTGTATCAACAGTCGCAAGCTATCTTAGAGGCATTTGTTATCAACTTCTTCCTCATGGTCTTGAGAATAGTGAAGGATGCAACAATACTTCTCCAAATACATTCTTTATTGTTCTTATTTGTTTTTTTCTCTCTAATCCTTTATGGTTATAGGAATGTGCTTTTAAATTAAAAATCCAATAAAAATTTTGAGTTCACTCTCCTCTTTTCCAATACCTTGATCTTTTTAGTTGAATTTTACTTGAATCCTGTGTCCTTTCAATCTTACCTTTAAAACACGCTTCATTAGTGTTACTCATCTTTTCCTATTCTTATCGAGATTAAATGACTCTAGAGTTCATACCTATCTTCTTGCTCCTTGATTTTTTTTCCTTATTAATGAATTCATTGTCTGACATATTGAATTCTTTTTCAATATTTCAATCAATAGCAAATAACAACTACAACAAAAGGTGTCTCCATGACATAAAATTTGTGACATTTTTCTCAAAATATCGTGGAAACATCTTTTAGATGACATTTAATTAGCAAATGTCATAGTATGCAAATTTTTACAATATTAGTGAGAAAACTGTCATAAACTTTAAGCCGCATTCCACGTATTCGTCACATGACCTTTACTAAATGTTATCAATCTTTTTGTTTAGCCAAAAAAGACTTTAAAACACAACAATGAGAATACCAAACTATTGGTCATAACTGAAAACTTAATAAAAAAACCCTTAATAACTCACACTAATAAAACTAACAACAAAAAAATTAATTTAAGTAATTCAAAACTATTAACTAAAATTAATAACTCTTTATAACCCTAAATAAAAAATAATTACGCTAATCAATAATTAAAACTAATTTAAACTAAAACTAAACAAAACAAAATATAGTAAAGATTATATCAATAATAATATGCCTTATGTAACATACTAGTATACCAACATTTATTAAAATCACATACACTAACACTGATTAATATTATAAACAAATAATAACTAAAAACTTAATGAAAAAAGCTCTAAATAACTTAAACTAATAAAACCAAGGGTTAATTACATAATTATAACTAGTTTTAACTATTTCTCAATTTGTCCTTTTGTTTTTAAAACTATAAAGGTATTCTTTGAATTTTAAAAAACTAATTTCAATTTCATCCCTATAAATTGAAAAATTAGACAAAAATATAACTATCCTTAAAGAGTTATATATTTTATAGATTTAAAAACATAAAAATCTTAAAATAAAACATCTTATTTTAGTAAAAAGAGACTTACGTTTCAGGACTTTTTAAATGTAAAAATATTTTTTTAAGAAAAAATTTGAAGAAGAAAAATATATTTTGGAAACAAATTTAATCTAATTTAGAGTATATGTATTTTGCATCTATGTTTTTCTCTCAAAAAAGTTCACGAGAAAAAAATTAAAACAAGTTTTACAAATTCAAATGATACCTTTATAGTTTTTAAAAACAGAGTGGTAAATTAAGAAATAATTAAAACTACAAGGTATAGTTTTATAATTGACCCATAAAACTAATTCGTAAAAAATTAATTAAGATAACTCAAAACTAATAATTATAGCTAATTAAAACTAAAACTAACTGAAAGTAATAAAACCAACAATACTATTTAATAACTAAAACTAATGAAAACTAAAACTAAGTGAGGAGGAAACTTACTTGAAGGAGGACTCGAGGAGGCGATAGAGGTGACAAAGTAGTGGTGGACTTGAGGATGCGATGAACTTGACAACGGCGAGGTCTAAATGCGACCAAGGCGAGGGCAAGGCAAGGCAAGTCTGGGAGGAGTGGAGACAACAGCGACGGAGGCAATGACGAAGGTAGAGGAGGTGACGTTGATGAGAGAGAGAGAGAGAAATTAGAACAACGGAAAGAGGTGAAAGAGTAGAGAGAAATATTGTTTTAGGTTTTTTAGGGTTTGATTTTTCGAACCCATGCTTATGACGGATTATTTGACGACTGTTTTTAAGGACTAAGAGAATATATATTAGACAACCGTTTTCTTAAAACCATTGTCCAAAGTGCAGAACGAAAATTCAAAACACAGAGCCTTTTGTGCCACGTTAATTATGACGATGGTTTATTAGAAATCGTCATCTAATAGCGATCGTTTAATAAATTAATTGTAATAGTAAAAACGTGAAATAGCTGAGGATTTGGACGAGGAGACCTAAACGAGGAAGATGATTCACTAAAGGAAAGCTGAGGAAGACATTACAAAGCGACGAATAGCTGAATTCGATAAGGAGAGCTGAGTAAGAAAGATGATTTATTTAATAAGATAAATGATTTTACCGTAGAATAGTTGCATGAATCAAGGAGGCCATAAAAAGTGACTAGGATGCATAATTGGGCTCGGCCTTAGTATATATGTCTTGTTTTACAAGTCCAAATGGTATACTGACTGCCCACAAATATATACAAGCATGGTTAACGATGCGAGGTGTCAAACCCCAAAAAAAGAAAAAAATATTAATTCTCACTAGTTGCGTACGTTATTCTTTCTTATTATAACTTTGTCAGAGATATAAATTAAAAATTTTGCAAGTACGTATCAGTGTAGATTCAGTGCCTTTTGAAGTATGAGATTTATTAGTAGTTTGAAAAAATAAAGTTTATTCTGCTCTTGTCAACTGGTTTGTGATTGTGAATTCTAATTTCAAAGTTTATAGGACATTTTGAAAGTGACTTCAGATCGAAGTTTAAATGAAAAACATTGTAATTCAATTTTATCGAAGAAAATAAGTAAATCTGGTTTCAATCAAAATTTTGTTTTAAACTAAAATTTCTAAAAATCCTATTACAGTATAAATTGAAGAAGTAATATTATCACAATTTAGTACAGGGTACGGACATTCATGCAGCACAAAGTTTAACTTAATAGGAATTGTTAATGTTTGTGTGCATTAGTTGTGACACCCGTTATTCTCCTAACGGGTATTGAGGTAATTAAATTAATTTTTAATGTATAAAAAAAATTGCTTCATTTAAATTTATTTTATAATATTTATTTTTATCTATTTTTAAATTTTCTAAAATTCTCCTATATTTATTTAGTATGATTACTAAAAAGCCTTAGAACTTCTAATAAATCTCAAAAATGTCATATTGGCATTATGTGTGTTAAAGTCTTTAGATGAGACATAAGGATATCTTTTCCAACTATTCTTGACCCTCATTTTCTTTATTTCCTCCGTGACATGCTTCAACATGTCTCCTCCATAATTGTTTATATCACTTCTCTTCAAAGACTTCATCTTTTCTTCCTTTCTCTTCCACGGTTCCCACACTCTTCTTCTCATTTCTTTGTTGAAGCAAAATACTTAGAGAACTTCTTCAAGGCAGCCATAAAAATCAGCCACCATCACCTCCATTTGAGCAAGAATTTCAGTCATACCGAAATAAAGGAACCTGTTTTGAAGCAATTTCAAGCTTCCAACTAACCATAATCCGAGGTTAGAATCTTATGAACAAATTTAGTCTTTCATTTATAAATTTTCTTTTATACTAAAGGATTATTCAAATTTACGTTCTTAAACCTAAGTATATGTTTGTTGCTATTTTGGAGCATATGTATGAAGTCTAAGTGTATATGCCCTAGACAGAAAATTTATATTGTTAAACTTTGTAATACCTCTATGGGCAGTGGCTATTTCTTGAAATTCTAAGATTAAATTAAAATGAATTTTATGAATTGGTTTGCATATTTGAAAAGTAGCATCCTAGGCTTTCTAACGAGCTATCATAAACCTAAATCGGAGTTGTATTTTATTTTCTAAGAATTATTCAATTTTTGTATTGGAAACTAGTAAATCTGCCAGTTTGTTATGGTATACCAACTACTAACCTGAACCAAGAACCCATCTTTGCTCACCACCTAATTCTTTAATGTCTTGCAACCTTTCCAATATTATCCTAAGTGATTGATGAATCTTATTAGGGACTAAAACATATAGATTACTTGTTCACATTTTATATTATGTTAAGACAAAAATTGTTTACTGTGGTATTCAAAAGAGATTTATATAAAAGCTTTAATGGCATACTAGTAAGATAGGTTTACACATGATTTATTTATGAATGTAGTTGTATGTTGTGCTTTAGTTTTAATTGTCCTTATGCACGCCTTAGGATCAAGGGAGTATGGAGCTAACGTTAATTGATTCCAGGATTAAAAGATTGTTGATAAGCTTGAAAGGTAGGGATTCTATTACTCATCTTTTGTGAGGTTTTTGGTAAATTAAATTTGATTGTTTTATGTTGTAAAATATGTATATTGTATAGCGATAAATATAATGATTTGACATATGTTATAAATTGAGAAGCATGGTTAGGAAATTGACTCTATAAATATAAATTGAATACAAAGGAATAGTGAGATGTAAAAAGGGCGACGGTTACGTCCTTGGGCACGAATACCCTAAAAGGAAAAATAGGGGGAAGGTGATGACGCTTCCTTGGGTTGAAAGTCCCAGAACACACTGTACAGGAATCGACTTGGTGAGGACTCGGGGCTTGATGTCCCCTCACCGGAACACCCTTGGAATGTTTATAGGGTGATCAAGTGCGCCCATTTGGGTTTCGATGAGTTGAGTGATACTCAATTTAACATGGATACCTAGGAACAATGATGATTGGTAATATTTGTATAAATGTGTAATTATAACACTTGGTAATGATTAACTACGGTATCCATAAGATGTGATCATAATAAACCTCATAATCTGGAATATGATGTAACTTATTAACTATGCAGGTTTTAATGTGGTAATGATAAAAACCTAAAGGTGAGTAATGGCTTTCTCTACTGAGCATAGTGTCGCTCATTCCCTTATATTTTTATCTTTTCAGGACTCACTAAGTGTGAGGTGGCTACGAGAAATATAGTTGAGGAAGTGATGTAGCTATATTACATTGAGACTGCTTCAATTGTTGAGAATGTTCTTCATGATAATGTAAGCATCAATTGTTACTTTCTGTGACTGTATTACAATGTGTTGAGGGTTAAAATGATGATGACAACAGTTTATATTATTAAATTTAAGGTGCTACATTAAACTGTGGTTTATTTGTCGTTTATATTTTTATTTTTGAGTTGGGAGTTTTCATTTAAGTCCCGGGAAAATTTTATTTTTAAGGTTTTACTTTTACTATTATTATTTTTTTCATTAAAAACTGTTAACCCCCATATAGGGGCGTTACAGAATTTTTGGTATCAGAGCCTAGGTTCGGTTAACCTAGGGAGTGTAGCACCACTTTAAAAAAAATATATTTTTGAGATGGTTTTGAAGCTGAATTTTCATTGTCATCATCAAAATGAACCTTCACATTGATTTATACAGTCTAGAAGGATGTAACATGGAAAGGCCATAGAATGAAAATACTAATGGTTATATGAGTACAATAATTATATAGAAGGAAAGTATTAATAGTTATGAGGGAATGATAATTATATGGAATGAGTTTATAAGTAGAATGCTTATGAGAGATTCGTATAATATTTGGATCTATAAGCATATCTAATTCGTATAAACGATGAGAAATTCGTATAGATAAGAGGATTTAAAAGCCTTTTGTCTCGTGAAAAACAATAAAAAAATATAATGCTTGATTTATTGATTTTAAAGTTTGGCATAGATATGCCAAATTTTTCGTAATTGATTCAAACCTAAGTAATGATTATGTGTGGATTCGATGGAGCACATAAGTGTCAATATCTTTTCTTAAAAGTTTTATTTATTTGAGGAATATGATATAAGTTGGGAATCATGGTATTGAATCTTGAGAGAGATAAATGTTAGACTTTTGGTCTGTTGAGACTGTGTAAAGTCTAGAATGCATGAATCTCAAAATTGGAATATTTCGTTACGTACATTGTATTTAAGTGTATCAGTGAATCTTTATATATAGATGCAATAGAAAAATAATCAATAGGAGTTTCCTTAAGTAAATTATAATACTTAAGGCACTTATAATAATTTTGGATAATTACGATAAAATGTTTAAGTTTTAGATGTTTAGATGTGAATCTTTTGGTTACCTACGGTTTTGTTATATGAGGAAATTCGATATTGTATGAGTAGAATTGTGGGGATTGTAGATGTTCTTAAGTAGTAACATCTAGTGTCTTTGTTCATTGATATGGTCTATGTTGGAAGACGTAAATCGTATTGATTTCAAGGTTAGTCGCATTCTAAACCCTTGGTAGTAATGATGATGAATCCATTGATAGATGTTAAGTATTATGAATAACATATGGGTGTATGTATTGTTCAATAAGGTTTTGATTAAAACAAAATTATTTGAGTTGCTGGAAGATTATGTTGTTATGAAATGATTTTAAATATCATTCAGGAAGATCCTTGTTGTCGTTAAATTAGATTTGTTGTTCATAGTTAACTTTATCTATAGTGGGCTTTAAATTGGGTTTAAGATTTATACAAATTGGTTTTCAATTTTATGTTTGTTATTTAACTCGTTCCAAATGTGTTAAGGCCTGAAACAACCTGACCATTTTCAACTAAGAACATTTGGGCCTAGTTCAAATCTTAAATCAGTTTGATTCACACTGTCTCTCCCACGTGGTCTCTATACGTGTCATATACAGTGGTTTAATCATTGTTTACATATACGTTTACTGTGCATAGGAGCTTATTTCTCCGAGTTCACTTTTTCTCTCTTAATTTGTTATTTTCTCTCTAAATCGCAAATCCTCTTCTTTTTCATTAAAAATTCTTCTTTTCCTCTAAAAGAAGAAGGAATTCTAGGATTCTGTAATTTACTATCTTAATTTTTCCTTTCTATTTACTCTTCTTTCATCTCATCATGGACCCAAAGGACCAACACCTGAGAAAGTATTTCCCATCACTCTCCCAAAAGATTCTCAGAAAGAAATACAAGGCTAGAATTACTCGGTTGTGGATTCTTATGCATTTTGGCATCCCTTGTGATGTGAGAATGTTGATAGAGGGAAAAATCCGTCCGAGTGACTTTCGTCAAGATGTCGGTTTACCAGGAATGGGTACCAGTCGTAGTGCAATGAAAAGAAGAGCCCGTGCCATCGTGGTCGCTTGTAACAAATGTGGAAGACAAAATTGTAACGGTAAATGTACTTCACCTGGTTATATGTCTACGAATAGAGAGGATAAAATAAGGTTTTGTAGGGATGGACTTTCAAAGGAGAACTTGGATAGCATCCATCCTCCTCTCCACGGTCACCCTAGTGGATATGTTCAAGGAGCTATTTTTAAACTCTGGCCTAAATTTTATGCAGAAAGACAACGCCTCAGGAATATGGTATTTCTAGATCCTGTTTGCCAAGCCATAAGAAAACTGGATGGGGAATAAGTCATCGCTCTATAAAGGTTATTTAGTCTTTACTTATTTGAAGCAGTTTTAGCTGATGTTCAACAGTTTGTGTTTTTCTTTTACTCAGAATATTTGCTTTTGTGTTTGAAATAATTGTGATTATTAGATTGATACAGTAAGTGTTAATATCTTATTTAATTTATGATTTTCTTAAATATATATATATAATAAAATATATTATCTTATCAGACACGTCACATACGGTACAGTAATATGTTTGAATTTTGAAAGGCTTATCCAGATATTTCAAGATTTGTGTCTCAAATTTCAAAAGTTCTACAGTATTTGTCGTTTATATTAAATTTCTAGACTTGGTGTATATTTGTCAAAAAGTCTACAGTTGTGTCATGAGGGTCTTCTGTCAAATTGTTCTCAATTGTCAAAAGTTATACAATTAGAGTCTAATCTTTTTCAAAAAGTGAATCAGATTTTCTGTAAACTATCAATCACCTTATCTTACTTTCTTATTCGCACAAGATTTTGTTTAAATCTTTGGATTACCTTTTCATTACCTACTCGTCTATCTCTTTAGCCCTTTTTGTATATTTCTCATCTTTAAAATCTCATGTAGAACCCGAAGTCTAAGTGGAGCAGACATTAAGCAACCACTTCTATAAACCAAATATGTCTACCTCCCAGTCCACGAAGAAAATAAAGAATGTCTGTGTCTTTTGTGGTTCCAGCCTTGGAAAAGATAAAGCTTATTTAGAAGCTGCAAATCACTTAGGGCAAGTCCTAGCACACAAGAAGATTAACATAATCTATGGGGGTGGTAGTATAAAAATGATGGAAAATATGGCACTAGCAGCTAGGTCTAGCGACGCTACTGTTGTAAGAATTTGGCCTCATATTCCAGTTGAAGAAAACCTTTATAAGGAAGCCATAGGTAAGGGAGGAGGAGACAGGAGTATCCCTAAAAATTTTAAAGACATAATCTATAATTCCGATGCTTTTATAGCATTACCTGGTGGTCTAGGTACTCTTGAGGAAATATTCGTAGTTGCTTGTGGGCAATTGTTGGGCTTTTATTCCAAACCTTTGGGACTGCTGAATGTAAATGGTTTTTATGACGGTCTTTTGAAATTTCTAGATTACGCTGTGGAAGAAAACATCACTACAGAATCGGAGAGACAAATCTTTGTTACTGCTTCAACAGCTGAGGAATTGATAGATAAAATGCAAATCATACATCCAGAATCCGACGCTGCAACATCCAAGCTTGAATGGGAAAGGGAAAGCCGGGAGCGGCCAATTGATTTGAATCTCCATCTGTAATCTTTTTGTTTTATCTTTGGCATGTAGGCATGTGTGTCCGTATTTCGTGTGTTACGAATAACCGTTTACCTTGTATTCTGTGTTTCTTGTGGTACGTCGTTGTTCAATCTTTTAGATTCATTGAGCCTAATGCCGGGATGGCTGGATACGGAGTACTTGATGCTCTCGAAACGCATCCTTCTTAAGGTCCGATCTTTTGTTTATCGATGTTTTTGTATCCTCTAAGCATGCATGATATGGATAGCTGGTATACGGAGTGCCTTGTACTCTCGAAACGTATCCGTATCATGTTTGTAATGTGTAATATTCTGTTAATATTATGTGGAAGTACCAGAGTCAATTATGGGGATATTCCATATGAAATATGAGTATATTATTTGGGTTGAATGTTTGTGTCATGAGGATAGCTGTTTAATGAAAAATATGTCGGGTATGTTTGCAACTCTGAGATTCCGTTTAATATCTCTATGAATAAGTTTAATGTATGGTTTTGAATAGAAGTGTTTGTGATATATGTTTTATGATTATGTTCTAGTTTATTAGTTGAGGTATGAAATCAAATATATTTGACTTTTCTTTACTCAAAAAGGAAAAGGAACCTAAAGATGAAGTGTATAAAATTTCTCTAGCAATCTCCTTAAATGTGATTGTAAATCACAGTCCATGGACAATGAAGGACTGGAATCATGATATGGTCAATATGTATGCCTGATCAGATTCTTAGATTATTATACGGTGTTATAAGTTGAAACTTGTCAGAAATACTCTCATTGAGGGATTTAGAATTTAGAGTAAGATTTATTATGCAAGTAAATAAGTGGAGATACGATGACTTAAATTTGGAGGACAAACAACATTAACGGTTTAGACTCGGAATTGGAATCATAATGGAATTAAAATTTTTACTAGTATTGCTAGAATTGAAATTTCGAGGACGAAATTTCTTTAAGGGGGTAGAGCTGTGACACCCGTTATTCTCCTAACGGGTATTGAGGTAATTAAATTAATTTTTAATGTATAAAAAAAATTGCTTCATTTAAATTTATTTTATAATATTTATTTTTATCTATTTTTAAATTTTCTAAAATTCTCCTATATTTATTTAGTATGATTACTAAAAAGCCTTAGAACTTCTAATAAATCTCAAAAATGTCATATTGGCATTATGTGTGTTAAAGTCTTTAGATGAGACATAAGGATATCTTTTTCAACTATTCTTGACCCTCATTTTCTTTATTTCCTCCGTGACATGCTTCAACATGTCTCCTCCATAATTGTTTCTATCACTTCTCTTCAAAGACTTCATCTTTTCTTCCTTTCTCTTTCACGGTTCCCACACTCTTCTTCTCATTTCTTTGCTGAAGCAAAATACTTAGAGAACTTCTTCAAGGCAGCCATAAAAATCAGCCACCATCACCTCCATTTGAGCAAGAATTTCAGTCATATCGAAGTAAAGGAACCTGTTTTGAAGCCATTTCAAGCTTCCAACTAACCATAATCCGAGGTTAGAATCTTATGAACAAATTTAGTCTTTCATTTATAAATTTTCTTTTATACTAAAGGATTATTCAAATTTACGTTCTTAAACCTAAGTATATGTTTGTTGCTATTTTGGAGCATATGTATGAAGTCTAAGTGTATATGCCCTAGACAGAAAATTTATATTGTTAAACTTTGTAATACCTCTATGGGCAGTGGCTATTTCTTGAAATTCTAAGATTAAATTAAAATGAATTTTATGAATTGGTTTGCATATTTGAAAAGTAGCATCCTAGGCTTTCTAACGAGCTATCATAAACCTAAATCGGAGTTGTATTTTATTTTCTAAGAATTATTCAATTTTTGTATTGGAAACTAGTAAATCTGCCAGTTTGTTATGGTATACCAACTACTAACCTGAACCAAGAACCCATCTTTGCTCACCACCTAATTCTTTAATGTCTTGCAACCTTTCCAATATTATCCTAAGTGATTGATGAATCTTATTAGGGACTAAAACATATAGATTACTTGTTCACATTTTATATTATGTTAAGACAAAAATTGTTTACTGTGGTATTCAAAAGAGATTTATATAAAAGCTTTAATGGCATACTAGTAAGATAGGTTTACACATGATTTATTTATGAATGTAGTTGTATGTTGTGCTTTAGTTTTAATTGTCCTTATGCACGCCTTAGGATCAAGGGAGTATGGAGCTAACGTTAATTGATTCCAGGATTAAAAGATTGTTGATAAGCTTGAAAGGTAGGGATTCTATTACTCATCTTTGTGAGGTTTTTGGTAAATTAAATTTGATTGTTTTATGTTGTAAAATATGTATATTGTATAGCGATAAATATAATGATTTGACATATGTTATAAATTGAGAAGCATGGTTAGGAAATTGACTCTATAAATATAAATTGAATACAAAGGAATAGTGAGATGTAAAAAGGGCGACGGTTACGTCCTTGGGCACGAATACCCTAAAAGGAAAAATAGGGGGAAGGTGATGACGCTTCCTTGGGTTGAAAGTCCCAGAACACACTGTACAGGAATCGACTTGGTGAGGACTCGGGGCTTGATGTCCCCTCACCGGAACACCCTTGGAATGTTTATAGGGTGATCAAGTGCGCCAATTTGGGTTTCAATGAGTTGAGTGATACTCAATTTAACATGGATACCTAGGAACAATAATGATTGGTAATATTTGTATAAATGTGTAATTATGACACTTGGTAATGATTAACTACGGTATCCATAAGATGTGATCATAATAAACCTCATAATCTGGAATATGATGTAACTTATTAACCATGCAGGTTTTAATGTGGTAATGATAAAAACCTAAAGGTGAGTAATGGCTTTCTCTACTGAGCATAGTGTCGCTCATTCCCTTATATTTTTATCTTTTCAGGACTCACTAAGTGTGAGGTGGCTACGAGAAATATAGTTGAGGAAGTGATGTAGCTATATTACATTGGGACTGCTTCAATTGTTGAGAATGTTCTTCATGATAATGTAAGCATCAATTGTTACTTTCTGTGACTGTATTACAATGTGTTGAGGGTTAAAATGATGATGACAACAGTTTATATTATTAAATTTAAGGTGCTACATTAAACTGTGGTTTATTTGTCGTTTATATTTTTATTTTTGAGTTGGGAGTTTTCATTTAAGTCTCGGGCAAATTTTATTTTTAAGGTTTTACTTTTATTATTATTTTTTTTTTCATTAAAAACTGTTAACCCCCATATAGAGGCGTTACATAGTTACAAAAGCTTAAGCTTCCACAGCCTAATTTATATTAGATCATCAATTTTACAATAATTTTAAAGTACCAAGAATTGGCCATCACCTATAGCAACGTGTATGAGAGTCTTTTTTGTGCTCGATTAGTAGTATACCCTTTTTGTTTTTACATGTTGGAACTTGATATATGTTTTATCCCTTAAGCATTTTCAATCAAATTTGTTGGTAGTTTTAGTTTGTTGTCGGGTTCAAGTCGCTGATTGTATTATAGTTTTTTGTATCCAAATTAGTGTTTGTACTTTTTTAATTTGAAATACAATCTCGATTTAAAAAAAAAAAAGAGTTGGCCAATCAATAATAATCTATACTTTTATTTTGTTGGCGAACCAAGAACAATAACAAGTAATATTACAAATTAAAAGTGGAAAATGCAGCCAACATAAGTGGCGGCAGTTCACATTTGGATTGGCTATAAGCACATGAACAATGCACGGGGTGTGGATCGGTCCAAACTCCAAATTCCAAAAATCGACAAAATCGACCTAATAAGACCATAGTATATAGAAATACAGATATGCAAGAAACCAACTATAAATTAGACTTAAATTTATAAGGAAAAGGCAGCCAAATTATTATAATAAGCCGGTGCTTTATTTTCTATTTTTTCCTTTTTCCCGCTGCCTATTTTTCCATTCCTCGAGATCTACAAGTCCCTACAAAGCCACTTTTAAGATTTAATAAAAGGGCACAAGTGAGGAGGGAAAAGATTCGTGGGGGAGGTGGTACGTACGGTTATACGACCATGTCGATACGGTCAACAGGAGTGAGAGAGTCAGAGACGGTGCAAGTGCAACGCGGAAACCGTACGTACGTTTTCTTGGTAACTGTACGGTGAAAGTGCCACGTAGACATTGGTCTAAGCACATTGGAAGTACTTCTTTTCAAGGGCTGTTGGTTGGAGGACTTAAGGAATTGTGTGCAGCTGGCGTTGGATTATGGATGTATAGCTTGATCCAGCTGTTTTCTTGAAATGATATATGATTCTCAGAATCTCCATTTTTCATTGTTCTATTACAGGGAGTGTTAGGTGTGTGAAAAACATATGATTAACAAGTCTACTCTTGAATTGAGATTATTTGTCTGTCATCGGCAGAAAAAGCTCATGCAAATTTACAGTATGTGTTTTAAATTTTGAGGAGTCCCACATTGTTTTGGGGGGAGATCAAGTCTTTTGAATTTATAAAAGAGAATGTTATACTTTTTTGTGTTAACGCGTAGACTAAGTCTAAAGCAGACAATATCAGTACAGGGAGCAAATCTTTGATGAGTGAGATTAGAGCCAGTTTCAGTCAAAAATAGAATCTTTATAATAATATTATGAGAAATAATATATATTACATCCTAAAACTGAGTAATTTGTGGGGTCTTACACGTTGCTTGAGAATAAGAGGTATTTGAGAGTTGTAAGAAAATGGATGTCACTTTTTTTTTTTTTTTTCAAAGGGAGGGATCATGACACTACCAATAATGAAGATAATGATCTTTACCGAGCCAAAAAAAAAAAATGGAGAATGATCTTTATTGTTCTTTTTGAACTTTCTTATTGTTTTACAAGTTAAGTATAAAACCTTTGTTTACCCATCAAATGGTCTGATATTTTTGTGGTCATTCAATTCTGAAGAAACCGAACATCAAAGGTTTATAGCATTAATTTTCTGGTCTAAAAGATCATACCAATACAAAAAGAAACCTATATTTATTTAGAGTTTTTTTTTTTTTTTTCAATACTTGCATCCCTTGTAGAATATAAATATTGCAATACATAAATACCTTTGCATTTTCTTGGTGCACAAAATTTCTCTTTTGAATATTATATTGATGGAATAAATGAGTAATACAGGAGCAGAAAAATATTTGGTTATCTTTTTGAGTGTCTCTAGTGCAGCCACGTGTGTATTTGTGGGGTTTACGAAATTATTGATAGACATTTATATATATATATGCAAGAAGGTGTTTCTTGAGAAGAGATAGAAACAACGGGCGGGGAAGCCTCGGAAAACTATATAATATTGCAGAAAATGTGCTTTAATTGGAATCACTTTCTTTTCTATTTAAAATTTAATATGATTAAACATGTTACATATGTAGTCAAGTCATGTATTAGTTAATTAAGAGGACTAAAAACAAATGTTTTTAAACCTTATGCGCCATATTTTATTACTAATAGATTTTGTATTACTGATAATCGATTAAATATTATGATTTTGCCAACATATATTATTATAGTACGTGAAAATATATATGTACGTGAAATGATTTTGCTTTGAACCTCTTCATATATACTCCTGCTAAAAAAATGTATCCACATATACATATACATATACATAGAGATCGAGTATGCATGTGAAAAAAAAATGCAATATATTCCCTGACACTTTAACTCAAAACTCCATATATTAAAAACAACTTGCAGTATACTCACTAAATACCAATTGAGTTGGTCTTAATTAGCTATTGATCTACAGTCCTCACTATATTAACGTGGGGTAACTTAACATACATTCATATACATATAGATGTATACGTATGAGTCTATGTATATAGAAAATTATATAAAGATAGCATGTATTTCGGATTTATTATTCAGAAAATACACAATCAATTTTGGATGATGATCAAATGTATATACTTGTATCTTTAAAATATGTGATAATTTTGTAACCACTAGTCATCATAAATGCTCAATTTTGTCTAATTTGATTTGATTATATATATATATATATATATATGTATTATTTTTTCAATATTTATTTGATATTTGTCTTTTTGTTTCTTTATTCTAACAAACACATTTTGGTGTTTTTGATAGGAGAAATTAAGCATTGACTGGTCCACCATATAGTAAATTTGATACACACAAAAAGATTTCACGATATATTTAAAGTCTTAATTGATGTATATAGCTTCTAGGTGTTTGGAAGCATTGGTTTAAATAAATTAGTTTTGAAACATTGTAGCATATAAGAGCTTTACATGGTGGCTCATTTTTGTTTTATATTGTGTAAGAACTTTATATTGTTTAAGTTCAAATCAATTTATTTAAATTAATACTCCAAACATCCTATTATAAATTTAAGTATGAAAAAAGTAAATAAAGAACGTAGCATCACACCTTTAAAATTTGAAGCAGATTGTCAACGTAGAGGTAGAACCTTCTAATGTTACGAAGATGACATATATATATATATATATATATATATATATATATATGTATATAGCATATTTAATTAGTAAGAAATTAGAGTTTCATCGTCCCGATTTAACAGCTGTGTTCTTATTAGCTTTTCAGCGTGGCTCGATGATGTTTCTATAAGTCCACATATAAAGTCATTTTCTTGACTAAGTTTCAAAAAATGAGAAAAAAAAAAAGGTTAGCTAATATAATGGCTTCAGTGACTGCTTCAAACAACTCAATGGACATACATTGACCATGGAAATGATCATGAAAGTAACTCTTTCGTCAATTTCTCGAATTGGATTTTGCATTCTTTTAATTTGTCCAAAGTAATCCTAATATTGGACTAAAAAGAAAGGTACTATATTTTGACATCCATAATTTCCATGCAAATGGATGGTAATGCAATTTCAATACGGCTAAATAATTAGTCCTTTAACCTCCAATTTGAACTCTTCCATGCAAAGGAGAAAAAGGGAATAAAATCACATAAATACTATCCCAAGATATATAGCTTTGAATTCTTCAAAAAAAAAAAAAAGAGATGTATAGTTTTGAGGTCATATTTATCATGTTTTCGTTAACAAAGAAAAATGAACAAAAAGATTCTAGCAGTTTATTATGTATGAATAACGTCTTTCTTGTGTTACCCACCCATTGCATCTTGTTTCAAAACTTTAGATTTAATCAAAATTATTAATTTTTTTCAAATTTAATGATTGAAAAATAAATAATTATCAATATTATTTGTCAGTGTCTACATAAATCTAATTACTATTATATTGCCTTAACCTTATATATATATATATATATTAGAAAAATAACATCGGATTAATTAACCAATATCTGGTGGACTAGAAGCGATTCGCCAGAAGAAATCAAACCGCGTTTTAACAGTGAAAGCCATCCCATCAATCAAACTGGCCCAACGGCACCGTTTTCTACAAGATTTTGGATTGAGTATTCCCTAAGAGAAGGCACGACACCAAAACTATGTATATGCATGTGTGGGACATTTTTGTTGCCAAAAGTTTGAAATTATGAATGGTCCTCAAGAATTGCTGACATAACAAAAGAAGAAAACTCAAGCATTTTTTTTTTTTACGTTCCAAAATTTGAAAATATGGGAAAGGAAAAGTTACAAACAAGAAAATTTGGACCATATCAAGTCAATCTAACTTTATTAAAAGCTCTGGACCACTTTTTCCCTAAAAACTCTTTTGCTTCATGTTTTTTTAGTATGTTTTCTACTTTTGCAACAGTTATTACCTTGGAAAAAAATGACCATGGATTTTATCTACTCAAACAAGTTGGCAGCAAAAGATAATATGAAAGAAAAGGTGGTATGAAAAGTTAATAACAGTTTCTACTGATAGGTTAAAAAAAAAAATTGTTCCTACTATAAGAATTTCCTAAAAAGAAAAGTTCTTGACTGATTTATCTTATAAAATTTTAATGTTCCATCTAAGGACATTAAACATTTTACAAAATTTTTGTGGTTTAATATTGTACTTAATTTATTTTACCGATAGAAACTGATATCTCAGTCGTTGCATTAATTATTTAATGGTCTTATTCTATAATTAAGAGTAGTTTTGTATCACATGCTATCAACTTTTAACGTCAAAGACCAACAAATAAAACCATTAAAAAATTAATCCAGCTAAAACAACAATACCAATTCCTCTTATAGTAATACTGGGTAAATATTTCAAAACCACTTCTTATATTTCCAAAACTAATAGTCCTTAGTTTCTTTTTTTTAATTGAGGAGGAGTTGCATAATCCATGATGTGACTGCATGATTGCACAAAGATATAAACAAAATAATATATGAATGCACATGTGCTCAGTGACAGCAGCTTTCCACATACGTGTAACTACTAGGAAGCTCACTCTTCTCCATAATTCCTCATTTAACAGTTCACGTCTTATGTTTATTTATACACGACGACTTGGAACCATAAAACTGCAAGAAAACCATATAATATCACACTACTAGGTAGTTCTTCTCTCCTGTCCAAAAACCCCTAAAAACTGATCTACTTTTCAAACACCAAAAAAAAAAACCAACTAAACCAAAATGGAAGATCTTGATCATCATGAACAAGTAGCCCAGTACTCACGCCACGTGGCACCGCCGGCGTACAGAGGAGTCCGGAAGCGGAAGTGGGGCAAATGGGTGTCGGAGATCAGAGAGCCCGGGAAGAAGACGCGGATATGGCTGGGGAGCTACGAGACCCCGGAGATGGCCGCGGCGGCGTACGATGTGGCGGCCCTTCACCTGAGGGGCCGCGGCGCCAGGTTGAACTTCCCGGAGCTGGCCGACAGCCTGCCGAGGCCGGCGAGCTCGTGCGGGGAGGACGTCCAGATGGCCGCCCAGCAGGCGGCATTGCGGTTCAAGACGATCAGGCCGTCGCCGCTCCCGCCTTCGTCCGAGGCTGCGGCGGTGAACGACAAGTCGTCGGATGTTGTCGCGAAGAGCTGCTCGGTGCCGGTGACGGTGGGGCTGTCGGCGAGCCAGATTCAGGCGATAAACGAGTCGCCGCTGGACTCACCCAAGACGTGGATGCAAATGGCGGAGGCACTCATCTTCGCCGACCTTTATAATCACAGTCACTACAGCTGCTATACGACGTCGTCTCTGATTTTTAACGACGACGACGACGTCAAGCGCTTCTCCGAGTTTGAAGAGATACAACACGATTCCATTTGGGACAATTAGCTAGCTATTTAATTATAGGTGAACATGTTAAGCATACATATATAATTGTTCAATTTTCAATATATATATATATATGTATGAAAATCAAAAGAGATTGATTAATTTCTTCATCTCACCAAAAACTGTATTTTTTTTTCTTCTTCTTCGGCCGTTTTGTTTTTGCTCTCTTTCAGTAGGAAAATTAATAATTAAACATTGTAAGTCAATGAGAACTTCTTTTTCATACAAGTTTTTGAGGAAAATATTATGGGTGATATGGATTAATCTGTGAGTATGATGACCAATGCATTGATTTTTTTTTTTTTTTAATTTTTCTCGTGGTAATTACTTATATATCATTTGTTATAAACGGTGCCTTTTGCTAGCTGATGATCATGATCAGGATCGAGAAAAATATATGGTGCATGAATCGAATAATATGTTTTTGATCAGTTCTTATCCTTAAAATTTAATTTGTCTTCTCGGACATCATAATGGGCCTTTTGGTCAGCGAATGCTTTTTCCTCGTTGAATGAAAGGTGTTCCTTTACATTAGTATTGTCGGTTTCATTGAACTGTATATTCATACGCGCGCGCGCGCGGTACTAGTACTACTATGACTATTTAGACCACAGCATGACCTACTTGGCAAGTCAATTATTTGGTCATTTTATATTTACTTCCATGACATGTTTATGACGTATATTTCTGGGAATTTATGAGTTGAGTTGAAGCATATATATCAATTTTGTTGAAATGTTTTAAGAAAATACCAGATGAATTTTCATGTTTGTACGATAGAATTACGTAGTTTTTTGTTTTAATGATTTTGATTTTTTTTTTAACTCCAACAAATACTAAAATTATGCTACATGGAGATTGTATTTACACGAAGAAGTGTAACTAACTATTTCACAAATGCATATAGGATATGCTACACTTGAATTTAATTCATAAATATATGCTAAATTAGTGCTGATCATTGCCAATTAAAAGTTAGTTAAAAAGAATAATACGTTTTGTAATTATCCTTTGTTTTATCCCCTTTTGTTTGTAGTTCGTTAATCCAACAAATTGTTTTATTTAAGGACACTGAAAAAGATGAATTTTTTATTTGGCATATAACTTATGAGCTGGGGAGAAGAGCAGGAATTTGGAGTTGGAGAAGACTTCCCATAACCATAAAATCTTTTTTTTTTTTTTTCCATTACCTGTAGGCTCTTTGATGATGGCATGCTTGACCCCGAAAATATAGTATAGCTAGTATTTAATATTTTGTTATTACAACACGCATTAATGAATAGCGTTATAGAAGTACTGCAACATCGTATATGTAAGCGAAAGCTTTACGAGAAATTATTTAGTATACTGGGTAAGGAAGCCCTACAAGAAATTATTCAATAAACCGGGTGCATTATATCATCTTGCTTATTTGGTATACTCAGTCAATGAAAATTTGATATTTAGACTATTAATCCATGTTAGCTTTTTGTCATTAGGTTTCTATTTGCTAATGTGTTTGACATTAATTGTAGAGTCAAATACACCATAATTATCTCACCTAAACCTATTTTCAATGACTTTACTTCAAATAATTTTAATTAAAAATTTTAAAACATTATTATCTTAGACACGCGGTAAAGAGTGGAAACAAAGATCGTCTTCTACTGATCATTTTTTAAGATTGAAGATAATATGAAGACTAAGTTTCTACCCAAAAAAAGGATGATATGAAGAACGGGTTAAAATACCTGGGAATTCTTAACGTTTATACTTTTGTGTCGTGTTATCATAATTTCACATTAAAATGTAACGGAATAGTTCTTGAATTTTATTTTGCAAATTAGACTATCCCTTATGCTAGTAGGCCACTATAAATAATTTAAAATAATTCTTGTGCATCATTTTTTTTGATAAATAATTATTTCAGCACTGTCCTTGCCACATATGAGTTTTTTTGTTGTTAATCATCTTAAAATTTCTCTCCACTAAAACAAAAAAGATATTTAAAATATAAATAAAATTAGATTAAAAATGAAAAAAATGATTATTCAAAAGATTAAATCCAACAAAACGAGTAAATAAAAATCGGAACTGAAGGATAAAAAATTGTTATCTTGTTCTCAAAAAGTTGTACAAGAAAAATTGCAAAGTCCTTGCTGAATTTTGAGTGAAAAATGAAATGTTTCATCTTATATGTAATATATATTGTGTGTGTATTTGTATGTTCCATAAGTACAGAATTAATTGTTTGGATTTCAAATTCCTTAAGATACACGCGTAAAAGAAAATCATGTTTTAAAATTTGAATTAAAATTATATAAAGTAAAATATTTAATGAGGGGGCAATGTTAGCAAGTTTCGGGGGGAAAAAAAGAGAAAGAGAAAGAGAGAGACGAAAAAAAAGGCTAAAAAGATAGGCAATCTCATATAAGACACTCGTGTATAAGATATACAATAATGTTTTAAAATTAAATTAAATTTATTTGAAGTAAAATAATTAAAAAATAAGTTTATGTGGGATAATTATAATGTATTTGACTCTACAATTAATGTCATACATATTAGGAAAGAGAACACATGATCATAAAAAGCTGACATAGATTAATAGTTCAAATGTTGAATTTTTATTGACAAGGTGTACCAAATAATCAAAATGACATAATGCATCCGGTCTATTGAATAATTCTTCAAAGCTCTATATGGTTTGAAATGGAAAGTATATAAAATAAAAACAAATAAGAATAAAAATATAGGAAGATAATCATGCGTTGTTCACGGATCGGATTATTTATCTTAGGGATCAATGCATATTCCAATCTACACATAACAGATTGAGAAAATTTCAATAGAAAACAAAATATCTGTGAATAGGGGTGGCAAAACGGGTTGGCGGGTTGGGTTGGAGTTAATTTTTACAAAATTAGGTCGATACTAACCCGACCCGTGACACGAACGGGTTGAGAATTCTCAACCTTAACACAATCCGTTTTTATACGGGTTGACACGAACACGACCCGTGTCAACCTGTTTCTTATGCACAGTGTCAAAAAATAATGACCCGCGATCCCTTTTTGACCCGTAACCCGATTATGACCCACAACTCGCTTCTAACCCGCATATATTAATATATATAATATTAAAAATAAATAAAATTAGAAGAGTTTCATACCACTTCAACAAGAAGATGAGTGATAAGAGAGGTAGGGTTTGATATTTTAAAAGCTTATATTATATATGAAATAATTTTAATTTTTTAAAGTTAATTAATTAAATACGGGTCAAAAACGAGTTATTTTAGTGTTAGATGGGTTGATCCGAACACGACCTGTTTTTTGACGGGTCATTTTCAGATCGACACTAAAATAACCCGTGGTCAAATTTTTCGACACTAACCTGCAAAAAAACTTGTCGGATTTGTGTCGTGTCGTCGTGTCGCAACTCGTATTGCCGACCCTATCTGTGAACATCCTAATCCAATTCAATCCAATGCCAAAAAAAATGAAGTTTGCAGATTGGATTCATATATTCATAGATTGAACCTTTAAATTTATTTAAAACCTAGTAAATAAAATTAACATAACATAATTTAATAAACTTCAATATATTACATCCTAATAAAATGTAAGTTTTTGATAATAAATTAAATTATAGCATTAAACATTACAACTAACACATTTAAATGAACTTTAGACATGAACAAATAATGTGCTAAATTTTTTAAGCATAAAAACTTTGGACACACTACGATAGGGTTATAAGTTTATATATTTATTAAAATTGTGTATGTATATGTATATATATAATTTATATATATATATATATATAGTTCAGATCCCTAGATTACATGGACTAAGAGATACTCAATTCATAATCCATATATATCAAATTGGAAAAATCCTAATCCAAAACCAATCCGTATTTTTCATAATCCAATACAATCCAGCAAATTCGATTGGTTTGAATGGATTGAATGAATTGACGGTCTCTGTGAACACTCTTAGTATACTCTGCTACATTATTGAATTATTTTTTCACTACTAGAGTTTTTGATATTATTAGTTTTAACTAAAACTTTTGATTGCTACAGGTAAAGCTTTTACATACTACAGTGTCAACAAAAAATAAAATATAATATAATAATTTTAATCAAAATTTATGTATGATGTGTTCCTTAAATTTATGTACACTACAATGCTTTCAAACATCCTATCAATTTATGTATGACAGCGCCCTTAAAGCATATTTGGAGGATTAAAATGATCAGGTCAAGTCTTTTTAGGAATGCAATATCTCATCACTCAGCAACTTGGCTAAACGATTAATAGTCTTTATTTATTTTGTTTCTAAATACATGACGACCTTTCCTGATATGTATAAGTTGTACTATAATTGGCAAATAGGGTCTCATTTAAATTGGCTTAATAAAGTGACTTGTGGCTTATATATCTAGTTCAAAAGTTGCTTTAATTAAGTTTTTTTTAGTATTTATAACCTTCTTCATATATGAAAAAAAAAGTTTATAAAAAGCTTTTTATTTATATTTTTAATTTTTTATTTATGAATAATAAATTAAAAATTTCATCCATATCTTTTTACGATATTTTGTATATTAATAAAAGCTTTTAACTTATATAACCCAATGTTCACAAAAATTCTTCCTAAATTAAATTTTTTTTTCATATATTTTTTAAACAATAATTTGAGAACCTGAAAAGGACATACCAAACTTGTAGAATCTATTACAAACCAAATAATTAATACTTGAATTTTGCCCAAATTTATAAGAGATTTTTTCTATGAGTACCTTTAATAATATTTTTTAAAACCGTTAGATTTATATATATATATATATATTTTTTGCGAATTTGTTAACGGAAAGAAAAATACTTATAAATTGATTACACTTCTCACGGTAGAAATTTCCAAATTTATGAGCATTTATTACCGGCAAGCTTTAAAAAAAAAATAGCTAATAATTCTCCCTGTCCTCTGGTCAAAGTAAACAGGAACATCATCAGTTGTTCAACTGCATTCCAATCTGTAAAAGTACAAAAGTGTCAAATACGTTCCGCAATAAATGTGACAAAACAACAAAGATAAGGCCCAGGCGGTTCGGTGCCCATGTCAGGACTTTGGAGATGAATTATGACACCCTCATTGGGTCTGTACCAAGTCACCAAAATCTGGCTAGCTAAGCTAGCTCGGGGCTAGCTACTAAACCCACAAGTTATGCTAATTCGGCCTTCTAATACTTGGAACTCCGCCAATAATACATTTTTTGTAAATTGATAAATTTATTCAAACTAACTTTTTTTTTAACAAGTTTAACGATTATAAGATAAATATTTATAATTAGGTTATTTGTACAATACTCACTGTCAATGGAGAATTGTCCTTGTAATAAAGAGATTTTTCTTGTAAAATTTTTTTATTGATGATGTATATCTTAAAATTGTTAAATTTAATTAAAATTATTTTTTTATATTAATAATTAAAAAAATACTTACAGATGATGAGTATGTTTTCCACTCCTCACTAAAAAATTGCCCTGATAAATGAAATTGGTTTTTTTTTCCTTATTTATTTATTTTTTTTTTGAAGAGATGAAATTGAGTTCTAGATTTTGAAGAGGTGAAATTGGGTCCCAGATACAAAGAAAAGTTGCGTGTGGATGGACCAAAGCAAAGCTGTCAGCAATATCCCTAACCCACCTGTCACTTATTACGAGGGCCTATATCACGAACTTTTGAGTCAAAACCATGACCATGCCTAACGTAGGCACCTCGTGTATGGTCTTTTGTCTGGCTAGGTCGACGTAGCCAAAGGTGGGAGTATATATTAGAGTACGTGGACACTTCGTAATAAGGCCTTATACGTATAGCACTTTGACCCTCCTTTTTGGTTAAAAATGACTGGGGAATGTTTGGTGCGTGGGTTTGAACGGACGGTTTAAAATTTCAAGGCTATTTGATGTGCAGGTTTAAAACCGTTTAACTTAATTCAAACCATAAAAGTTGTTTAAATTGTTATTTGATAAAGTAATAATTAAGATTAGTTTAAACTATAGAGACAATTTTAAACTGAGCAAAATCTCAAAAACCAAACTTTATCCTCGCCAGAAGTTCACATGATTTGAATCATTTTCTACAGTAAAAATCATTCTTATTCTCATTTTTTTTTCATAAACTATAGTTTTTCCAACACTAATTCTTGTTTTAAATTTGATATGATATTTTATTCTCATTTTAAACCTTTACTTTACAAATGTTAGCTTAAAACTACAGTTTGAACCATAAGTTTATCACCACAGTTCAAACTAGAAAGCTCTAAATCACACAATTACGAACCCACACACGATGAACTCTTAATGGTTTGAACTGTGAGTTCTAAATTACATAGTTTATATGGTGATTTTGAACTGATTTTTAAAATGTAAAGTTTAAAAGGAAAATAAAACATTATATCAAATTTAAAACATGAATTGATGTTTTAAAAACTATAATACTTTATGATGGAAAACAAGGATTGGGAAGGAGCAAAGTTTGAAATGTGAGTGTTTTAGCGGGTCTAAAACTGCCATCATAGTTTGAATTGGCTTCAGTTATTACTCCACCAAATACTAATTTGAACTGTATAATTTGAATTGGCCTAAACCTATACACTAAACATTGCAAAAGGGTTGACCCTCTTTTGGCTAAAAATGCCTAGTGACCTAATTTTTATTTAAAATCTAAAAGTTGACATGTGTTTGTGAGTTTTATACTATCTCTAATGTAAATATCAATGTCAATATGATATTTGTCACAAAAAAACGTAAAATAACATATTTGATGTTTTTTTTTTATTGGCAACTTTTATGGTGGACAAGACACCAGTAAAGCATGGGTGTTTTAGCTATCAAATTAATTTTTTTACTGTCTAATCTATAAATGGACGCAATTTTGTATTGCACACTATAAATTTTTAATGTGGACAGTGGCAGATCAAACTCTAAAATCATAATCTGATAGTTAACACACTTAGTTCCACTTATGAAGCAAAATCGCCTTCTTCACCAGAAGAATTCCTTTTATTTTACGTACCAATATATAATACTATTTGAAATGCTATATTTACATTTTATCATAATTTTTAAACCTTGAGACTTGTAAAAAATAAACTTTAAATATTAAAATAATTAAAAAATAAGAATGTTGTAGTTGTTATAGCAAAAAAGTTATTCTATCAATTAATAGAAATTAAATACCAAATTTACTAAGTGCTAAACTTGGTGAAAATTTTGCCACCACATATTGCATCGGAGAGTTTTATACATTAAAATGCCAAATTTATTGTTGGCATATCAATTTAGTATTATATTAGAGATGCTCTTAAATTCAGCCATTTGGAAATGTTTTTACGGTGTTTTAGGAAATATTTTTTGTTTTTGAAGCAAAATTTCCAAAAACACTCTTAACATCATTTTCTAAAAATTCTCATTTTTTAAAATAAAACAATATTAAAAACACTACCAATTTTTTTAATATCTTAACCTATTAAGGTGTTGTTTGGAATAGCTCAAAATCATAAGCTGCTTTTAGATATGCTTTTGGATGTATTTGGATGGACAAGTTGATTGGCCTTTTGACTTTTATAAGCATTTTTTAAACTATAACGTCTTTGATGCTTATGACGAAGTGCTGATAAAAAGCTTTTTTATTTATCTTTTTTGACCTTTTATTTGTGAAAAAAAAATTCATCTATATTCTTAAATTACATTACTTTTTATGACCATAAGTGCTTTAAACTTATTCAACCAAATAAGTTCAAAAATTCTTCCGAAATCAAAAAATACTTTTCTATACACTATCTAAACACTAATTTAAAAAGCTCTAATTTATACTTATTTTCATCCATTGTTTAAAAATAAAAGCACAAGATATCTCAAAACACTCTCTAAAAATTTGGATTTAATTATATTTCAAATTAATGCTATTAGTTTATCTAAATATTTTAATAATTCAATATATACCTATTGGCCATATTCTGACACCATGTGGAACACCTAGGACTTCAATTCTATTGCTCAAATTTAAGGCACATTTATAGATTTTTCCATGGTATATTAGGACGAATCAAACCTCTCATCATGTTAAGTGGCGTGCGTGTTACCATGTCATGTTATGGAGGCATGCTATGTAGAAACATGTTCTTGCACTCGAGGCTTGCCACGCAAGCAAACAACATGATTGTTATGGAATATCCCGAACACAATTTATGCTAAACCGTTGGGAATAACATCAATACTATAAATTCAGTTCATTCATTTTGCTCCGATTCCTGAATAACATTAATTTTAATTATTTTTTGAAGTTACTTTCACGCCCCAATGTCTATCCGTTTGTGGTTCGATATGTGTGTCCGTTTGGAACGTGGGTTGAAAATGGTATAGTTTGAACCATAGTTTTAACTTATGTTTGAAATGTAAAAGGTTTAAACAAGTAATAAAACATCACATTAAAAAACTAGTGTTTAAATAGTGTGAAAAATATGAAGAAATTAGAATTATAGTCATGGGTTCGGATGGTTATAGTTTAAACCATGAAAATTTAAAGAGGCATGATAGTTACAGTCTAAGCCATGGAAATTTAAAAAGGATCAAAGTTTTAAAAACTAGAGGCTTTGTTTGATTTAAATCATCCTTCTTGTTCTGAACCTTTGTTTTGTTTTGTTTACTAAATTTTAGTTTCACTTGAACTGATAGTTTCAAACGGCCAAATCCCGTATACTAAACACCACCGTTAATGTGGCAATTTTTCACGAATTTAGCAGTAAACCCCTCCCTTTTCTCCGATATTGTATAGTCGGTGATCTAATTTCTGAATTTGTCCCTATGAACAAGATTAGTACGGCCACGTTTTTCCAAATTAAAAAAAGAGGCACGATGCCCTCATGTGGTGAAAGCCTATCCTTGTAGAGTGAAAAAGAAAGTGCATTATGTTTAAGAAGTCACCTAATCGAACTATATATATATATATATATATATATATATATATATACCTATATACACGGGTGCTAAAGTACATCATATGCATGTTTCATTAGATTTTGGAAATCCTTGTAAGAAGATATTGTCTCCTAAGGATTTGGTTGTTGGAGTTGGGAAGTAGGGAAGGAAACTGAGAGGTGCTGGTTTGAGTGACTTGAGCATTGGTTTGTTATTGTGAAAAATTAGATTTAGAAGGGACTAAAAAGTCATTCCACTTAATAATGGGGCCTTTTTTAGAATTAAAAAAATTGATGGAGAAGGGAAGAAAAAATGACATTGTAACATTCCAATAAGAATATGCAGTAACATTACTGAGAGGGGAACTAACTGCCTTTAGGCGTATGATGTGTTTGGAATAAAATGTACAAAGCAGTGGGGATGGGTTGTCGTAAGCTTTGTCAGGTACATTAGCGCAGTTAATGAGCTGTAAGACTTCCCTTGTCATGTTTGAATGGTAAATTGCAATTTTAGGAGAATTTGGAATTTTTAAAATTTCATAATATTTTTCGTTGAGAATCGTAATCATGGTGCGTTAGGAGGACTAGTAAAAAATATAATTTCACTTTAGTAAAAAATTAAATAAATGAGTGAAATTTTATTTTTGATACTGTTGGTGAATTTATTTTAATGAAATTTAAGGAAGGTGAAATTAATCATAAGCGATTCCAACGATTGGATTTTGGCGGTTCGAGGTTAAGGTTAGACATTTATTGAAATATTTAACAAAGAAGCTTGAATGGGGAAAATGTTAATGAACAAAAATAAAGGGGACCAGAACACAATTAAAACTAAGCAACAACCAAATGAAAGGTCAAGATTATAAATAAGTAACGTTTATCAATGGCGGCAGTTAGAAGTGAAAAGTACAACGCAAGACCATAAAACGAGAGAATATATTACATTTAAAGTTGCATTAATTTTCACTTGTGTTAAGAAACTTGGTATTCGCAGGCGATTTGGGATGTTTTTTTTTTTTTTTTTTTTTTTCCTCCAAACCAAACAGGCACGGAGCGATGTTTACACCAGTGGTAGCAAGTGTCCCATTGAAAACTTGGAATTTTATGTATTTACAGCCTTTCAACAGAACGTTTCTCTCTCTCCCTATTAATTTATTCACAGCCCTTCTTTCGGAAATTCGTTGCCTTCCTTCTCTCTCTCCAAATATCCACATTGGTGACAGACTGGTTCTCCAAAATATATGTACTTCTACAATATTGTATTCTATTTTTTATGTAAGTGGTATTTATTTTTTAACAACATTTGTGTTTTATTTCTATATTTAGAATATTCTTCTAAAAAATATATAATACTATTAGGTAAGATGCTACTTTACTAAGAACTATTAAAAGCTGTACTTGATTTTTTTTATTATAGGGCATAAATTTGGTCTTTATTTATGCCCCCACTGAATTTAAAATCTGGCTTCGTCATTGAAACCAAAAATAAATTTTATTTTTGGGCTGTTTGATATATTTTATAAAACTAAACCAAATCACTCATAAGTAATTTGGGCAGTTTGTACACTTTGGTTTGGATAGTTTGTGTTTTAGATTAAAATTTTTTATTATACAACTATTATAAAATTTCTAAAAGTTGAGCCTTCAAAATTATAATGCAAACTAAAAATCAAACTAAAAAGTTACAATAACACAAATCAAAATTCTCCAATAACCAAATTAAAAAGTCAAAAATACAACTAAATAACATAAGACAACACAATTAAATTTTAAAATTGAATGAAAGCTTTCCATAAACGCCAAAGTCACTGAATAAGCAAGTTGTCAATCCCTAAAACAGACTATGTAATGTACTTTATCTACTGGATTAGGGGCGGATATTTTACTAGAGGTTTCTGTTGTATCAATCTACCCTTGTGTGATTCCTGTTAAGCATGTATTTGGGGAGTGGGTGCAGGGCAGATGATTTAAAAGCGGACTCCCTGTTCATTTGATAGAGAACATTACTAAGATTTCGTGATCTGTTGCCGAACTTATGTCAATTTAATGAGCATTTTGGATATTTAATATTATGCCTTGAAGAGGACTTGAACCTCCACGCTTACTTTCAAGTGTGTGTCTATATATATATATATATATATTATAATGGTTAGAATTACAAAGCAAGCTCCTAGGTAGTGAACTTTCACATGAAAATATCGTAGTCTAAGGGCACATGAACGGACGATCGAGGGTTCATATGAAAATTTTTTAACTTCAGTAACTTAAAATCTTATCCTTTTTGGACACGGCAAATCCCTTCCAGACACTACAAAAAAAATTATATTTAATGACATGTTGTTTACGACATATAATTTTTAAATGTCATTGAAAAGTATGTACAACGACATCTCCAACAAGCAAGTCGTTAATAACATTTGAAACAATAATTAACGACATCTATATAGATGTCATATTAAAGGTCTCCCTTTAACGACAATAGTTTAGTGTCGTTAAACTATTTAATGATAAGTAGGAGATGTCGTGAAAGCTTTGGAGATTCTACGACACCCCTTATAGACGACATTGGTCAAGATGTTGTCTATAAGGGGTGTCGTGGAATCCCCAAGACTTTGACGACTTCTTCTACTTGTCATTAAATAATTTAACAACACTAAACTATTGTCGTTAAAAGGAGACGTTTAATACTGCATCTATATAGATGTCGTTAATTATTGTTTCAAATGTTATTAACGACATGTTTGTTGGAGATGTCGTTGTATGTACTTTTCATATCGTTAATTGTAATTTTTCTTATAATGAGACGTGGTATACTTATATATATATATATGTATATATATATACATATATATATATACAACGACTACGGTTTTTATCTCTGAATTGTCTAAGCAACATAATATTTTCTGATAGGATAATAACAATGCATTATCTTAAATATAACATTAAGCTTTGATCATTCAATATTGTCGTATATTTTATTCTAAAAAATGATATGTTGTATACTTAATGTAGAGACACTAAATTACAAAAAAAAGTATGAAAGATTTGAAATAGCTATGCTTTTTGTTTTTTTATTGGAGAAACATTGCTTCTCCGTTTGAGAACCATAGTTTAGACCAAAAAATTCAGTTCAAAGATGAACTGGTGTTTGACAAGTTTAAAAAAAATCAATCTGAAAATTAGTCCAAATTAAAATTCTCAATTCAAACTAATTTGTTACAACAAAAACCATTCACTTGAGTTAGAAGAATAAAAAAAAAAGGTAAATGGTTTTTGATGTAACAAATGAGTTTGAATTAACAATTTCAATTTGGACTAAAATTGTTTGAATTGATTTTTTTTAATAACGTTGTCAAATACTAAGTTGTGTTTGGACTAAATTTTTTGGTATAAATTATAGTTCCCAAACAGAGTCACAATATTTCTCAAAAATTTTAAAAAAAAATGTAGCTATTTGAATGTTCTACTCTTTTTTTGATTTGGTGTTGTCATATTAAGGATATGGTGTATCCTCTTTTAGCACAAAACATACGAAAACATTAGCTAATCAAAGCTGGATTTTATATTTAGTATAATATATTAATATTATCCTATCAAAAAAATGTTACATTGTTTGAACAGTGCAAAGATAAAAAATGTAGACGCTCCTTATATATATGTGTGTATCAACCATGGCTAATCTTGAATTGTAAACTTGCTCAATAATCTGGCTTTGATACCTTCCATTTTCATAGCCGTTTGAGTCACAAATAAATCATAGTATAATTACCACATGCTATTGTCGTGCACTCTATAATAATTATTAGCAACATATATAATAATAATAATAATAATAATACCTTATGGTAGTTAATAACATGAAATGGCACAAAGAAAATGGTAAAATCAATACCATTTACGAAATCATTTCTTAGTACTAGGTATAAAATTAACCATTTGTTCTTTCGTCTGTAATCAGGCAAGAAATAGAAGTGATTCTTACGAGCTTGATTTTGCCAAACGAAGCCAAATGGACTATTTAGTAATTGACTTCAGCATTCTTTTTTTTTTTTTAGATCACATTCTTAATACTTCCTATCTTTGCTCTAGCTTATGTGACAAGTAACATGGAACGTACAAGCAGATGCCCAAAACCGACATAGCTCATAGCCTGTAGTCTGTTAATGGAAGAAATTATATAGAAAATATTAGCTTGGAGATGATAATTATTTTGTAATTTTTATCACTTCTTACTTTCCCTTGATACGTATAATTATTATGAGGATAAAATTCATATTACCCTTAAATTACTCCTTGACTTACCGATTAAACCAGTGATTTACAATTTTTTTTTTTACTGAAACTTCGTTTATTTATTTTTATTAAACCACTAGTTTAATTTGGATAAAATCATAAATTTTAGAATTAAATTAAGAAATTGTAGGCTAAACACATATTTGAAGTTAACCACTACTAGACTTTAAGTTAACTAGTAGCTTAAAGCAAGAAAAAACATGAAATTTCTACACACGCAACACAGACCGAAGAATTAAAGCAAACCACTGGTCTACTTTTGAGTAAACCAGTGATTTAAAGAAGGAACCAAAAATCCGCAAAACACGGATCTCGTGCATGTGTTGGCTTTGTAGCAAGGAAATTCAAGGTGCATGGTGCGGCTTCATAAGGGGGTTTATCTATTGTGGGTTTTAACGGTGGAGCTAGGTAGATCATGTCGTTGGAGCCATGGCAGTGTTGCGACCGAGGCAGCTGCGGATCTCGCTGCTGCGTGTCATCTTTCATGGTGGAATCGTTGATTGGTTGAGAATTGAGATCGTTGTTATGAAGATTGTGGTTAATGAAGAAGTCTGACGGAGCAAAACGGCGAGGTCGGATGATAGGGTGTGCAGTAACGCAACTAGTTTGGCGATATGATATATTATAATATTGATATTTAAAGGGTGTTTGGAAAATTTAGTTAGAGCTAAAACTTTTAGAAAGAAAACTAGCATGTGAAAGATTTACATTGTTGTTCACTTTTTCAGATTACTGCAGCATATACTCTAAGAACCAAAAGTTTTGCTTAAAACTAATTTAGCCAAACACCACCTTAATTTTAAATTAGGTTTATGCTTAATTCATAAAATTATTTAAGATTTAAATTATGTTTATTTTTTTATTTTTCTATAGTCAATTTAGTGATTGTAATTTTGTTAGAGAATGTTTATTATCAATAAATATTGAGATTTTATCTACCTTGAATTCGCTCTTTTCTTGCTTGTGGTTCTCTTTCTCTTCTTAGTTCTCTATTTTTTTTATCTAACTTAAATATATTTTATCTTTTGTTTTTGAGGAGTTTATCTTTTCTTTCTTGAATCTATGTCATCCTAATTAGTTTAACTAACTCACACCAAGGTGCTAGGGTTTTTTCTCCTTGTTTTCTTTTTTTTGTGTGCTACCACTCAGCTGGCATTGGTTCTCTGACCTAGAGATGGTTTTGGGGTCTCAAAGCAACGCTCTAGTGATGAGCTACACCTAGATTGTTGTTTTTCCTGGTGCTGATCTCTATGGGATGGAAGGCTGGCTTCGCTGAGTTTTAGGGTTTCTCTCTTTAAGTTTCGTTGGCATTAGGTGGTGTTGTGGTTTTCAGGGTTCTGCTTGCCATCGTTTTGAGTTGTGGGGGCTGGCTTGGTTGTCGTTGGTGGCTGGGTGGTCGGCTTCAATATCGCATGATTCTATTGATGGTTATATCCCGTGTGAGAGGTTTCTTACTTTAGTGGTACTGCCCAGATCGGGTGTGTGGTTTGTCATGGTGGAGACGCCGGTTGGTTTGGTCGTGACTCTCCTGGTTCTATCATCAACTTCCCACTATGTTTCCAATGAGTCTCTGTGTTTAGCTTCAAGTATGGTAGTTATGGTGTTTTGCCTTTTGGTGTATGCAAAAGGCCAAGCCTCTCTTTGTGTTATCTTTTTCATCAACTAGGGCCTTCGGTCTTTCTTATTTTGCGTTTGTTTTTGCAGGTTTTTTCCTTCTCATTTTCAATCTTTGGTTAGTTTTGTTTTTTCTTTGATGTCTGTCTACAAGAGTTTTCTCTATAATTTGTGGTGATGATCTTTGTGGTATTATATTGCGACCCTCAATCAATTTAATTTCCATTGATTTGTGAGGTCTATAAAGAACGAAACATGCGTTCTTTTTTAATGTGCGAAGTACTCTCGTTTTTTTGGGCTTGTCACTCCCCCTCCCAAATATGTTATCGTGTTTGAATTGATGGTCTTGGTTGAACCATGCTCTGTATTGTGGAGTTTGTCACAGTAGTTGCGTTTGTTATTTTTATTGAATAAAATCCCCTTTCATTTCAGAAAAAAAGAAAATAAAAACCTTATAAAATATAGCTATAGCAATTCCTTTAAACTTTTCCTGTTGACAATGAAATTTTCGAGCCCGCCAAGAAGACCCAAAATAGATGTCTTGTTCATGCCCATCAATACCCCTATTTACTTCATTTTGAAAAAAAAAAAAGGTAAAAACTTTAATTAAATATTTGAACGCCCTTTTCTTTTCTCTCTCTCTTTTTTCCTGCTCGAAATAGCCTTGTCTAGTACTTTGTGTTGGTTACTTTACGGCATCTTGTGGTTGGGAGCTCTGATTAAGCGGTGCCCATTCTTAAAAAGCTTAGAAAAGTTATCACAATTCCACCATGAAGGACCCCATGATGAAGCAATCTAGATACCACTTGAGAAGGAAAATAAAAATAACAAATAAAAAATAAAAATTCCTCTGTGTTGAATTTTCTGATAGGGGAGGACCCATGCTTGGATCACGTGGACCACACGGCATCCCCATATGACTAACCTACGCCATTTACGTGTGCTCACAACATTTCCGGGAAAATCACGTTATTATGACTAGTAATAGTGAACAAACGAAAAAAAATAAAAGAAAATAAAAATCCTTAGTACCCCATTTAGCCAACAAGGTCTGCACGCTTGGCTAGCAGGCAAGCACCTACCACATGCTCCATATGGTTCAATTTTAGGCTTTAGCAATAACTTATACCATCGCCTACTAGTGCCAATGGATTGGGTACAACAATTAGAATGTTTTCCTTCTTCTTTCTCTCTTTCCCCTCGGAACAGATTGAATGTTCAATATTTTAAAGCCTCATTTTAAAGTCTTTACCCTATTAATAGACTTTACGGCATCAGACTTGTGATGGTTTGAGTGAAATTGAGCTCATTGTTTAAATAGAACTAGTCATGTCGTTTTTGTTTTTATTCTATTGATCGGGATCCTTGATTCTCTTATAGATGAAGAGAATGAGAGAATGAATGACAACTCATGCCTTTTCTGTTCTGTTGATGGGATCTTAGATTTTCTTATAGATTAATGGGATGAGAGAATGAGTGAAAACAATTATTCCCTTTTCTTTCTTTCTTTCTTTTATGAAGAAAAATAATATAAAAAAAAAAACTTCTACCATTGCCTATAAACGTTAAGATATTGAATCTACTATAGCTATATTTGACCAGCTCCACTACAAAACTATATTAAGTATGTTAGATGTCAAAATGTTATATGTAAAGTATCAAACTTATATCCTTAATATAATGCTATGTTTTAAATTTGGTTTTTTTTATCTTAGCAATTTTCTATCAAAATAACAATATTCTCATCTATGAAAAACATTTTCAGTTCTCATGCTACCAATAATTTATAATTAGAACATCGACAACGAGTCTCATGTGTCCTTTATGTTTAGAGTTGTTTACTTTGATACAACTTTCTAAATTTTTGTTCAATTTAGAAGGGAATTAGTTCAATACTATATCAAAAAAGGATATTAAACAAATGTAAAAGACATGATATATTAGAAGTGAAGACTCTGTCTGTGTCAAAAGACAATATTCATGGCAAAAGACGAATGGAGAAATTAAAAGTAAAATAGAAAATGTTGTAGTGGGAAAAATGAAAAACACACACACATAAATTCAATGATTATTACTAGTGCAGTGTTGTAATATTGTAATTCTTAATTCACATGCTATAATACAATACATGCTATCAAAATAATTAGCCATCACAGTGGCATATGCTAAAAATTAAAGAGCAATAAAGACCAAATCGAGTACAAATGCTAAATACATCTCTTATAATCCTATAATTTCCTCTTCTTTTTTTTTTTTAAGAATAGTCCTATAATATCTATATACAAAATTCATTATATATCCTACAATTATGCTATCCAGAAAGATATATACTACACTTAAAACAGAAAAAAAGAAAAAAAGTTAAGATAAGATAATTGAACCCATTATTATGTGACTGTTAAATAATTATTCAATGAGATAAGTGTGTGGATGCGTGACAATTTTTCACACGGCATGTGCGTAGGGCTCACTCTTTGTAAGACGCTCGCGTTAGTCTCAATGATGCTTCACAATAATACTCAATAAGAAAGAAACTAAGCGTATATTTATCTATAGCAAAAGTAGTCGTAACCGTTTTTGTCAATGAATTAAATCTATTATTGAAAAACAATTCAATTATATTGACAAATGAAAGGGTGCCTAGTGATGCATAATAATTTCCTCCCTACAAAATTCTCCAAAAACCCCTAGCTTTTCCGTGATTAAAATTTAAAAGCAAAAAAGCAGGGGTTGAAATTGAATTTCGTAAAACTTGTAATTTTTGCAGACACAAGCAAGCAGTACACGTGGCAGCGGTGGGACCAGGATACATGAAAAGTGGTTACGACGGATTGTAGGGGGGTTAGTTACTTTCTGTGCTTTTTCCCTCTGTGTCTCTTAACTTAAGCAAGGAACTATCAAAAAACTGTCATATTACTTCTTTCTTTGATTCTTCTTCCCATCTGGAAAAACCTTCTTTGCTTGAACCTTTTGGTGGGATTAACTTCACAATTCTCTTCTTCAGCGCTTTCGATGAAGATCAATCGTCGTGATCTTTTTTACTTGTTTGGTCGCCGGGAAAATGACCAGAGTTTCTCCTGTGATTTTCTGGCGCGAGTTTTCTGAAATGAGAATTCGATAGAAAGGTTTCTTTTGTTCAATTTGAGAGCGAGGAGGGAGTGTAAATCGGAAATGGCGACGGAGACTGGTTTTCATCGAACCGACTGTAATAATGGCTGGTCTAGCCTTGAGATTGAATCGGAAAACCAAAGCCATCAGGTACTGTATGATTAGTTTTTTCAACTCCTTTTTCATCTTAATCATCGCACTCACTTTTATTTCAAATTTCTCTGCACTTTCTCTCTCTCTAGATTTTCTTTTTCCTCTTTCTATTTTCAAGTCATTTGAATCCTTCCGAATTCTTCTCATATTTTTTTTATGGATTCGATGAACTGGTATTCTATTTTACTCGCATGATTTTTTTTTCTTTTTTATTTATGATATATATATATATATATTTGTTCGGTTTGGGGGCTGATAAACAACATGATAGTCCAAGTTTTAACAACTTGGTCAAATGTCTTTACCGCATAAAGCGTACCAGAAGAAAAGAATCAGATTTGTTAAAATTATAATTTTGTTTTCATATCTATTTTATACTTCAGCGACTAGATTCAAAACGGGAAAAATATTTGTCTTCATTGTTGCAAAGACAACTGTTTCACTTGCACATGTCCATATTTCTCTTTGAAATCAATGAACGTAAAATTTCCAGATATTGTCTTATTTCTTGGCAATAAAAACAGGAATTTTGTAAAGTAAATCTTGAAAACAAAAATAACTTAACGACTCTATTTGCTTTCTGAATTTAAGGAAGTCACAACACTCATTAACATAACAGTTTTGTTTTCTCTAAATTGAAAATGCATTCTTTTACTGATTTTAACCCTTAGGTAGTTGCTTCAATGTAATAACAAAAGAAAGTGTTGAGTTCTCTGATTTTCTTTTTTTTTTGGGTTGTTATCTGGGCTTTTTCTTATTTTAATGCGGGGTTCATTAGCAGGCTGAACCTGTCACTGAAATTCGAGATCATGGTTCCATATCATTTGGAAGATTTGCTGCCGAATCACTTTCATGGGAGAGATGGTCAGTTTTTTCCCACAACAGATGCCAGGAGGAGCTGGAAAAGTTCAAGGAACCTGGATTTGTTGCACAAAAAAGGGCCTATTTCGAGGAATATTACGGAAGAATTAGAGCAATGAAAGCCTCACAAGCTGAGCAGCAAGACACCACGGGATTTGGTCGTTTCCGACAGGCAAAGAGTTGTATTGCACAAGTAGATACCAGTAATGATTCGGCTTCCTTAAAAGGGGAAATGAAATCCACTCGTGTCGGAGAAATTCCAACGTTAGAGGGTGATGCTAACGCCAAGTCCAATTCGTCTTTGGAGGGCACTGTGGAGAAACAAGAAGCAGCCAGCAAAGAAAATTTGAGTGATTGGAGTAGCAATAATGAAAAGGATAGCACCACAGATGCTACTGAGACGGACCAATCAATAAAAGAGGCTTCTATGTTGCATCCTTCTTTTGCTAGGAAATCAGGAATTTCCCAGCGTGAAAATCTTCTTTCCAACTCTGTCAAGCGTACAGCAAACAAGCCAAAAGATGAGGTACTCTTATTATTTCTTCCTTTTCTTTTTTTTTTTTGGTTAATACCTGCAAGTATCTTTACATGATTAGTCTGGAGTTTTTTCCCCCTCTTTCGCTCCTTTTTCTTCTGATAATCAAGAACTGCATCTTCTTTTTTATTCCTCTTTTTTCTAGGGAAATGAAGGATCTGGTACCACACGTGAGAGATCAAAAATAGGAAGCAGAAACACAAAAGATGGTGTCAAGTCATCCGAGAATAGAAAACCATCTCCATATAAGAAAATCACTGCCAAAACAGAGAGCAGTATTGTTTTAGGCAAAAACAGCAATCAAAAAGTTGAAAATGGCAATGCTTCTATTCATGTTTTATCTCACAGACAGCTTACTGAAGCATGCTCTCGTTCTACTGTTCGGCATACTTCATTGGCGAGGAACAAGTTGGTTACATCGTCTTCTCCTGTTGGAATAATCGGTCAAAAAAAGACGAATTCAAGTGGCAAAGATCTGGGAGACAAGTTTCGAAGAAGTCCACCAGGATCTCTACAATCCTCTCAGGTAGATCACTATCCGACTTTAACGAGTACGCAACTTTATTAACTAAAGCTGCTAATGTTTGTAATTTAATGATCTATTGATGCAGTGCTCTTCAAAGGAAACTGTTTCTGGTGGTTCAGAGCAGAAGGGTACACACAGAAGGTTTTCTTTTGCGTATTCTTTTTTTGCTGCTTGTGTTTCATACCATAACTTTTTGCTTGCTCTTATGATTGTTGAATTTTGGCCAAATGGCAGGCTTAAAAACCTTCAACCTCCTAGGAATTATGACATAGAAAGAAAGCAGAAAGAGGTAAGTGCAGATCTTTTATTTTGTCTGTCTTGTCATGTTTCCAGTATTGAGCGTGCAGATCTTGTCTAATGGACGTATCATCTACAGGGAGAGGACAAAACTAGTATTACAACAGGAAGAGGTTCAAAGTCTCCCACAACGACGCCAACCAGTAGTCACAAGAATTTGAAAATGATCCAGAAGGTTGGTTATTTTTTGTCCGCCTGGGTTTGTTTAAAATAACCAGAAAACGTTGAATATGAAGGTTCTTTTTTTCCACATTTTTATGTGTCGGTATCCAGGTTTTGTTTTTCCCTTTCATTTTTATTCAATTATTCATCAGGAAACTTCAGGTTACAGGCGGTCAGATCCATTTATATCAACAATTATTCAATTCTTTCCATTCTGTCTTTTTTCTTCTGTTTTTCATTGTTTTTTTTTTTTTTTTTCACCGGAGAATCTGAGCTATTGCATTGTGATTAACAAATTCCAGAATACATTATCACAACCCAAAAATCTGGCACATGCTCGAAAGGAACCAAGGTACGGTCGCTCCATATTTTCCTTCGAAAGCGTGGTCGCCTTTGTTCCTTAAAGAATAATAGATGTAGTTGTCAGATTGTTCTTGTGCAGCAAAATGGTTATGCTCCCTTTTGGTCAATTTCTAAAAGACATGCACTCACCGTCAAGAGAGAGAGAGACATGCATTCTTTTACGGGTGTTTAGCATCAGTTTATAAAATTTGGCGACAAGTGCGTGTTCTTTCTACTTACAGTACTACGTTACTTTACAGAGTCAAGATGCCAAGCTGGCGGTGACAAAACCAGGGCTGCAGGGCAGTTGTTTCTTCTCGGCTCATTGAATGCAGCAAATTGGTTAAACTGGTAACATTCTGCACCGATGAAATCAAAACGAGAACCGCAGTAGCTACTAGCAAGTAACTTCAGAATTCGAGGCACAGACAAATACGAACAGCAAGCAGAATAGGATTCAAATATCATGCAAGACTGCAAATAGCACCTGATATTTTGTTTATAGGTGTATTTATGATAATGAAAATAGGAATCCTGTGTTCTAAAGGCATCTTCATGTGCAATTAAAAGAAAACAAACTGTATCTTGTTGTTTTCCTGATAACTGTTTCTTACATGTAAATTTAGTGGAAAATACACCCTTTTTTTTTCTTTTTTTTTTTTTTAAAAATGCGGTGATTCTATACTTCGTACAGGTCAAAAGGACTTCTTCCTGATGTAATTTCTAAACTGCTAGTTGTCTGCTAAATTCTGTCGCTTTTTCTTTTAGACTTCCTATCCTGTTATTTAATTCGTCCAGATATTTTTGCGTGTCTCTAAGGTAGTCATTATCCTCCATTAGCTAAAATTATTTTCTCTTATGATTTGATCTAATAGATTTACTAAGTTATTTATTATTCTTCTGGTATTGTCTAATTCTATGGGATCCATAAACTCTATTCCTAAATATTCTTGGTTTTCTAAGTAGTTATCTTCTTGGGCTTCTAACAAATCTTTTAGATTTTGTTTTAATCTTTTAATTATTTGTTTATTTCCCAGATCTATCATGCTTAGACTCTCACAAAGTCCTCCTATATGCGAGATTTTTAGCTTCTGTTATTATTTGCTCTATTAAATTATATTGTTTTTCTCTAAGATAATGTTTTCTCAAGTTCTACCTAAGTTTTCTGAATCCAGATCTATTGTTAATTCTGTTACTAATTGCTTATGATCTCTATTTAAAACATCTAGTAATTGATTAATATAAATTATTCTTTTTTTTTTTTTTAAGGATGAGACTAAGGAATCAAAATTTGCAGACATAAAAACAAGTGTAAGGATTAGTGATTTTTAAAGGTGAAGATTTCCTTTTCTGGGTTCTTGCAAGATTTCTTCCCATGGCATATTTAGGATAACATTATATTTTTACTTTCAAAACAAAAGCTATTTTGGAAGGAATTTAAATAAGTTTTTCCCCCATACCGGTCTTTTTGTTTATTGGTTTTGTATTTTAGAGAACTAGACTTACTTTCAGAATTTTCACTGTAATCTATTTTTGGTTTTGACCCTGCATAGTTTTTAACTCTCTAATGCCCTCACTTTTCCTTGGTGTTTCCCTAAACGGTACTCCAAAACAGTACTTACTTTTGAGCTTTAGAGAGATTTATAGTGTTTGGGATTGTGGTTATAACTCTTTTTACTATAGCATGCGAGAGCTTCATATTGTAGCAATTTTTTATTGTTACTGTAACATGTGAGAGTTTCACACTGTACATAACTGAGAAAGTAGTCTAAACCACAACTATCAAACACCCTTTAGCAAACAGGATTTATCCCATAAAACAGCGTTACTTTCTTCTAAGTAAGGCCTTATAGCATAATCTTTTATGAAACCAATAGCTTGAAAAGAAAGTAGGTACTAAATCTTAAAACCTTCCTTCATATAGGCAATTTTTTAAGAAAGTAAATTAAAATATTATAGCATCATGCCATGTAATAGTCTTGCCTTACCCCTTAGAGGAAACCTCTACGGACGCTTACACTAAATGCATAATCTGAATAACATATCTATTAAAACTAAAAAAAGACTTACAGTAATGCTAAAGTAAAGACCGATCCTGAACCTCGAAAGGATTTGTGAGTTTTGAGATTGAATATTTTTTCTTGTATCTCAAATTCAATGTGTCCTTTAGAGTTCAAGACTACCTATATTTATAAACTCGATTCCGGACTTACAACCATTTCAGATTTGGATAACTCTAACACTAGACGCATCCACCTATTCATTGGTGGATTACTTTACAGAAAGAGTAACGGTTCTTGCTCATGATGAGAAAACTGACAAAAACTCATCTTGAAGGCAGTAATACTCTCTTTATTAAAAAAGAAAAATTAGGATCACAATACATGAACGTCTGCATTTGTGTGCTGGACAAGCACGATACCGACAAAGAAAAATGAATCTTGTTCTTTATATTTTTACAACTGGCTGGCTATATTTCTAGGGCTGTTTTGATGAGCTAAGTTCGATTGACATAAGACTATTCTTTTCTTTTGGTTGTGGTTCTTTTTCTCTTTAATGAGCTATTGACAACCTCTTAATCTATGGAGAAAACCTACCAAAAAATCTTCCAAAAACTTACGAAAATACTATCTAAATACACCAGGCCAAACCACTATCTCCATGTAGAAGTAGCTTCTATAACAGCATGATGGAGTTTAAAAATGGGCAGAAGGTTAAACTTTTTACCATCATAAAACAAATACAGATTAGTCAGTATTACTCCATAAAGCCCTCCTTTTTTCCAATATAGCATAATAGCTGACAGGATTTCTGAAATAACGAGAAGACCGAACAAAGTAACCCACATGGATATTATCAACTATAAACCCTCAGTGGTTAACAACCATGCCACCAAATTTCTTACCTCAAGATAAGTTGCAGAAGCACAATACTACCAAGTCTATCTCCACCACCTGATCTAGATTACAGGACACATCATCCCAGCCGTTGAGGTATCCAGCGAAGTCAAAATAAGTTTAGAAGAAATCATTCTTGAACTATAAATCACCTGTTTCACTTTCTGTAGTCGTCTGCAAACTCAGACTAGAAAATTTGATCTTTAGATCTCCAGCCACATCAGTCCTCCCCGATCTTTGGAGATGATATAAAAGTTTCATATACACTCGAAAATGTGGTCTAAGACCCTTGTCAATCATCTCTGAGACAATATTTAGGGCATTGACCACATCACCCTTTTTCAGATAAAGTCCTGCTAGCAAGCTATAAACTACATTGCTTGATTGCCCATGCTTGAGACTCGAATCAACCACATACTTATGTGCCTCCTCATATCTCTTTGAAGCAAAGTAGCCCTTGACAAGGGCAGCATGTGTAGAAAGCCGAGGTTCAAGCCCCAATGAGAGCATTTTATCCACAATCCCTAGCGCAAAATCAAACCGCCCAATTTTACATGACTGGAGAACAAGTATCTCAAAGGTTAAATTATCAGGAGAACAGCTCATGTCTTGCATTTCCCTAAGCAACACCTCAACACTTTGAACATTCTTACTTAAGATACTGAGCACAAGGTTGTAACTTGTGATGTTTGGTTCACAACCCACTTGCCTCATTTCACCAAGCAAACCCCTTGCGCCTTCAGGATCGTGTTGGCGGCACATTTCTCGTATCATGATATTGTAATAACAAGTGTTTGTCTCCGTTATCTTCATCACAAACCTGGCCATTTCTAATAAGTCTATGCTGCTAAACAACTCAATCAAAGAACGAACACCAGAAGCTCCAATCGACCCACCAACTCCATTCAACATTTTCACGACTTCAGTCACCGATTTCATAAGCGAATCCTTGTTCGACGTCAAGTCAGGTAAAAACCGAAACGCATTTCGGGTCAGACAAATCTGTTCTCTCCTAAACTCATCCAAAATACGAGTCATCGATTCGTAATCATTTAAACGCCCAAAATTATCAACCACCAAACTGCAAATATCAAAATTCCGACGGAGACCGGGTTTCGAATCCCTAATCCAATTAAAAAATCTCAAAGCAGATACCTTTTCCAAATTCAAGGCCTCAAAAACTCGAGTGATGGTGGCAAAAGTTAGACTTACTTCTATGAGATTCAATTCGTGCTCCAAATTATTCTCATTTCTTCGAATCATGTCAACAATTTCGGAAAATTTCTTCCGAGGCGGCTTCGATATGTTTCTCCTATCAATGGAATCCCTCATTATTGAACTCAACTCATTGCGAGACGAAGCTGAAAATGATCGGCAGCCTCTGCCTGGGATCAACGACTCGTTTGAATCTCCATCAACAAGTGTTTGAGATGCTGAGGAAGTGAAGGACTTTATCGGATTAGGCTTGGTTTTTGTGAGCTGAAACTGATCGGAATCCAGGAAAATAGAAGGAAAAGGTGCGAGGGTTTTGCGAAGACGAAGAGACCTTGAGAAGTGTCTGAGCTCGTTGTAGAAGATTGGAACTCCCATGAAGGACTACCAGGAGAAAAGGGATCAAAGGGTTTTTCGTCCTCGTCTGCATTCCCAGTCTCCGACTATCTTCCACCACTTCTCTTGTTCTTTCTGGTAGGCTACTATTGCGAGCTGGGCCTTAAACTGCTTTTGCAATGTTTGTGTGGGCCAAAAGCTTTGGATTTCGGCCCACTTAATAACTTCTTGTCGTTTTTCAATTGCCGAAGAACTAGTCTTAATTTTCGTTAATTACTCTTGTTCACACTTTGAGCTTTATATTTTTTCTTAAAATGATAAGTTTTACACTTTGAAAAACTTATATGTGAATTTTATGATTAAAATTGTCTATTTTTTTTAACGCTTGTTACCTATTGAACCTTCATTATTTGTGATTTTAAAATTTAGAATGTATTTTACTAAAAATAAAAGTTCAATTTAATACATAAAAAACAAATAGTTATAGGGTGTTTGGAATGGTGGTGGGAACCACTTTTAATGTAGCATGTGAGAGTTTTATACTGTAGCATATTTTTTTATTATTATTGTAGTATGTGAGAGCTTTATACTGTTCATAACTGAAATTGTTGTGGTGGGAATTGAATGGTTCCCACCACTGCCAAACACCCCTTTAAAGGTGCACAATAAACTTTACTCTATTTTTTAAATAAATATTTCCTACGCTTTTACTCTATTTTCATATTGATGTATGTTCTATTTCTTATAACTCAAATGTTATTTATATTTCTCAAAATTTAGGTAAAACTTAAACACTAAAAGTTCTTTAAAAACCTTAGTTAATTTTATAAGTGATTCACACCTTTACATGTCGAGATTTATTTAAAGTGCCTTTTAAGAAAAATATCTTTATAATAGTTTTTACTTTATTTGTGGTTATTTTTATATTAAGAAGTGTCTTATTTTAGTTTTTGATAACTTTTCGCTTTATGTGTTTTGTAACGTGTATTTTTATGAAACATATTCATGGTGCTCCTTACCACTAAAATCCCTCTCTTTGTTCATAATTCATAGATGTAGGAACACTATCAAACCACATTAAATCTTCTTTTTCGCTTCTATTCTTTATGTTTCTGATTTAATTTTCTATTGTACCTTCTATGCTTTCTTACAAAATCCAATCTCGTCTCACTAGATTTTGGTGGCGTAGTGGGGTATAGGAGAGGAAAATTCATTGGTTTTGGTGATAAAAGCTTTGTAAAGCAAAGAGTATAATGGAATGGGGTTTAGGGATATGGAGGAGTTCAATAAGGTCCTTTTGGCTAAGCAAGGATGGAGAGTGTTATCAACTTCGCAATCGCTCGTGGCTTGAGTGCTCAAGGCAAAGTACTTCTCTTTTGTAGATTTTTTGGAGGCTAATGTGTGGAAAGAATACCTTTTATACCACCGGCGTAGCATTGCTTAGGGTTGTGAGCTGCTTAATAGGGGTGTTCGTTGGAAGAAGAGGCAACCAAGTAAGGGCTTTTTTAGATGCATGGGTTCATTATCCTTCGAATTTCTGGCCTATTACTCGACCTAAGATGGGGAAGGAAAACATGTTAGGCTCAGAGATGTTTCTTGAATGGGGATGGACCATATAATTAAAATAGGAAAGATTTTTTGGTCTATTGATGAAGAGTTTATTTTGAGTATCCCTATTGGTTTTGCTTGTCGAGATTAGTGTCTTATGCGGCACTTTGATCGAAAAGGGGTTTACACGGTCAAATCAGGTATTTTCTTGAGATGAGGAACTGTGGTGAAATTAGCGCCTCAGACAATAATGGAGATTCTACATAGTGGAAACGCTTATGGGGATCTCGAATTCCAAGCAAGACTTGCAATGAGGCTCTCCTTACATATTTGCAATTGGCTCAGCGTGGTTTGTATGTGCAAAATTCATGTATTGTTTGTCATGAGAGGTTTAAAGAGGTGACTCATGCTCTTTTGCCCATGAGCCTAAGAGATATGGCCTGCAAATGCTTCATGAAAATATCTGAAAAACCTCCCCAATAGTCCTGTTAGTGCCTAATGTGGTAATGTTGAGGATAAGGAAATTTTTTGCACAGTTTTTGTGGACTATTTGGTTGGATCGCAACAAAGTAGTGTTAAATTTGAGGACTATCTAAATGAAGTTATTGACTCCTTGGATCATGTTGGGAGGTTGATTGATGATTTCAGGTTGATACGTCGAATATACAAAGAAGCATATTGGTAGAGAAGTGGTAAAAGTTGATGTTTACGTGGACGTGAAGGAGTACTTTGACTTCATTAGTGTTAATCTTTGCATGCGAGACAAACACAGGGTGTGTTGTGGGTACACTAGCGGCGCATACTGTTGGGAGATTTAGTCCTTGTATAGCGGAATATTTAGTGATCATATATGAGTCTCGATCTGTGATAGATAGAGATTTTCAAAATTAAGTTATTGAGTCGGATGCTTAAAATGTTGTTGGTGTTATCCGGGTTTGGCATCAAAAATCTTGAAGCTTCAACTATCGAAGATGTTTGAGAAGCTATTTCTTAAGCGAACATTAGCTTAATTTGCTATATTCCTCGTCAAAGGATTGCAATTACACCACTCTCTAACGAATTACTATTGTTATTTTTTTTTTGAGAAAATTGTCCAAGTAATCATGCTTGTTCTCGATCTTTGATTTTTTTTTTTTAGGGAAAAAACTATGATGGAGAACGCTTTTATTCTCCACTATAAAGACCTTTGGATTAAAAATTTATAGTACAAAATGGTCTTCATAATAGAATGAAAAATAAAGAATATAGCTGTAACGCCCTTATATGGGGGTTAACAGTTTTTAATGAGATAAAATAAAAAAAATCAAAATAAAAGTAAAACCTTAAAAATAAAGTTGCCTGGGGCTTAAATAAAAACTCTTAATATCAAAAATAAAAATATAATCGACAAATAATCCACAGTTTAATGTAACACCTTAAATTTAATATTATAAATTGTCGTCGTCATCATTTTAACCCTCAACGCATTGTAATACAGTCACAGAAAGTAACAATTGATGCTTACATTATCATGAAGAACATTCTCAACAATTGAAGCAGTCCCAATGTAATATAGCTACATCACTTCCTCAACTATTTTTCCCGTAGCCACCTCACACTTAGTGAGTCCTGAAAAGATAAAAATATAAGGGAATGAGCGACACTATGCTCAGTAGAGAAAACCATTACTCACCTTTAGGTTTTTATCATTACCACATTAAAACCTGCATGGTTAGTTAATAATTATCATTATCCAGATTATGAGATTTATTATAATCATATTCTGTGGATACCATAGTTAATCATTACCAACTTTCATACATATACATATATACAAATATTATAGTTCATCATTATTCCTAGGTACCCACGTTCAATAGAGTATCACTCAACTCATCGAAACCCAAAATGGCGTGCTTGATCACCCTCTAAAAATTCCAAGGGTGTTCCGGTGAGGGGACATCAAGCCCCGAGTCCTCACCAAGTCGATTCCTGTACAGTGTGTTCTGGGACTTTCAACCCAAGGAAGTGTCATCACCTTCCCCCTATTTACCTTTTAGGGTATTCATGCCCAAGGACATAACCGCCGCCCTCTTCATGTCTCACCATTTCTCTATATTAAATCATTATTAATAGAGTTAGTTTTCCTAACCATGCTTCTCAATTTATAACATGTGTCAATTCATTATGTTCCTCGCCGTACAATACAAGACGAGTCCATGTCATAGTTTTATATGTGATACTCATATAATATCAGTTCAACATAGATATATATATATTGCGACAAAACAATCAATTTTAATTCTATAAAAACCTCACAAAAGATGAGTAATAGAATCCCTACCTTTTAAGCTTATCAACAATCTTTTAATCTTAGAATCAATTAACGTTAGCTCCATACTCCCTTGATCCTAAGGCGTGCATAAGGATAATGAAAACTAAAGCACAACATACAACCACATTCATAAATAAACCATGTGTAAACCTATCTTACTAGTATGCCATTAAAGCTTTTATGTAAATCTCTTTTGAATACCACAGTAAACAATTTTTGTCTTAACACAATATAAAATGTGAACAAGTAATCTATATGTTTTAGTCCCTAATAAGATTCATCAATCACTTAGGATAATATTGGAAAGGTTGCAAGACATTAAAGAATTAGGTGGTGAGCAAAGATGGGTTCTTGGTTCAAGTTAGCAGCTAGCATACCATAACAAACTGGCAGGTTTACTAGTTTCCAATCTGAAAATTGAATAATTTCTTAGAAAATAAAATACAACTCCGATTTTAGGTTTATGATAGTTCGTTAGAAAGCTTAGGATGCTACTTTTCAAATATGCAAACCAATTCATAAAATTCATTTTAATTTAATCCCAGAATTTCAAGAAATAGCCACTGCCCATAGAGGTATTACAAAGTTTACAATATAAATTTTCTGTCTAGGGCATATACACTTAGACTTTATACATATTCTCCAAAATAGCAACGAACATATACTTAGGTTTAAGAACGTAAATTTGAATAATCCTTTAGTATAAAAGAAAATTTATAAATGAAAGACTAAATTTGTTCATAAGATTCTAACCTCGGATTATGGTTAGTTGGAAGCTTGAAATGGCTTCAAAACAGGTTCCTTTACTTTGGTATGACTGAAATTCTTACTCAAATGGAGGTGATGGTGGCTGATTTTTATGGCTGCCTTGAAGAAGTTCTCTAAGTATTTTGCTTCAGCAAAGAAATGAGAAGAAGAGTGTGGGAACCGTGGAAGAGAAAGGAAGAAAAGATGAAGTCTTTGAAGAGAAGTGATAGAAACAATTATGGAGGAGACATGTTGAAGCATGTCACGGAGGAAATAAAGAAAATGAGGGTCAAGAGTAGTTGGAAAAGATATCCTTATGTCTCATCTAGAGACTTTAACACACATAATGCCAATATGACATTTGTGAGATTTATTAGAAGTTCTAAGGCTTTTTAGTAAACATACTAAATAAATATAGGAGAATTTTAGAAATTTTAAAAATAGATAAAAATAAATATTGTTAAATAAATTTAAATGAAGCAATTTTTTTATACACTAAAAATTAATTTAATTACCTTAATACCCGTTAGGAGAATAACGGGTGTCACAATAGCACATGACCATTTCCTTCTACCTTTAGGAAAAAAAAAAAAAATCCTCCAGCCTTAAAATTTGTCACACTCCAATAGAAGTTCTCCGATGATGGCATGCTTCGAAGACCGGAATCTTGCCTCCTTTGACGACTATGTTGCCCCCTTTGGCAGCAATCTCGCTCATGCTGAAGAGTAGCGTCTTCGCCATCGGTGCGACTTAGAAGTTCCAGATGCACCAAACGAGATTATTTTGAATCTCAACGGGTCTCACACGATTCTGACGAAGTATCGAAAGAGGACATGAGATCAACAAAATTGAGCAGCTAGAAAATAATTATTGGGAGTTTCGAAAGTTTTGCTTGAAACCTTCAAGCTTGATGAAGTTCTCTTTTGCTTCCTTTATCACTTCATAATTTGCTCTTTAGAGCTAAGTTGGTGCCTGGGAAAAATAATGTATTTGGAAGTTTAAGGTTGGTTGAGAAAACTATATAAGAAAATAAATATAAATAACACCAAAAAATGAATAAACTCACATATATGGTTTTTTTTAATGAGTTCTGTTTAATTTTTTTGTTTCGATTTCTATTATAGCATTATAAAATTAATTTGAAATTCATTAATAAAAAAGTCAAGCGGAAATTTCATTTAAAAAGCATGAACTTAAGGTACTAAAATAATATTTTTGAAAACTATAAAGTACTTTTTATATTTTTCAAACAGCAGGATAACAGTGTGATATTTCTCCAAAACACAGGGTCTTAATATGATAATATTACTTGATTAAATAATATATTGTTCATTACAAAAATTCCACCAAAACTATAGCCTTTGTAATACTTTGCTTGTTAAACTTTAAAACGTAACATCTATTCTCCCCTAGTATGAACTGTTAACAAAAATTATCCTTCTGTTAGAATTTTAACAATAAATTGACAAACAATTTTAAAATTAGGGGTATTTTAGTAATCTTAATTATAAAATAACAAAAAAATTAAAATTATAATAAAAATAGTATTTATTGATGATTAAGAACAAAAAAAAAAATCAATTAAAAACATACTAATATCTGGATTCCTCTTATTTTCGATATACCTAAATTTTCTTTAAAATTTTATAAACATTTTTTCTCTCTCAAAAAGTATTTTAAAATTTTGAAAGATATAAATACCAATGAAAACTTCAAAAAAAATGAAAGAAATTTTATTAATACTATTAGAGTTATTTTCCCTCTAAAAAATTTGTGTTATATTTTTTGTTATATTGAATATATTTCTATTATATTCTTTTTCATTTAACTAGTATATAAAACTTCTAAAATTCAAAATTCTTTTGGTGGAAGAAAATTTTGGTATATAAAAAAAAAGATTCAAATGGTATAATGATTTTAATTTTTTTATTTTTAATCATCAATAAAGACTATATTTATTATGGTTCTAGTTATGGTTACTTTTATAAATAAATTAGCAAAATACCCTTAACTTTATAATCATTTATCAATTTGTCGATAAAACTCTGACAGAATGACTATTTTTATTAATAGTTTTTTTCTGGTGAAACCCCTGGTATCCAGGCCCACCACGAACGGCATGAACCCTTAAGGGCCTCTCAACGTTCGGGTGGTTTAGTCCGACTAATCGAGAGTCGACCCATAGAGAGACCCAAAGGCGGTAAAAGTCTTCCAACATCGATAGCTGCGTTCACAAGGATTTAAACCTTAGTCGCTTGTTTAAGCGGAACAACCCTTACAAACTGAATAAGACAGATGTTAACAGTTTATACTTCAGAGAAAACAGATGTTACGTTTTAAAATTTAGACATAAAATGTTACACGAGCTACAATTGAGGAAGAATTTTTGTAATTAATCCAATAATAAAAACAAAAGTTTGCTTTTCTTTTTTAGAAAAAAAAAGGGGAAAAATAAATAAAAAGTTTTGGGTGAAAAATAAATAAAAATTTGAGCCACTAAATTTGCCACGTATGCAAAGTTCAGGGCTGGGTTCCGTAAGAAATGTGCAGTCCCCATGCCCGTCGTCTGGAATATTCTTTGACTATATATATTTAAATTCGGCTATATTCCTCGAATTTGCTTCTCAACTTAACAAACCCTAAGGCTACTTTGGTTCACCTATTTTTTCTACAACTTTCTCGCTCCGCAAACAAAAGAAAACAAAACAAAAATGGCGTCGTTCAGCGAAGCTCCCCCCGGCGATGCTAAGGCCGGAGAGAAGATCTTCAAGACCAAGTGCGCTCAGTGCCACACCGTCGAAAAAGGCGCCGGTCACAAGCAAGGTAATTGATCATCATTTTTATTCTTATTAATAAATATGTTTTTATCTTCTGATATTGTGATATTAATTTGTTTTCAAGCTATTTTTCACGTCTTTTGGTTGGATCTATTAGTTGTATATATACATATCTAGCTTCTTTGGATCTGTTCTGATCATGCTGTTTCGTCCTGTTTTCATTTCCTTTTTATGTGCTGTAGATCTTTAGGCGTTGATAATGTTTTCGGTGTTTGGGCGGAATTTGTTTGTCTGATTGTCGTTAAAGCTTTAGAAGATTGATCATTGATTTGTGTTCGATTTTTGTGTCCAAGAGTTATTTGAGCCTGGCTAAAATTGCATCTTTTATTGGAGTCTAAAGAAAAGATCCAACATTTTTTGTTTCTTTTATTACATCTGGTTCTTCCCCTTTATTTCTTATCAACGAAATAGTCTCAAAACGAAAACTATGGTGTAACTTGTAAGCCATGTTATTAAAAGAGGAATGATGAGAAAAACACGAGATTATTTTCCTAAAATGTCGAAACTTGAAAGTGTGAAAATTTTTTGGAACTTCCGTGTTTCTTTTGCTTGGCATCATTTTTATAGCATTGTTAGGTCTAAATTAAAGACCAAATGTATGGAGCAAAATGCCTGTGAACTGAACGTTTTGGTCAATGATTGTTTGTCAATGATAATGATCTTCCTGTATGGCCAGAATGCTTTTTAAGTTTGGCTATATACTTTCCCTATGGCCTCTGGAAGTTTATGGCACATAAATTTTTCGATCACTTTACACCTTTTGAAATTGAGAACTAATTAAAATTTTCGGTATTATGTGCTAAAAAAAATTGTGGAAAATTTCAGGGCCCAATCTAAATGGATTGTTTGGAAGGCAGTCTGGAACAACTCCTGGATACTCTTACTCAACTGCTAACAAGAACATGGCTGTGATTTGGGAGGAAAAGACATTGTATGATTACTTGCTAAACCCCAAGAAGGTATGGATGTTTTTCAAGTTTCAACCCAAGTTTTCTTTATCTTTGGATTTGTGATATTATGTTTGTTCGATGCTTTTGGTATCATGGCAAACATGCCTCTCTGCTCTGTGTGTGCTCCCACGATTTTTTTTTTTTTTTCTTTTCAAGCGGAATATTTGGGCCAAGCTTAAGTTTATGCTTGCAACAGTTGGTCATCTGTTATTCCTTTGTGTCTCCCTTTTTAATTATCTTTCTGGCTGCAGAATCATAGCTCCATTTTCCCAAATAAATGATTATCATAATGTGCTTGTTTTGGCTGTGAATTATTTTCATCTCTCTGTTATTTTTTATATTTCTTTCGATATTGATCCTAAAAATAACTTGTTTTTGCAGTACATTCCTGGAACAAAGATGGTGTTCCCTGGATTGAAGAAACCGAAGGAACGGGCAGACTTGATTGCCTATTTGAAGGAAGCTACTTCTTCTTAAGAGATTTATCTATATCCCATTCCATTTAGCAACAGTTGGAGATTTGTTCGCACAAAGCAGTTTAAAGTGCCTTTTGTTTTACCAATAAACTAAGACCATTTAGGTCTGTAATGCTCTGGTTGACGGAGTTTTTTTTTTTCCTATTGTTTCTTTACGAAGAGGTTGCTGTAATTGGCAAACATAAGAGTCACTGTGGTTATAATTTTGCGGATTTGGTGGAACACCATATTACTGATGACAAGTTGGTGGCTAATTTCTTTTAAATATTTTTTTATCTCAGTGCGACTGTTGTTATAAGCTTATATAATTTAGCAACTAACGAGCAAGGATTTGTGTTTTTCTCCGGTGGCTATGAACTCAAGGAAAGCGCTTGGAAGAAAGTAATATTTGAGGAAAATCATTTTGATTTGTCAAGAGAGCGTATATCCTATGTCCAACTCCTTATGCCAATGAGAGTTTATCATTAGCCCTCCAAGAGAGAGAGAGGCAAAATTGATGATGGTTGAGGGCTTGCATAATTTGCAAGAAGACTGAATTTCAAAAATAAAAGCAAAAAGAACACAATATTAGGTAAATCAGGAAATTTTGGTGGGGAAAGCTGGTGTTATTGGTACATATTTCTACCCACATAAAATGTTTTAGTTGATGATAGATCAGAATCTAATTTAAATAGAACGCCTATTATAGGTAGAGTTCCTCAAAGACTACTCATAAGCGAGAGTTGTAATATAGAAAGTAAAGATTGTCTTGCTCGTGTATTTTTATGTCCCTTATGCTAAACCTTAGGGGAAAAAAACAATGAAAACAGTAAAGAAGAGAGAACATAAATAACGACACATAGAAAATTAGTCCACGCTTATTCGTCGTTTTCTAACTTCAAGGTTGAGACTGGGTCCACTGGGATGGACGGCGAAGCCCTGGTATCTGCAACGCAACGTAGCATGGACTGACCGTCAGTTTCATGACGAAATGTATAAAGTAACAAAACTCAAGGCACTTGTATTCCTAACATCACATTAGGATTGTAGTTTTTTCCCAGCAACGAAAAGGACACCTTTCTTTTTTTCCTTCAAATAAGAGAATTACTAAACCGAACGGCTGATATACTCTTTAAAACATGGCGTGAATATTATAATGTTCTTCGCCAACATAATAAGCGTGAATGGGAACACCTCAAAACATGAGTTCAATACAAGACAAAACAACCGAGTAATCATGCATAGCAATTTCTTCTATTTCTTTAACCTGGCTTGTAAGCTAGGGTTTGGGGCTCGGGTTAACAACAAATAAATTGGGTAGAATACCACTTCTTTACAATCACTATTCTGTTCTACCACTTATATTTTCTTCATTTAATTCATACCACTTCTCCTAACCAAAAAGAGCAAAATACCCTACAATAACACTTGTTTGCCTAACCTTAATCTAAAATAGTTGTGATCAATTATGTTTTTATACTCTTTATAAGTAGTATGTTTCAAACTTTCTCATAGGAGTGGTAAGATTAAAAAACAGTGTCATATAAGTGGTACTTCTCAAATTGACCCAGTTAATTGGGCCAACAAATATTCATCTTGTTTATTATCTGGAAGACCTCCCATATAAGATTCAAAAACCGTATAACTGAGTGTAATTTCAAGTGATGTAAGGGTAAGAATCTTTCTATACTTTCCATGATATCCTGAAAGAAAAAAAAAACACTGACCTCAACCCCGTGTGGGCCTATTCGGTTACGAGATATAAAGTTCAGTATCAGAGTGGCAAACTCATCAGGTACATCTTCCTGAAAAAAGTGGAATATCACTTGCATCGTTACTTAATGAAAGATGAATTAAGATTTAAGCAAAAAAATCGAACAGTGCACCATGAAACACAACTGCTATTTATTTACCTGTATAGCATGCCCAGTATGTCTTACAACCACCATTTGAAATTTTCCTTGCATTTGACCAATTGTGAGAGCTCTGTTTCAAAAAAATATATATATATACAGAGGGATAGCCCACGTTAATGTGAAGTTTCAAGAGAAACTCTAATCAAGTCCCTTCTCCTATGTCAAACCTAAAAACATTGGAGTCGAATTGTATCAAGCCTCGTTTTCCAATTTTTGTTTTGTAGGTAGGCATATATAAAATTTGAAGTCTGATCATATTCCTCATACCATATCGTGACAACATGAAAAGTCTAGGAAAACAATATCATATTCACCAAAAGATGATCCAATACGCAACCTTATCTGATCAAGCAGTACACAATATCGTATTTTGATAAACTATGATTTTATTAAAAAAGAATACTACAGATAATTATAGGCAAGTCCAATAGGACGAACCTGTCCAGACGGTCTGTTCCAGCCAAAAGCAACAACTTCGGAACAGGACATGACAGAAATTTTTCTGAAAGGCCTTCATACCTGCAAATAACTAACTTTTTATTAAGTGAAATGGAGCGGCCATGACTTATGAAACACCAGGTACAAAATCAATCAGCATCTTCATAGGCATAGCAACTGGCAAAAATCATGCATGTTGTACATTTATTTTTCCACACGGGCTTTATTCGGCAGCAAAATTTAAAGGAACAGTCATGTATTTACACTATCAACAATATATCTGATAGAGAGACCACATAAGTTCAAGCGATCTATTTTTCTCCTCCTTTGACTAATGGAAATTTTGGTTTCTAGCTCTTATAGGGAATAGTCAGTCCTACAAAAGGTTGTTATCAACTCAACATAAAAATGTGCACGGCAATACATCATGAAGGTCCAAGACCAGATATTGGATATACATCTAAATGCCTTGGTCTTAACGGAAAAATCTAAAGTAACAACAAGCTAAGACAACCCAAATACATACCAGCCTCTCCAATACTGTTCTGTTTCTTCCAATAGTGCTCTGTAAATGTAACTGCAACATAAAATCAGAGCCATGAATGCCAATGGACGGTATAGAATGGATGAACTCAATTGATCAAGAGCCAGATAACTAATCATCATTACAGATGCTAAGTCGTACATAATCTTAAAGCAGCGGAAAGATGTTATAGCATCTGAAGTTCCTTACCATTTCCTTGATTCATCATACTTTAATGTGCTGGGGATTGATAGACGAGCAGAGTCAATGTTTCTTAAAGTGCCTCCTTTAACACTCCATTCAATCTACAAGGATTTAATTATTGAAGTTCAAAAGAAACGTACTTTACTATTGAACATAAGAAAGCCTCCCTGGGAAAGGAATAAAGGGGGTAAAAAGCTATTTAACTCAAAAATGCTCATTCAACCAAGATGAGCCTGCAATAGCGTTTCTTTTCTTGTTCCAAGAGCATTGACAATAAAGTCATTGGCAGAGATTAGATAACAAATAACGAACAATCTTTACTCATAAAAAAACTAGAGAGAGAGAGAGAGAGAGAGAGAGAAGATATATTACTGTCTAAGTCATTCAGAATTCTTTAATAATAACAATTAATTCCAATAGATCGTCTGGAGAAAACAGATCGGTACTTTTTTGGTTCATGTCCAAAATAAATAAAACACTATCATCGTGACTTCAGACCCTAATGCAAATCGTTAAGATGTTCTTTCCAAAAAGGGTCAAAGGATACAAAATGTTCAAGAACAAGAAGGCTAAGAACTACAAGAGATCGTGACCAAACGTTTAGTTTCAGCAGAAAAACTACTTGGGTTCTGCCACACTAGCAAATGCAAATGTCGCAGATATGAGCCACTTATTCACTAGTCTAACTACCCAATTGATTCCAGGGTCAATAACAGTGTTCTTATAAGCTCAATCTAAATATGTTCAGTTGAGCAATTATCCTCCTTTATAAAGTTTCCTAATCCTAATGCATTGAACACCAAAATCAGTAAAAGTAGTGAGCCACTCGGACATCATCATATAAACACATTAATTACTTTGTTCTTGTTAACTCATATCCTACAAATTTAAAGCTCGTTCAATATTGCAAGAGGCAAACAACGAAATACTAAGGGAGTAAGAGAAGGGATTATGGAAAAAGATATTGGGAGTACTTTTGAAAAAAGCATGGTTTAAAAAGGCGTTCAAGGCATACGCCTCAAGGTGCGCCTCAGTTTGAGGCGCTCAATCAACGCTTCAAGGCTTAAGCCTTGAATGGCTTGAACGAGGCTTACGCCTTTTTTTCATTGAGGCATGCGCCTTGAGGCGTTTTCGCCTCAAGGCTTATGAGGCGTGAGCCTTAGATTAAAGGCTATTTTGAGCCGATTTTTAACCCAATCTTTTTTTCCCTTTTAAAGAAAGTCAACTCGATACCAAAATTGGGCTTTAATCTGATCAAAATATGCAAATAGATTTTCAAACCCTAAGTTTACCATCTTCTTCATCATCTGCCTCCTTCTTCATCATCTGCCCCCTTCTTCATCATCGACCCTCACTTCATCTTCAACCCCTGTAACTTTCAAGCCCATTGCCCTATGAGCAGCGACCAGAGCGACGACCCACCGGCAACAGCCACCTCCAGATTTTGACCTCCTCAGCCCTCACTCCTTAGGTTTTTTTTTTTTTTTCCTTCATTTATTTTTTACCGTAGGCTGGGTTTTTTTTTTTTTTTCTTTTTCCCCTCTTATAGCTATTGTAGTAATGTATATTTTATAGAAGTAGGTGTTATACAAAAGTTATAATGTTATATAAAATGAAAGTTATATAAAGAAAGCAGTATGTGATTATTTATTCATTTATATCTATAGTTGTTTCATTTTCTCAAAAAAAAAAAAAGTCATCTTGTGTGCTATAAAAGCCATGTAAGTATAACTATACAAGAAGAGCAGTAGCATATATATTATATTGTATGTGTTTTATGCACTTTCTTATTGTGTCTTATAGTTTTGTGATGAACTAAGTGTGTGTTTTATGGCATGTTTATGAATTTTATTCAACTTCCTGAATTTTTTATTTTACATTAGAGGCTTACGCCTCGCTTCAATTAGACAAAACGCCTCGGTTCCCATTTTCGCCTTTTAAAACCTTGGAAAAAAGAACTAATAATAAAATAAGATGGAAGTGACATGCATATGTTAGAAGATCAGAAGAAAATACTGTACGTACTGCTTTTTCAATGCTTGAAAAATGTTGCATCCTGCTAGATAGAATTTTCTGCATATGAACTAATGAAGCCAAAGCTGTTCCCTGAAATGATTGCAACTGTCATTATAGTTCCAATGCCTCTAATAAGTTTATACTTACAAGCAATATCAAAAATTAAATTCAATAATCAAACCTCTACAACATCAACGACAATCAGTCCAGCCAAGCTAGAAATGGCTTTTCTTGCAGCAACATGGACAGCAACTGAACCTCCCATGCTGTATGCCAGGAATATGCACACAAACAGTAATTTTTAAGAAAAATTGAGAGGCACTAGAAATCCTCAAAGAAAATGAAAAATTGTTATATGTTTCTCCATATAACCTACATGGTTGCGACTCTTTAAAAAACCAAAAGCAATTAGCACTAACGCACATGATTTGATGTATTATCCAAGCACAGGACCATAAAAGTATCTGAAAGTTGTTCCATAATCTTGTTCATGTTCGTTATCCAAAAATGAAAGGACAAGAATGTGTTTGAAGATTGGTTTCTGTCTCTAAAACAGAAAAAGAAAAAACACTTTCCCTCTTTCAAATTATAATGGTAACTACCCAAGAGATTTATAAATAAGATGAGAAACATTGGGGATAAAGTTAACAATTAACGAACATGACCTGTGACCAACAAGCACGATTGCTGGAGCGGAATCTCCATACATTGCTTTCACAACAGCCACAACATCATTGCACATTGTCTGCATAAGTGTATTAACGTTTGTAAAACAAAAAGAATACTAAATGATCACTTCTGTATGAATTAAGAAATGCTATGCTTCACAACAAAACAATAACTCGAAATTCATGAATTAGGCGGAAGTGGCGACAAGTCACACGAAAGTGCAAGTAGGGGGAGTCAAGTGCAAGTCGTAGATTTGAAATTTTGTGTTATGATTCGTGAATTGTGGAGGGGCACAAAACTTAAAAAGTCATTACATATATTTTGAGGTTAAGAAACTAATGAGAAAGCACACAAGTGCAACAAATACACTCGGAACACAACTTTACCTCAATGGAAAGGTCAAGATCATTATCTGAGGTTGACTTTCCATGCCCTCGTAAGTCCATTGCAACTACTTGAGCCTTTTCTTTTATTATTCTTGCTGACAATGCAAAAGAGAGCCTAGCAAAATGAATCATGTAATTTACCATTATCAGCATGGAACCTGGAGGCCTGGAACTTACCCACTAGTATAAACTAAAGATAATATAAAAGAAAAGGCTTGCTTTGGTTCTATCATGTACAAACAGAGAATTTAATGGTAGAAAGCCTGTTTAGATCACAAGCAGATGTTGTAAAATAAAGACACAGTCATGGGGAAAAAATGGTTGGCTGAGCCTCGCGATAAAACTTTCAGCTGAATTATGCAGTTGACAATTTTTTTTTTTTTTAAATTTCTTTATCGCCAAAATCATAAGAACGAAAGAGAAACATCCTCTTTTCACCAACCTTCTTCATGACGTGATGAAAAAAATAGCTTTTTGCATCTTTTAAATGTTAACCTAATAACCAGGATAACTATCAAGCATACCCAGAATAGCCACCTCCATGTAGACAAAATACAACCGGTCCTTCTTTTCCTGCCATATACACATGAAATACCTAAAATGATAAAGCACATTAGAACAAAAACAATCACAAACGAAGGGATACAAGTAGCTGAACGGTTAGAATGTCACTCTCACATCGTTGGAGTCTGGAATGGAGATATCATCCTCCTGGTCAAAATAGCCCAGCCAATCTACTGGTGAGTACTTTTGTAAAGAGGTCCTATAATAAAATTTTAGGATAAAACAAAAATTACGACTTGATTAAGTCCCAAAGTCTGCCATTCAACAGTACTTAGCCAAAGAAAAAAAAAAAAGAACACAAGCTAACATTTAATCAAAAAATCCTGAACAAAAAAATTATCACCAAGAATTACGAAAACATTAGTAGTTAGTATAAAAACATGGTTGTGAGGAAACTACTAAAACAAATTTCCCGGAAAGTTATGATAATATTCCTAGTACAATATAAAATATATTTGCGGGAAAAATTCTTAAAGAGATTTTGCAGGATAATTATACTAAACTAATCACAACATCGCACATATCGATACTCAGATGTCCTAATACACAATACTAGACTAGATTGTAACATGATAAAACATCCGTTTTCACTACAAAAAATCACAATTCTCGCATCTTTCGAACTCGAAAAGTAACCTTAAAGCATCATCCGAAAGAAAAGAAAAAGAGAAGGTGAAACCGAAACGGAAGCTGCTGATCGATTTGGTAACTCACTGAGTCGGAGGGCGATGAGGAACGGAGGCAAAGGCAGAGAGAGACACGTCTTGCTCTTGCTGATCGGTACTTTCTCTCTCCTCGGGAAGCGAATCAAGGGTCGATGAATCCATGGCTTCAACCGAAAATCTTCCTATGATCGTTTCGAGGAAATGACAGACCAAAACTCAGCTTCTCTCTAGGCGATCGATTGCCGGGAAAGTTTGGCCACCTGGACCATCTTATATATTGTCTAATGGACGAAAATGCCCCTGCATAAAATGGGCCCGGATGTTTGCTCAGCCCAAAGGCTCTTTAGGCCCAAAGGACGCTGACGTGCATGTTAGTAGCCCACACTTTTTAAAAACATATGGAAGTAAATATTTGGTTTTAAAAATATTTGTCAAAAATAGTAATAAATAGAAAGTAAAAAAGGCAAAAAAAATTACAAAAAATTATTTTTTTTGTTATTTACTACATATATTTTCAAGACCTACTATTTATTTTAAAAAGATTCAAAAATATGTTATTTTCTTTCTTCTTCCTTTTTCCCTGCTGTAATGGTAATTAAGTTTTTGATGCAATGCCATAAAAATGATGAACGAGAAATTCTATGAGTTGGATAGTATAGTGCATATTTTAAAGCTGTTTAGAACTCAGTCTCATTCCGTCGTATGACATGAACGTGCCATTTGATTACAAAGGTGTTTGGAACAATGATTAAACCATTGGTTTGAATTATGAACAGTATAAAGCTCTTGCATGCTACTCTAAAAAGCTACAATGTAAAACTTTCACATACTATAATACTCAAACTCAAACTTATGGTTTAAACTACTCTTCCAAACTAATTTCATAAACTGCACTATTTGGTAGATTTGATATTGACAAGTGTTACATTTTACATATATACGTTGTATATAAAGTGTATATATACAGCGTTATGACAGCTCAAATCTAGCCTTTTAGGCTGAGTTATTTTTCTTCTGCCTTTCAATTAATCAAAATTGCTTAAGGAGTTGACTTCTAAAACAACTCCAAAATAGGATTAATTTAAGCAGAGTACAGCTGTAAAATGCTTACATACACAACCACTTTGGTTGAAAATCGAAAGCTAGCCTATCCAAATTCCAAAGCCTATTTCTATGAACAGATGAATTTAGGCTTGGTTTAGCCCCTGATTATATATTGGTACGTAATCCGTATCATTTTCATAGTCTGGTCCTGGTAAAGGCGCTGTTTTGGAATCTTTATCGTCTCGCTGTTTGTCTTTAAAAAAAAAAAAAAAAAAAGTATGAGCTTCCGCAGTGTCCTCAAACATCACTTGCTAGTTGTTGTTGTTTTTTTTTTTTTTTTTAATTTTCTTTTTCCTTCTTGCTAATAGCCATTGTAGATCTGCCCCTATTCTTTACACGACTGCTGAGCCTATGTCCTCAATCCCAAGAAATTGCCCATGAAGAAATATGAATCTTGGAATCCATTAAATTCAAAGAAACGCATTCTACAAAGAATAAAAATCACCGGAAAATTGGAGACTCGTTACTTTATTCTCTTCGCTTAGAAAAATAAAAATAAAAAGGGACAAAAAGATTTTGGGATCAACCATTGGCCAAGTGCAATTCCACTACCTGATGGATTGTAGTCACTTATTTTAAAGAAAGTAAAAGCCACTCTTCTAAGGTGTTTGAAAACACTGTAGGAACCTCAATTTAACCAGCTTTTAAGAGTGTTTTCTCTCAGTAATTTTGGTTCTAGCATTTAGTTTCAACTCCATTTCCAAACACCTAGAAATCTGCACATACAAATAGACACAAAGAAATCAACTTCCACTGCTAAACTGCTTCTGAATGTCCTTGAAGGATATGGTAGCAGAACCTCTCCTTTTGGACTTCTGTTGAGATGGATGTTCCTTCCAACCTGTCATGTAAATAACCTACAAAACCACAAGAAGTCAATAACGACAAAGTAGACGTATCTAGTGCTCAGAGCGGACCAGCAAAGATACGCCTGCAAAGATGATTTTTGAAGGAGCTATGCCCACCTGGAAAGTGGCTGGTACAGTACCATCTTCTGCACCAAACATCGAATCATAGATAGCTGCAGTTGCCAGGGCTGTTTCTCTTTTGAGGATCTGATTTGAATCATATGAACCCATCAGTTTTTTCTGTTCAGCATTTTCAAATACTAGTAGGCTGTAGCCCATGTTTTGGCTAAAAGAAGTATCCTCGTATAAATTGGACTTGCAAGTGATATCCAAACCATATGAATTCAACCTTATTGCTTTGTAGAAGAGCATTAGTTTCTCCCATTTCACGCAGATGTTCTATTAGCTCCAGAGCTACAACAACCAGAGAAGTAGATGAAAAAATTAAATGGCTAAAGAAAAGCAAGGTGGTTAACAATTTGAGGTCCCCCCTCGACACCTCCACCACCTCTGGTAATAACTAATAAGACAGCAAGATATGTTCTACTAAGGCGACATGTTCAAGGAAAAAAAAAGAGCATACTATGTGACAAATTTATCCAATAAGCCAGAGCTAGTATGAATATGAACCCAAGCCAGAGAAGGAACAGTTACCACTTTGATATTTAACCACATATTCGTCAACATCAACACCTGGAAGGGCAAAGCCTGCCCTGGTCAAAAGGTTTCCTGCATCTCGCACCTTGCAAGGAAACACACACACACACACACAAAAAATACTGGGATCAATAACCAAACACCAAGTATTAACAACATGCCAAAGTAGTCCAAACAAGTACACATTCCTGTCACCCAAATGACAGGTATAAGTTTACCCACATTACAGAACACTACATAAACTACGAATATAAAATGACGCCAAAAAAAAAAAAAAAGGGAATAACAGACTGTATATGAAACACCTGTGCCAAAGGTGATACTCGGGGGCTTATGCCGCCTTCACGCTCCATTTGTGCTACTGTGCATGCAATTCTCAGCTCCCTATCCACAAAGATAAGCAAGTCAAGAAATCAAATGATGCATTTCATGCATATGAGCTAATTTAACCATTATAGAAACAGGTAAATGATCAATAAATGGTAAAGAATGCACAACTTTAAGGTTTCTCCACCAAGAATAGCTGCTAAAAACAGGCCATCGGGCTTCAATGCCAATCTACTCTGTAAAACATAAACAAATGTCATCGATGTTACCATTGATCCTATTTTCCTCCAAGATTTAAAATGCAATCGCAGCATACGTTGCCTTCCCTAGAGCCTAGACTTAAGGATTTCAACATAAAATAAAAAACTTATTTTGACACCTGAAAACATAATATTGAAACAAAAAAACAAAAAGAAAGAAAAAGGTTTCATACCTGTATCATTGCTCCAGGAAGATCATTAGTCCAATGGAGGCCCAAGCAACTTATTATCAGATCTAGAGAACTTTATACACAGAATTAGAGGGTGATTTACAAAGAAAATCAACACTCCCCTAAAAGGAGTGCATTTCACAGAAATCAAATGATAAAATTCCAAACCTACCTTTCTTTAACAGGCAAAAATTCCTCATCACCGACAACAAAGGAGGTTTCAATCCCTTCATTCCTTCTATCAACCTCAGCATCTTTACACAGTTTTAACATGTCAAATGATGCATCCATCATGATAAGCTTCTCAATGCCACCTAGAACAACAAATAGCATTTGGATTAGGGTAATTTATAGTGGATATTTCCCCTTAAACAATTTCCCCGGCGTTGCACATATAACTAGCTCAGCTTTCAAATTATTAAATACTGAAGAGATGTGAAGCTAATTTTCTTACCACGACCACGTAACAAGCGCCTGATGGGTTCTATCGAACCCCCTAGGCATAATGCAGTAGGAAATGATTTTCTGCAGTCCTGTGAATAGTGAACACGGCAATCTAAGACCATCTTTAATGCAAATGCTAACATGAATGTGCTATTTGGCAAAAAGAGAGAGAGATAGTGTGTGGAAATGGCATATTTGATATTCATTCTATTTTATACTCCAATACATAATACCAATCCAAATTCTACATGTATTTTTTTGTCATGAATCTTGAAAATTGGAACTTGTAAGAGAAAAATCTTTAAAATGTAAAATAAATTTAAAATTAAAATAACGTAGTTACAAAGTAAAAATTTCAACACATCAATCAATAAACATCGAAAAGCCGCATTTGATATCAAGAATAGTATCCCATCGTTGATCTAACCCTAAGTAAAAGCATGAAAATCAAAGCCAAGAGAATTCCGTAAGACCTCTTCAAAGAAGCTTTTACACTACCTCGAGACGATCTAACACATTCTCAGCCACAGAATCCAGAAAGGAGTCGTTTGGACGCATCAACCAAGCGGCTCGGTCACGCTGTCATTAACAAAGAAATCAATTTTCAATCTTCAACCAAAATCCCAATTTGCAAATGACCAAAAGGTTTACGTAAAAGGAAGAATTTTTAGACCTGTTTGCGTTTGAGATGGCGGTCGAAGATCTTCAACCTGGAGCTCTGGAGGCCATCGCTGTTTTCGGTACAAAAGGACTTGGACAGTAAAATAGAGTTCGTGGCTTCTCTTCTTCCCCTCCATGGCGACGAGCTCTTCCGCAAGAAAGAGAAGGCTCTCATTTTGCCTAAAGCGTCGTCTGGGAAAAGAAACTTCCGCCTTGTTCGTTTCTTTTACCGGAAAAACAGCTCCGGCAGCGGAGGAGGAGCGGAGGGCTGGGTTTGCGCGGTGGTTGGGTTTTGTTTGGAAGAGTTGGTCTTCCTGTTTTGTTTTTTTGATCTGCAATCCAAACAGACCTGCCGTTTAAAGTTTCAAACATTCTTGTCGCTTTCATGCAGGAAACGACATCATAATTGCCGTTGCCGTACCTTTGACTATTGATGTTGTCCAATCAAAACGACAGGTCGTTTTTGAGTTTTGAAGTTTCAGCTCTTTCATTCCTTTTCAAATTTGGCCGTTTTGGTACGACATATTCATTTCTTATTCTAAAGTTTGTTTGTTTGTTTTTGTTTTGTTTTTTTTTGTCGTTCAGGCATATCAAACAACAGGTCGTTCGTATTTTAACAGTTTGACGTCGTTTGTATTTTAACAGTTTGTCGTCGTGTGTTTATGAATACTACATGTCGGTTGTCGTGTCCCTATCTTTTTAAAAAATTGACAAAAAGGAAAATTCCGTTTATATTTATTCCCACCATTCAAAATTCAGGAGGCCATCGCTGTTGTGTACGAGTCTGTTATACTAATCCCAGTGAGGTATTTGATCTAAAAAAAAAGGCTATTCGAACAAAAGACGTGTCCTTATCATATTTTAGCGTGACTCATGACTTTAAATTTTCACCGTTTGGCAGTGGACCATCTTGTTTAATGTCACAGGATTTTGTCGGCATGGTTATTCATGTAAGGTTGTAGCAAGAGTTTGCAATCATTTGTCCGTTAAAACTTTTTGTCGTTTTGTCGACAATTATATTAGGCCACTCTGGCATTGTTATGTTGCGCTTTTGCTTTTTCTATGTTGTGCTGTGAATTAGAAGTAGGTAAGCAGTTGATAAATTTTGTTTTAAAATTGTTGTGTTTGATAAACTATGTATAAAATTATTATAGAGATATATAATGACAAAAATAAACAACTACATGTTCTTTTGTTTAAACGCGGTGGTGTCAATTTGGGCCACATTCTGGTTGAGCTATGCCTAAGTGAATTAGGTAGTATACACTTTTTTATTACTACTATTATGTTCCATCCTTTTCTTTCCTCCCTTTTATGCATACCTTTTCACCTAACTAAAAAGGCTAAAACACTCTTGATAGCATATATTTATCTAACCTTGATCCAAAATACTTGAAAGCTATATTATATTTATTCACTAAAAGTGGTATATGTCAAATTTGCTCACATAAATGGTAAAATTGAAAAACAATACCACAGAAGTGGTATATCTCAAATTGACCCACCATGCCTAGCCTGTGAAGGCCAAAAAGAGAAGCGCGCAGGGTTGGCCCAAAGTCATGGAGGGTTGGCCTAGCCCGACCACGTTAAGAATACTATAAGGCAAGCTAGCATGGACTAAATCTTCATTTGGATCGAAGAACTAAGCCTAGCTTATCTCGGGGAAACTTGGACCAAGCTAGTGCTCGGACGAAACATTTAGACCTCAGGTCAACTCATTTAGCCGCGACCTAAATTGACGCATCCAAAGGTTAGTGCATGTCGTTTTTCATTGTAAAATTTTTGTTTGAAAAACTACATAATTATTTTCAGTCACTTTTGTCGTATAGTCTTCAAAGAACGTATAATTTGTCGTTGAAAAGTTTGATGTCATTTATTCGTAAAAGCTATATTATATTTTCTCAATTCATAAGCTTCTTCCTATAAACGATGTGTCATTTATGGGACAATTGTCTACTAATATCTACAGTTCACTATCATTTTTAAAATTTTCATTGTCTTTTATTTCTAAAAACACCATGTTGATTTCATTTTAAATCATCAATTGTTCAGAAATGACAAAATTGTTTCTTGTCAAAGTTTTTTCATCATTTCATCAAACTCGTTTGACTAGTAAAATGATATGCTGTTTTCATTGAGAATTTGCTATTAATATTCGTAAAAAGGAGTCATAGTTTTTACTTTTAAACTAGATGCAGATGAATCACGTCAATGCCATTGCTGATGGAATGACTAGCTTAGACTCATAAAGGTACATATGAGTTACAATCAAATCTAGTAATTTCTCACAAGATATTTTCCATATGGATGAGATCTGTTTACTAATAATAAATTGTATATAGTCTTTGAAGCTCAGGCTTCGTGGCCAAACCCCTACTATTTTGCATAATTAATATAAGCTAAATTCATCCAGGGTCTCTAGTTTCCAGAGTTTCTATAGATATGTTTAGAGGGCTTTTTGAAAGTTGCTTTTGACTTTTTGAGTATAAAAACTACTTTTGGAAGTGTCTCGATGATCTAACAGAAGTGCTTTGACTCTCCATAAATGCTTCCAGTCAAAACCAAGAAATGTGGCTTAAAATTTTTTTTTTGAAATAGACTTTAAAACATATACCAAAGTATTAATAATATATTGTTAACTTAAATACAACATTTTTGTAAATTATTAAAAATTTTAAAACCATTTTGACTAATTTAAGCTCTTTTAAAAATTTAGTTCTACACACTTACTAAAAAGTTATAAGTTTTTGCTTCTCTTGTTATGTGACACCCGAGTATTTTTTATACATTGTAAATGCAAGAATTAAATCATTATGTTAAGTAATTAAAGTACAAATTTTGTGAATTAAAGTTTGTGTTCAAAAATTTTTATCCTACCTAGGCCGTGCTAGGCCTTTACTTTGCCACGTGAGCTTAGGCTGTTGAGATATTTTACAACACCTTTCATATCTTCTTAATTTGAATTTTGGTAGCATTAATCTTATGCTTACTTAAGTTTAGGTTCATTAGAGGTTATCTTTCTTTCTTTCAGGAGTTGCAAAGATTTTGGTGTTCAAATTCGTATTTCAATATGAATCGATTTAGATACTAATAGATAACTTTTCAATTTGAACCAAGAGTTTGAACATAAAACAGTGTAGCAATTCAAATTTTGTGAGTGAATATATTATAGCAAAGTTGATTTAAACAAAAAAAATTAGTTCGAACCATGTTCTTAAGCAGGCTCTTATATAAAAGACAAGTATGTTGTTAAACATATGTGAAAACTCTAAGACAATGGGGAATTTTTAAACATTATTAGTTAAATTTTATAGTGTTCAATAGTTTTTTAAATTGTTTATTCATAATTATGCTTTTGGGCGCAAATAAAGCACATGCATGTTAAGGGTGTGATACAAATATAAATGGGTCAATGAGTTGCAGTTGGTGCTATAAATAGTAGATTTTTCATAAATGCTTTTTTTGATTTTTTTTATTTTCTTTTATAAATGTTGCCCGTGTTTTAAATTTATTATATCACTAAAAAATATTCTCATAGATAAGAGAGAACTAGGAAGGAAGAGTTGAAAAAGTGTAAGAGTTTGTTTATTTGAATTAGTTGGGGAAAAAATTGAACAACTCATACAACTTATTTTTAAAAAGTAATATAAGCAGTAATATGATACAATCTTTTTAAACTTTGCATTTTGTGGCATGAATAAATACATGTTTTTAAAAAATTAACATAATATATAGTTTTTTTATATCATATATATATATGATTGAACATGACACGATAAATAAATGGATCGGTCCAAACATGACACGAGGAATTTTTGTAACCAAGTATTCTCTAATAAGAAATTGTAAGCGTTAACAGATTTTCAAAACTAATGAAAGTGCATAGCATAATTAATAAACTTATTTTATAGCTTTTCAATTTTACTCCAAATTCAATTAACCCCAAGTTTCTTAACCCTAAACCCCAAATTCTCCGTTCTCCCTCCCTCGCTCTGACAATGACAGTGTAGCGGCGACAACTATGGGACGAGATGGCAATGGCAATGGCGGTGAGTTCTTCATGGACGATTGTTGTCCTCGCGATCTCGCGGCTTCAAGATGACAACTTGAGCTTCTCTGGCGAAGGTTGAATTGCTCGTCGCAAAAGGTCCTAAAGACTTGCAGATCAAGTGGAGGAAAGACAGTTGCGTTGTGAGCTATCTGCTGCAAACAAGATCTGCTCGGAGAAACAAGCTCTCTGTCATGTGGCCGTCGCGAGGCTTTTGGACGATGAGGTCACCAGGGTTTGGCAAATTGGCGTCTGACAAGTCAATCTATAGCGGCGAACCTATCAGATGTGCGGTGGAGAGGGACTGCGGCGGGCGGTAGAGACTGGAGCCGCATGGCGGCAGCATGAGGGTTACAAGGTTGTTTCGTGAATTGTATAAATTTAAAATTCAAAATACGCTATTAATTTGCTTTTCCTAAAATTATGCTATTAATTTATATTCTCTTTTTTTAACATGTGTTATTCCCTTTCCTCTCCTCGCTGTATTGTGCAAAGAACCATACCTTAAAAAGCATAGTCATGCCCACCATGCTTGTTTAATTGTATTGGCAATATCAGATCTCCAAATCTAAAAAGAGACTTTGGTGAGATTTCGATTTGATTCCCCACTGGATGAAGCTTTTCCTAGAAAGTGAAAAGCATGTTTCAGTCGAGGACAAGACGTTGATAATCATTAAAAGATCCGTTAACCTTGAAACGTAATTAGTGAAGGAAAAAAGTGTTGCTTGAAACTGAAAACGTCCAATTTATATCATATTATTCATGTGAACTGTGCGCCAACTCACACACCTATCCATTCCATTCCAATAGTTATGTGTGGGGTGTAGAATAATATCAACAATAGTGTGTGAATTTGTTCAAAGTTTCTCACAATGACTATTAAGTTATGTTGTTAAATTCGACCTTTTGCGTCCTATAATCCAACAGATTTGAGTATTATTCCATATGGTTTGATAAACCTTTTTTTTATAGTTCAGTATAGTTTAATTATCAAATCACTCTATCTCATCTAAATGTCTAATTTTTTGACGTAGCCCAAGAGAATGGCCTAATTCTTTTAATTGCCTTACAAAAGAGTTAGGAGAAGTATCTTGATAAGGATTTTATTTGTATTTATTTTTATATCAAAAAATGTATTGTTTTAGTTTAAGGTAATTTACCTTTTATGTGTTTTGTAACGTATATTTATATAGAACCTCATTTATAGTACTTTTTTCTTGTGACTTCCTCCAGTAAATTCCTAATCTATGGATGTAAGCATATCATAAACTACGTTAAATCTCTTTCTTTTCTTCTATCTTTTTGTTTTCTTATTTAATTTTCAATATGGTATCAAAGATTCATACTCAAACAAGTCCATGATCCTCAATGAACAAAGCCATTCCTATCTTCTAACGAGCAATACCCTAATGCCTCTTAAAAACAAAAAACAAAAATTTTTTTGACGTCTTTGTTTTCTTCTCTTTCTTTATCATAGGCCATGTCCCCTCAACCTTTGGCCAAGAGCCTATAAACCTTGTTACGATTACTTTTATTTTCTCATTTGATTATTGTTATTAGGCTTAGAGCCTCCAAACTTTTAGGCCGTGCACCTCTTTTTCCCAAGATTATGAGCTTCCATAACTTAGGTTGTGCGCCTCCCTCTTCCAAGGTTGTGCGCTTCCAATCCTCTAGGCCATGTCCCTCCAACAATTTTTTTGTGCTCTTCTTCATATATTTTCGCTAGTTCTTTGCGCCCCCTCAAATATTGCCATCCCTATGCTACTATTTTTCGTTGTTTTTATTTTCTCAAAAAAACAAAAATAAATAAATAAATAAATAAAAATTCTCACAAGATTGGAATTTCTTATGTTTCAGAGCTCTATCTTAAGCGGGCATATTAGAAAAACTATTTAATAATAGTTTTGTTATTCGTGTTTATTTTTACATTAGGAAATATATTGTTTTAGTTTTAGATAACTTACCTATTATGTGCTTTGTTATGTGTATTTATATAAAGCCTCCTTTCATAGTACTCTTTACCAATAAATTCTCTCTTTTGTTCATAATCCGTAGATATAGACATTTTATAAAACCACATAAATCTCTTTCTCTTCTTCTATATATATATATATATGTATATATATATTTTATAAATTCTCTATATAAGATGGAGCACAACATATCTCCTCTTCCATTTTTTTGTTTTCTTATTATTTAATTTTCTATACAAGACATAGCATAATATATAATTGACTGCCTAAGTAAATATGAAAATAGGGTGTTTAGAAGCATTGGTTATTGTAATTAATGGTTTGAACCAATTTTGCTTAAAAACACTATAATATGTAAGAGCTTTATACTGTAGCACATTTTTTCTTGACATTGTAATATATAAGAGCTTTACGTTGTAGCATGTAACAACTTTACGTTATAGCATCTAAAGGCTTCACATTATAACTAACATAAATTTTGGTTCTAACTAATATTTCAAACACCACAAAAGTCATGTTAAAAACAAAAGAAAACAACATGAGACGATGTTCCCCAAGACTTCTATTTACGACACATTAATTAGTTTTTTAAAGCGTAACCGGTTTTCTTCTTAATTATATTATATCAGGATGAAAATGATACCATAGAACGGTCAATGGTATTTGTAAAATTTAAAGGAAACGAGTGAAAATAGGGAAAAAAAAAGTCATATAGACTAAATTAAAATGCATCTTTAAGAAAATTTCAAAAAAACTACAGACATACATACATACATATATATATATATATATATGTAGTTTAATAAAAAGAGGCTTTTAACCGCTTATATCTTCTTTTTTTCCCAATTTTATGTTGCATTTTCTAAACACTTTATCAACATGTTTGAAAAATCAGTTAAAATTTAAAAATAATTGTAATATGCAATAGTTTTACACCATGATAAACTTTTGTTTTTTATTAAAACATATAAAAACTTTACACTATAAAAAATTAAACTTTATTTTTGTAGCGTGTTTCGCATACGAATGTGTATACATATTCTACTACATTATTATTTTTCCAATAGAAAATAAAAAAAGACCTCGGCTTGAGTATCGATGAACGAGCACCTTATTTTAAATTATATAAATATGAACAATTTATCTGGAGGCCCCTGAAAACCTACTGCCACCTTTTGGTTTTTTCTGCACATCGTGTGCGCAGAGCCCCAATACTCCGGAGCCTAATGGCAGGCTCAGGTCAAAGTGAGTGTATCTATGCACTTCCCATACTTAAGGTCTTATTTATGGAGGTCTTATTTATAGGCTATAACACTTAGCTCTCTGTTGGCACAATGCATATTATTAATTAAGAGTAAGTCCAAGGAGCTCTATGTGGATTGCTTCTCAGACTACATTAGTTGGAATGAAGGCCAGCAATAAAGACGTGGAGTAAGATGAGAAGTCTAAAAGTGAGTCAATAAAGAGATGTTATGGGTTATGGGTTTTGTATTGGTATGGATTTTAAGCTTTCTTGTAGTCCCAACCATTTATAACTTTAATTCGGTGTTAGTGAATTCCTTATTTTGATCTAGTCTGATTAGCACCTGTATTAGATAGAAGGCGAGCATTGAAGACGAAATACCACAAAGAGTTTGAAGGCAAGTCGAGAAGGAGACGTTATGGGTTCTGTATGGTGTAGATTTTAGGCTTCTTATAATCTAGTGATTATAACTATAATTCGATGTTAGGGAAGATTTATTCTTTTGATATAGTGTGATTAGCACTTGTGGTTTTTCTATAAAAGGTTTTTTAGTCACGTTAAATATACATCGTGGTGTTCTTTATTTTTACGCACTTTTACTTTATGCAGCGTTTTTTTTTTTTTTGGGGTTATTTTGCTAACAAGGGGTTACCAAATTGTCCTGTACACACATAATACTATTTTATAGTCAGTGTGATATTCGCCTCAATTAAAAACCTTGGACCAACCATTAATTTTTTGAGTGGCCTAGACCAGCATTTCACCACTTTGCAAAATAAGCAAAGAAAAAAAATAATAACTGAAAAAATTTGTACAATTTTTTTTTTTAACGTGAGATTTCCATCATATTCGTTTAGATTGATCATCATCAAATCATTCTAATTTCCATATAGGTTTTTAGCTGGCAATGATTCCCATTGAGTTTTTATTGACATCACACTTTTTGACAGACAACAAAACATGTTTTCTATTTTGTTCTCCAATATCATAATTTTAAACTTTCCACTTGTAAAGAGAAAAATTTATATAATCTTAAAAAAATTATGATAATGTAATTATGTATTAAGTTAAAATTCAACACCTCAATTAGTTAAGAAATGCCAAATTTGAATTAAAGTTGTGTTTGAAAGTTGTGATCTGGACCATTTTCTCAGTTATAAACAGTATAAAGCTCTCGCATGCTACAGTAACTGTTAGGCATGTATGCCCTAAGGAGTAAAAATGTAATACGTTTTTGGAGACATTTTTATCAATAAAGAATTTATTCATTTATATATACCAAATCTTGTCCTCTTTACGTTCATATTTGTTGAATATATGATAAGCAAACAGTAGTCTGAGACTGTCAGTCTAAACCTTAAGAATTGGGCATATGATGGACTGATTATGCGAAAGACACGATTCTTAAGGTGACGGTCTAAAACATATGATCCGCAATCGAGGGAATAAAGTTAGGCGCTTTATTCATGTAAAGATTGTTATGTTGTCTATATCCCTTTTGGGAGATGGTTTGTCTTGACCATCGGAGTTGGACTCCGTGAATAGAAACATTGGCACGTTGTCATAGGTGACGATGTGTTGGATCGGGACATAAAGTGAACTGATTTGGATTAATAATTCTGTCTCGGCAAATCGATTCACTTTAGACAATCATTTGTATTGTATCTTAATCCTGAGATGAATAGTGGGCCCGTTATCTCGACTTGTGTCTTTTGATGTACCAAAAGGTGACACCCACATCTCAATAGTGGTATGCATGCCGGTATATTGGAGGCATGACTCTTGATAGCGTAGACTTGTTATTCATAAATATGGAATCCATAGCTCCTCTTTAGGAGTAATGATATCCTCTTATATGCGTTGTCCTGTAATTGAAAAACTGGAGCGCTCAACTATTTGGATACACAGGTGTAACCGAATGATATACTATCTTTGTATAGTAAGTTTTCTAATAGTGTGACAATGGAACATAAGATAAAAATAATCGGGAAGGTAAGACAGAACTTGTCCTTAAGCCGATTATGGATTTTCATATAGGGATACGATACACTATGATATGTCATGGAGACTTAGCTATACGAGCTTCGTAATTCTATAAAGTTCGAGAGTGCAGCTCCAAGCTTTTAGTGGAGTAGCGTTGGAGTTGATAATTGTGAAATGTATATCTGGGATATTGGGTTTCATAATTATCATGAGCTTGAACTTTATAGGTCCATTTTGGTCCCCTTTGCTAGCTAACAAAGTCCTATAACGATACGGCGTGCTTTTTCAATAATTGGTGATTTATGTTGGATTTATCAGATTGGTTTAAAATTTGGAAGAATTAAATAATTCATGTTTGTTTATCGGTTGAATTAATTTTGTAAGAAATTAGTTCAAGATAAACTTGTTGAATTATTGCGATTAGATAATTCTTGTCTGTTTATCGGTCGTTTTAATTTTAGACAAATTAGATCAAGATAAACTTGTAGAATTATTATGAATTGATTCATTTTCTTAGAAATTATCTTGATAAAGTTTGTTTTGATCAGATAACTTCTCTATTGGGTTATTTGAATCAAAACTGAGACTTTATCCTTTAGAATCTCGGGTGAAAAATAAAAGATTCGTTGAGATTTTTTCTCGGGAGTTCAGCCTGCCGAATGACGTGTTCGGCCTACCGATGGGGCCTGTTCGGTCTGCCGATCAGCGAGAGATAAGATTACACGTTTTCACACGGATCTTATCAGATATTGATCTGAAATTGATTCTGTTTCGAGTTTTTGAGACCTAATCTGATAAGGACTGACCTCATGACCAATAGCTATAAAAAGGGAGTGAGTCTTATGATTTACTCAGATCAATTTGAGCGATTAAGAGTGATACTCTTCTAGTGAGCATCTGAAAACTCCCTGAGAGCTTTTATTCACAAATCACGAATACTAGCTTTGGGTTCTCTCTATTGGTTGGAAGGAGAGTCACCGGTGGAAGAGCTGTACGTATAAGCCCACACTCACTCCGGTTGTGGATAGAGAATAGCAAAGAAGACCAGTTGGTTGAGGCTCTTCTGGAACGTTTATTCTCTACACAAGTTACGGAGATTCTTCGGCACACAGAGGTTAGTAAGATCTGTCTAATTTATACATATAACATATCAAACTTGTGTTTTGGAAAATACTCTGATGAAAAATTTTTAAAATTCCGTTGCGCACCGCGTTTCCAACAATAAAAATAAAAGAATCGTTATAATATAAAGTTCTTATATACTACAATAAAACAGTTCTAACAAACGGTTCTAACCATTCTTCCTAACACCCTATAAGTATAGTATTGCATGATTGATCTAACCCTAAATTAAAGTCATGAAAATCAAAGACAAGATAACTCCAAAAGCCTAAAAGGATGCCTTTACACTACCTCAACACGATCTAGTACATTCTCAGCCACAGAATCCAGAAAGGAGTCCTTCGGTTTGAACCACACAATCTCAACCAAACAGGTTGGTCTGTGACACCGATAATTTTCCTAACGAGTATTAAGGTAATTAAATTAATTTTTAGTGTGCCACTTAAAAATTTGTTTCATGTAAAATCTATTTTACAATATTTATTTCTACTTATTTTTGAAATTTCCTATACTTATTTAGTATATTTACCAAAATACCCTCAAAAATTTTAATTAATTATGAAAATGTCATTTGCATTATTTGAGCTAAAAGTCTCTAGAGGAGACTCATTCTCACCTACTCCTCAATCATTCATTTCTCCTTTTCAATTCAGATCAATTCATTTTCTTTCACTTTCTCTCACGTCTCTCCCTGCTTCTCTCTTTTCTTTCTTTTCTTTTTCTTTCCTTTCTTCTTCTTCATTTCGTCTCCTACGGTGAAATAAACTAGAGAGAATCAAAGGAAACCTCAAGCTGTCCTTTCACAAAACATCTTCACAAACAACTACCCACAAGCTCAAGGATCAAGGAAACTCAAGGATTTTCAAGACCAAACAACACTTTTGAACAAAGTTTTGAAGTTAGATTTTCTAAACTTAAACTTTGATTTAAATTTGTGTTTAGTATAAAATTTGTGAGAAAAGTGTTTTTCATGTTTATGAATGATTATACATCATTTTTAAGCTTTAAAACATGTTACAAACCTTAATTTTGATTGAGAATAGGTGAAGAACAATCAAGAACTCGTCTATGTATTTTTTCATATCTTATGTCGTTTTTCCCTACAAAGGGAAAACAATATGAGGAGTGAATAAAGGAAACTAAACCACTATGACAATGGTAGTTATATATTAACTTATGTTTTAGAAATAATAAGTAGTTTTCTATAAAGTTTGTGATTTCAAATAGTTTTATTTTAATAAATATCAAACTTTTTAATTATTTTTATTTCTAAATATTTTATAATCTTATTATTTATTTTAAAAATTCATTTAACATATTTCGTACTAAAATAAAATTCGTATATTTTATTGTTATTTTATAATTTACTAAAATTAAGTTGAAAAAATTGATATTCACAATTTTAGTACGTTAATGATTATGGCACACTAATAAGAATAGATGGTAAACCAATATGATTATGGATTGAGGATTTAGTTAAAATATAGCTATTTTATATGTCGTAGGATAACGAAATGCTTGGAGCTTACGTGGTAAACTTGGTATTGTGAGTTGGAAGTTATCAGCATAGTATTCACCAAGAGGTGGGGAATCTATTATTCATATTTTGTGAGCTTTTTATGAAATTAAAATTAGTTGTTTTATTGCAAGATATATATGTATGTTGAACTGCTATTATATGAGAATCACATATGAGATAATAATATGAACATGTCCTATATTATACAGCGAGGAATATATTGATTTGACATATGTTGTTGTAAATTGAAAAGTATGGTTAGAAATATTAACTCTATAAATAATGAATGATTATAGAAGAATGGTAAGACGTAAAGAGAGCAGCTGTTATATCCTTGAGCACGAATACCTTAAAAAGTAAATTAGGGGGGAGGCGATGGTGCTCTCTTGGGTCGAAGGTCCTAGAACGCACTGTACATGAATCGACTTGGTGAGGATTCGGGGCTTAATGTCCCCTCATCGGAACACCCTTGAAATGGTTGTAGGGTGGTTAAGTACGCCAATTTGGGTTTCATTAAATTGAGTGATATGATATTCTATTACACGGTGGATATAGACGAGCATAGTTGAATTCTGAATTAATATGCATACATATATGTATGGAACTTGACAAGAATGATTATAAGATACCCACTGGAATTGAACATGATAATATTGATGAATAATATTGAGAACTAACTAACCATGTAGGTTTTAATGTGGCAAAGATAAAAACCTAAAAGTGAGTAATGTTTTCCCTACTGAGCATTTTGTTGCTCATTCCCCTATATTTTATCTTTTCAGGACTCACAGTGTGTGAAGTAGTGACAAGAAACATAGTTGAGGAAGCTATGTAGCAATATAACATTGGTTTTACTTCATTGTTAAGAATGTCCATCACGATAATGTAAGCATCAAATATTATTTTCAGTGACTGTATTAAGATTGTATTGTGGGTTGGAATGATGATGATGATGACAGTTTAATATTATTAAATTTAAGATGCTACATTAAACTGTGGTTTAATTGTTGTTTATATTTTTACTTTGTTTTAAGAGTTTTCATTTAAGTCTCGGACTAAATTTTTTTGATATTTTATTTATATTTTTTTATCTTTATTTTATTTATTAAAAACTGTTAATCCCCTACTTAAGGGCGTTACATGGTCACGCTGTCACCAACAAGAATTTAACTTTACACCAACAAAGTAAAAAACAGTTTTCAATTTTCAAACAAAATGCCAATTTGCAAAATGACCAAAGATTTAGAGCTCATTTGAGAATGTTGTTCAAACCAAGAGTTTGAATATAACATAATATAACAATTCAAATTTTGTAATAGAAAATATTAAAACAAAGTCGATTTGAACAAAACTTTTTAGTTCGAACTTTGTTTCCAAACGAGCTCTTATATATATATATATATATAAAGAATATGTTGTTAAATGGTCCATACAGAAACTTTACGAGACTCTTAGAAAATGGGGAATTTTTAAACTTTATAAAAGTTAAATTTTTTATAATGTTCAATAGTTTTTCTTGTTTTCTTGTTATAATTATGCTTTTGAGCACGATTGAAGCACATGCACACTATGAGCATGACATGAATATAAATGGTACATGAGTTTAGCTTGATGCCATAAATTGAGAAATTTTCATAAATGTCATTTTTTATTTTAAAATTTACTATTTTATATCATATATGTTTGAATCTTATTATGCACACTATGAGCATGACATGAATATAAATGGTACATGAGTTTAGCTTGATGCCATAAATTGAGAAATTTTCATAAATGTCATGTTTTATTTTAAAATTTACTATTTTATATCATATATGTTTGAATCTTATTATGCAACTAAAAAAATATTCTAATAGACGAGGGAGAGAGAAGAAGGGAGAGTTGAAAGAGTTTTAAGGTTTGTCCACTTAACTTAGTTGGGGAAAAAAAGTAAACTCATACTAATTATTTTTAAAAAATAACATGAATAATAATCTAACATAATTCTTTTAAACTTTATTTCATCACATTAGATAAACACATTTTTTTATAAATGTTAAATAATATGTAGTTTCTCTTGTATAATAAACAGATACGATCGAGTATGACACAATCAATAAATGAATTAGGCCAAACACAATACGAGAAAACTTTTGTACCCAATTTAAGTTGGCCAGCCGTTTGTTTGACATATTTGGAAAAAGGTTATGTTGTCCCACAGGTATCGTATATTGTATAAGGAATCATATCTTATACAACGTAGTCATACGCTTGTTTAATAGTACTTAGCAACATCACAACGCCAAACGTATAAAGTGTCTTTGGTGAGATTTGGATTCGATTTCCCACCGCATGAAGCTTTTCGTAGAAAGTGAAAAGCATGTTTCAGTGGAGGACAAGACAGTGGCTGTCATTAAAAGATCCATCAATTTACCTTGAAATGTAATTAAAGTAATGCTTCATATGGTAGAGATGAAACTATGTGGTTACCCATTAGAGAAAAGCGTTGTGTTTACAATTATATAAGAGAGTTTTATAATGGAGTAAATATTTATTTTATATTATAATATATAAGTGTTTTTTATGTGGTTATAACTTAAAACCATAACCCCAAAAACCCATTAAAACTGAAAATGTCCGATATATAGTAAACCAATCATGAATAGGATAAAAAAAATGAAAATTAAGTGGGTCTGCTGGCAAGGTGGAGGAAACTGATTGCATAGACAAAAAGAGTCTAATTCAAGCCCTTTTCATTCTTTAATAGTTCTCCGGATTGCTGCTATAGTCAAAAGATATAGGGCTTAAGCTACACCATTTGAACCCTTTTTATGAGTAAAAAAAAAAAAAGAACAAAAGAAATGTCTTCTATCATCCGATTCCACCTGTTGCAAGGGAAAGCAACGATTTCTAAATGGGAAAAATTCTTAATGGACGTCAAGTCTCAACGACGTCACTCACACACGCACCACAATCACTTCACCGGAAACCCGCATAGGTAGGGACGTGTAAATCAGTGATACGGTTTTTTTAGGCCTGATGTCGTGCTAACCGCTGACGAGTGGGCCAACTCACACGTCCTGTCCATTCCAATACTTTATGAGGAAGTGTGGAATAATATCAAAAATAGGTTGTCAATTTGCTAAAAATTTGCAAATTTCTTCGTGCTAAAATCCAACCGTTTAATTTGCTGCCCCTTTCTTTATCATCGGCCATGTGCCACTCAACCTTAGGCCAAGAGCCTTCAAACCTTATCATGATTTCTTTCGCTTTCTCATTTGATTATTGTTGTTAGGCCTAGAGCCTCTAAAGATTAGGCTGTGCGCCTCCCTCCCTCAAAATCGTGCGCCTCGAATCTTCCAGGCCATGCACCTCGAACAATTTCTTTTGCGCTCTTTCACTCCTTTCTGCTAGTTCTTTGCGCCTTTGGCCCCTTGATCATTGACGTACGCTTTATAGCGGTCATGTGCTATAGATGACTGTCGTCCCTGTATTCCTATTTTCTATTGTCTTTATCTTCTCAAAAAAGCAAAAAAAAAAAAAAAAAAAAAACGAAACAAGAATCAAAAAACAAAAACAAAGACAAAAAGAAAAAGAAAAAGATAAAAATTCGTACAACATTAGAATTTCTTATGTCTTGGAACTTCATCAGAAAAAGTATCTTAATAATAATTATAAGAAACATATTGTCTTAGTTTTAAGTAACTTACCTATTTTTATACTTTGTAATGGGTATTTATATAAAGCCTCATTTTACAGTGTTCTTCATTAATAAATTCTCAATTTTTGTTTATAATATATAGATATAGACGTATTACTAAACCCATTAAGTCCCTTTCTGCTCTCTCATATATTTGTTTTCTTATTAATTTTCTATACAAGACAGAGCGCAATATATCTCCTCTTCCATCTTTTTGTTTTCTTATTATCTAATTTTCTATGCAAGACAGATCATCATTATGATTGGCCGCCAAAGTAGAATATACGAAGTCATATTAAAAAAAACAAAAGAAAACAACAGAGACGACATTCTCCAGGACTTCTATTTACGACACATTAATTAGTATTTTAAAGCGTAGCCGGTTTTTTTTTCTGATTCGGTGTTTGGGAGGTGGGGGAACCACTTTTATTATAATATATGAGAGTTTATATTGTAGTATATTTTTTTATTATTATTGTAACATATGAGAGCTTTATACTGTTTATAACTAAAATTGTGGTAGAAACTGAGTGGTTCTCACCACTACCAAACACTCCTTTAATTATATTATATTAGATGAAAATTACACCATAGAATGGCCAATGGTTTTTGTAAAATTTATAGGAAACGAGTGAAGGGAGAAAAAATAAAATAAAATAAAATAAAATAAAACTCATGCATGCGACTTTCTCGGTTTTATCAAATAAGAAAACAGAACATCACGTGGTCTTTGCATCTATATTTGATCCTTTCCACTTGGAGGAATTGATTACTTTTTCTACATACATATAAATACATGTAGCACTGACAATGGCCTTTCAGCTTATTATCCTTGTCTAATATTCAATCTGATACAACTGCTATATATATATATATATATAATATAAATATAATATACGCCCTCATTTTTCTTGTGATCTCTTTTCAACTACCCATATTTCAGTTTCAGTAATATACGCTGGTCCTGAGCTCTCTCTCTGCGCCAAGTTCTGGTTTTTCAGGTACACATTTAAAAGCTAATTGTTAATGATTCTGCAATTTTCTCATAACAGAGTTTAATATTTCTTAGTTTTGTGGCCTTTGTGTTAATTTAAACTGCAAATATGGAAGATGTATGTATATGTATTTATATGTGTTATGATTGGCGAAATTAGCGTTGACTTGTTCTAAGGATCTGTTCATATTTCGGCACCCGATCAGATCATGTGGGGATTGTTTCTTTCTCTTGGCCTCTGTTTGTTCCGACAGAAAATAGTTCCTGAAAAGATTTTCTTGTTTGGGACTCGAGTTTAGTAACTTCTTTTTTTCTTGTTTCTGCTCAATTATTTCTTGAGGGGAAAAAAGATATTTTCATTCTCAAAGCCTGAGCAAATTTCAAGTGGGCCATGAATTCCAGTGCCACATGTTGAAGTCTGAATCCCTTTTTTGCAAAGATTTTTTTTTTTTTTTTTTCATAAAGACGAGAATTTACCCTATCTTCAATGATGAAATGGAAAATAAGTCCCTTTTTTTCTTTTTTTCTTCTACGGCTTACAAAATATCACAAGTGAATTAGTGTTCTTAATGCATTGAAATCTTCTATGCATTTAATTAAAAATATCACTATGTGTTTAGCTTTCTTCTTTTAGGCTTTTCTTATGCTCAAATAATTTGCTTCTCTCGCTTTGAATAATGTCACCAATTTTCTATGTTTGTTAGGCAAGATGGAAAATGGTCCAGTTGAAAACGAGTTCTCTTCACATTCTTCTCCACACAAGGTATGTGCATTGTTATTAATATATTCATCTAATTATGCACATATGGATGAAATATCTCTAAAATTCCAAGTGAAAAATGTGTATTTCTCCCTATATATTTTTGCTAACTTTTCTTTTTCATTGATATATATATATATATATGTTAGGTTGATCCCGGGAAACCTCCTTCCCTGACTTGGCAAAGAAAATTGAATTGCAACGGAAATGTACCTGCTGAGTTCAATGTCACTTTCCGAGAGATAGCACATTTGGTACGTCAACATAGGTGTTAAACATAAATACACATGTTACTACAATATAACTTTTACGTGTGCTATGTTTATCATTTTTCTATCTTATTCTTTTTCCTTGTTTCTCTTTTCTTAAATAATCTAAATATATTTAACTAGTTCTTTTTTTTCTTTTGTTTTTGTGATAGGCTCCGATTGGTTATCGATTGTGGCGACAAAGCAAAGAAGATGCAGCCGAAGGGAAGGTAATTATCTCAATTCATGTTATTCAATTATGCATCCTTTCTATTGTTAGTAAGAATTAATCTACATTGAGCTCTATTTTTTCACTATAACCCCTTGTGCTTCAAATTTTGCAGATAACATTTGATATTTTCAGAAAACGGTATATCACAGGCAACCAAGGCGTTCCTTTAGGCGGTATTGGGTAGGTAACTTTTTTCCCCCCTGAAATTAACTGTATTTTATTGGTCACTTAAGGCTGCATATAGATATACTGCCTTACACATGTATAATCATCAAAAGTAGCAATTATTAGGAATTCCTCTGGTCCATTTGAACCAAGTTTATATCATGTACTAACTTTAGTTTACAGCTCGTACCTCATAACATGAAATTTGTCTAATTGTCTTACATTAAGAACCATGGAATTTCAGTGCAGGAAGCATCGGAAGAAGTTACAGAGGCGAGTTTCAGCGTTTCCAACTATTTCCTGCAACAAGTGAAGATGTCCCGGTGCCAGCAAACCAGTTCTCTGTGAGTTTCTTTAATATTGTTTTAAAACCGGTATACATACCTTCAGAATTTTGACACTCGTGCACTCGTGACGTTCATGATAAAATTTTTCAAGATGTGTATCATTGCTCCATTTTTTATTTTCCGCAACTTGTTTGTTTGAATAAGTACCTTATGATTCACTACATGTCTGGCGGAAAAGATTTAAGTTGAATACAATTTGACATGGTACCTTACAATGGTTTCCGTTTGTTCACAGGTTTTTGTTTCACGGCCCAATGGGGAGAAACATTCAACCGTATTGTGTCCCAAGAACCCAGAGCTAGCCAAGTGAGTCACATAATGTTCGTCACTTGATTAATTATTTTTGAATTCTCTATCATAATTTTGTAAACAAAATCCAGAGGAGCAAGCACTGAAAAAATTGAATTTTTCAACTAAATCCAGAGAGGCTACAACTTCTGGTATTGGATCTTGGGACTGGAATTTGAATGCAGAGAAGTGCACATACCATGGGCTGTTTCCAAGGGCTTGGACAATCTATGATGGTATTAGCCTTGATTCACAAAATTGGCAAAAATCTGTAATCGCTGTCAGTCTCTTACCCTTTGGGAGATTCTAAAATGCAGGTGAACCTGACCCTGAAATTGTCATTGTTTCCCGTCAAATTTCGCCGTTTATTCCCCACAACTATAAGGATAGCAGTTTCCCTACATCTGCTTTTACCTTCACGGTAGGATTAGACACGGTTATATATTTCAATTATTGAATGGGTTCTATAAAACGAGGATACAACTAAAATTTTGGAGCAATTTTAAGGTTACAATGGAAAATTCATGTTTCCTTGGTTCTAACCGGTTGCTCTATGTATGTTTTCAGATAACAAATAAAGGAAAAACGTCTGCAGGTGTCACCTTGCTGTTTACTTGGGCTGTAAGTCTACAAAAACTTCTTGTTTTTGTTCCTTTGAACCTTGATTTTTGACTTTTTCATGTATAGAGCTGATTTTCCCACCGGCAATACTGATATTGCATGTTTTGATTACAAAATTAGAAGTCTAAGGCAGACTCAAGAACCTTGATTTTGATGTTCCATGTTTCTGATGATTCAGAATTCTGTTGGTGGGACCTCTGGAGTTTCTGGTGGCCACTTTAACTCTACAATGAAGTAAGGGTTTGTTAGTAACTTAAATCTTGGCGCACACCCTACTTTGACCCATGCTGTTTTAATTTTTTTACTAAACTAATAAATTAAACACGTTAATTCCTATCAGGACAGAAGATGGGGTGCATGGAGTACTTTTACACCATAAGTAAGTTCTCTTTCTTGATTCAAGAAAGAGTTCACTTAACTAATCTGTTAGTTTTAAATTGAAAGGAAATTCATGATCTTTCAGAACTGCAAATGGACACGCTCCAGTCACTTATGCCATTGCAGCAGAGGAAACTGCTGATGTCCACGTCTCTAAGTGTCCTTGCTTTTCAATATCTGGTGATATCCAGGGTGTCACAGCACAAGATATGTGGCATCATATAAAAAAAGTTAGCTTCTTCCTTATCACAGCCTCTACATAGTGAATTTAAACATATTTATCATGTAGCTTCTCTAAACTTCTGACACAATGTTTATCGTGGCTTTTGCCTCGAAAGATTTTGTTCAAAGTGGGAAGCATATGTTCTAGTTCAGATAAATACAAATATCTTTAGAGATCCTTCATTAAATATACTATAACTCCGTTTTAGTATGGATCGTTTGACCAAATTGCGTGCGAGAAGACTTTGACGCCTTCGAAACCAGGATCATCAATTGGAGCTGCCATAGCAGCCACTTTGAGCGTCCCCTCTGGTTCTGTACGTACTGTAACGTTCTCACTTGCCTGGGACTGCCCAGAATTGAGATTCAGTGGGAAAACTCATCATAGGTTGATACCCCAGTTGCTCTAAACACTTGTTCATTTTAAAGGAAGAATCTGATTGGTTGAGCTTATAAAAAATTAACTAACGAGAAACTTGTGTCCTTTTACAGGCGTTACACAAAATTTTATGGTTCTCTTGGAGATGCAGCGGCCAGTATTGCACGTGATGCCATCCTTGGTGATGCTTATAATAACTTTGTTACATTTGCTTTCAGAATATATATTTTGTGAACTTAAAACTAGGCTGACGTTTTGTTTTGAAAATTGCCAGACTAGAGAAGTTGAATATGCAAAAAAAAAAAGAAAAAAAAGAAAAAAAAATGTTCTTGTTTTCTTGTTAACTTTGAAAAGCTTAGTTTTTGAGGCCTTGAGAATGCTATATTTGTTTAAAAATCAGTGAGCTGCATTCTAATAACTAGAAAATTTTATGAACTTCTGCTCTAAACAGAAAATGCTAAGTGGGAATCCCAGATAGAAGCGTGGCAAAGGCCAATTCTTGAAGACAAAACTTTTCCTGAATGGTAAGATTACTTTATTCCCAAAGAAAAGAAGGTGGATCAAGTTGTTAAAATTTTTAAAACTGTTTAGTGTCTCACCTCAGGTACCCAGTTACTCTCTTCAATGAGCTTTATTATCTAAATGCAGGAGGCGCAATCTGGACTGGTATGTCTCATGGAGTTCTAAATCCTATTTTAAAATAAATGAATATCTGGTTTCATTAAAAAAAAAGGGAATATCTGGTTAGTTCTATTTACTGAAGGACAACTTATCTCTTTTGCAGATGGATTACCTGCATTACAAAGTTTGTCAACAGTTGGTAAAACAAAATTCTCTCTTGAAAGGTCCAAACAAAGTTTCAAGTATGAAATTGATATTCCCCATCAAAATGACACGGCTGTTGAAATCCTTGAAAGAATGAAGTCTGCATTCGAGCAAGTATATGCCCCGACAACGGCGAACTCCGCTATGGGAACTAATCTTCTCCAAGATGGAGAAGAAAACATTGGGCAATTTATTTACCTTGAAGGACTGGAATACACCATGTGGAACACTTATGATGTCCATTTTTACTCATCCTTTGCACTTATCATGTTGTTCCCGAAACTTGAGCTCAGCATTCAAAGAGACTTTGCAGCAGCCGTGCTGATGCATGATCCTAGCAAGAGGAAGATCATGAGCGATGGCAGATGGGCCCGGAGGAATGTCCTTGGTGCCGTTCCTCATGACATAGGACTAAATGACCCTTGGTTTGAAGTGAACGCTTACTGTCTGTTCAACACAGACGGTTGGAAAGACTTGAATTCCAAGTTTGTTCTTCAAGTCTATAGAGACATGGTTGTTACTGGTGACAAGAGTTTCGCAAAGGCAGTTTGGCCCTCAGTTTACATGGCGATGGCTTTCATGGAGCAATTCGACAAGGATGGAGATGGAATGATCGAGAATGAAGGCTTCCCTGATCAGACTTATGATACATGGTCTTCCACTGGTGTGAGTGCTTATTGCGGCGGCCTTTGGGTGGCAGCTCTACAGGCTGCTTCGGCCATGGCACAGGAAGTTGGGGACACTTCATCTGCAAATTACTTTTGGGTCAGATATCAAAAGGCAAGAGCGGTATATAACGACACCTTATGGAATGGTTCCTACTTTAATTATGACAATAGTGGTAGTGGATGGAGTAAATCTATTCAGGCTGATCAACTGGCTGGACAATGGTGAGTATTTATAACAGTTTGTTATCTTTATTTACACAATCTGCAATGAAAAGCGAACATGAATAATAAAGGAAAAATTTTTTGGGGGCCCGTTGTCATATCCGGTCATCTACTTTGTAGGTACGCCAAAGCATGTGGCCTTTCTCCAATTGTTGATGAAGAAAGAGCTAGGAGTGCACTAGAGAAAATTTACAATTTCAATGTGCTAAAAGTGAAGGGTGGTTCACGTGGAGCAGTGAATGGAATGCTTCCTAATGGAACACTTGATCACGCAGCTATGCAATCAAAGGAGATATGGGCTGGAGTAACATATTCTCTTGCTGCCACAATGATTCAAGAGGGATTGCTTGATATGGCATTTCATACTGCAGGCGGTGTTCATGAAGCAGCCTGGTCCCAGCAAGGCCTCGGGTGAGTTTAGTTTGCCTTTTCTGAGTTAAGAACAGTAGGATTACTAGGATTCTGTGTGCATGGACCAAGCCATATACAGCTGAGCTGAGCATAAGCAGCCGTTCCGCTAGAATTAGTCTCTTTTCATTTGCATGTGAAATTTGATGAAATTGATAGTTCACCCCCTCAAGTTTTGAAATTCTATGTTTGACTCACGTTGTAATAGCCTAACTCATTTAACATCTATGGATTGAAAAAAGCTAACAGCAGCCCCCACCCCTTCCGACCTTTTTTTTAGCTCCGCCACTGTATGTGATAGAGATTGTTAGAATATAAAATTATTGTTGGTCCACCTTCCAATATGTAAATTAACTGATAGGACATAACAATAGTTCACATTCTTTGTGTTTATATATAAATTTAACAGAATTTGATAAAAATATGATGAATAAGAAAGCGAAAAAGTTAAGAACAAAATTATCAGACTTTGACACATATTTGTGCATAGTGCTACAAACCCACTCTGTGATTTTCCTATTCCAATAGTGTAATTAGTGATTGTTGGTTTTGGTTGCAGATATTCATTTCAGACTCCGGAAAGCTGGGGTGCTGATGACAGATACAGGTCTCTTTGCTACATGCGTCCATTGGCCATATGGGCCATGCAATGGGCCTTGACAAGGCCCAAGCTCTTAAAGCCAGAGATTAATTGTGAAGGCATCGAAGACCATTTGTATTCTAGACAGCACGCAGCATTTTCCAGAGTTGCAAGGCTCTTGAAGCTGTCAAAGGGGGAAGCTAAAGGCCTCTTCCAGATCCTTTATGAACTCACCTGCGGGAAATTGTTTCACTAAATTCTTTGGGTGAATGCTACACTAGGACCTGTGGATGAAAAAGAGGAAAAACAACTATAATAAAAGCTAAAATAAGTATAGAAAAGGAACACATGGTTGTGATCGAGTCCAATTATTAAAGGGTGATATATTATTGGCATCTATTATTCTTGTATTATCAAAGAAAAAAAAAAGTTAGTATTTGTGAATTATCTGTATGTAATTCAATAAGATTCTCCATAATGCAAAATCGTCAACCACTTTATGTAAATTGTTATAAATTGCTATTAGATAGGTCCAACGACAACCAACCAAGACAGTATGACATTGGCCTCAATTATGAAGCTCTTACCCAAGTCCTTAGACCGGGCCATTTTGTTTTTGAGTGGCTAGAACAGCCATTCGCCACCTTGCAAAAAGAGAGCCAAACACAAATGGCTAAAAATATAATCATTTATTAACGTAATAAATTTTTAGAATATTTATTATCAAACCACTCCATAATAAATTTTTCAGAAAATTGATAAACTACCCGTTATAAAATATCCAAAATGTAGTAAGCAAAAAGTAAATAGTTTAAGGTAGTTTAAGATGTAAATTTACTCTTTTTCTTTCTCTTTTATCTGTATGGCCCTTGAGCCTCTAACTGGTGGAAATATGAGACTACACCAGCCACCTAAGGTACAGAGAAGGCTGTAGTGCAATTTTCTCTCCTTGTTCTTCTTCGTGTTGTCGTCTTCCATTCATTTTCATTTCACTCCCAACGCACAGAACTAGGCTCCTGAGAATGAAAGAGAGAGAGAGTCTCACCGACACAAAGCTTTTTCCACGCCTCTCAACTGCTCTCTTATTTCTAACGACTAATTTTTCAACCCCACCAAATAAAAAAAAAGATAAAAACAAAATTCTTCTTTTAGCTAAAAACTGTTTACTTCAGCTCGCCACAGAGCTTGGGAGTTGGAAGTTGGAGCTCTTTTTTTCTCTTCGGTACGTTCTTTCTATTCCACTTTGCTTCTTATAATTCTTTGCTTTTGTCATTTATATTCTTTGGGACTTTTCTGATATGGGTTTTGTGGTTTTTATTGTTCCAAAGTTTGGAACTATTTTGACAGAAAAAAGTTTTTGTTTTGGTTTAGTATGCACCCATAAAAGGCTTCGCTCAAATATTGTCAATGTCACCGCTGAGTTAGGTGTTTCATTTGTTAAAACTTGGACCTCTCTTTTCCTTGGAGTTTTTCCTACTCTTTGTTTCTCTCTGTGTGTTAACTACTAAGTTAAGCCAAATTTTAGAAGTGTGTAAATTGATTAATTTTGGTTGGTTCCCCTTCAACATGCTATGTGTGTATAGACAGACACGCAGATGTTACCAATAATTCCTCTAAAGTAAATAATAGATAATGCATTTCCTGCTTTTGAAAAGTGGATGTTTTCCCTTGTCTTCGCTGAGAAATTACTTGCTAAGCAACAGAAAAAACTTTGAATCCCAGTATTTTCAAGGACTCGGCTTCAGTTCAATTGGAACATGTCTGTTTAAAATTAGTTGGTTCTAACAAACTTTACATGTTATAATATTTACAGTTTTGATGGATGGTTCTCACCACCATGCCAAACACTAACTATTTTTTTTTTGGTTTTCTTTCACTTCATTAGCAGCAAAAGTTTTTGGTCATTACTACTTGCTATAAATTGTTTTGTTGTTTCGTACTCTTATGATTTTCTTTTAATTTTATTTATTTATTTATTTTGACTTCTCTTCATGCAGATTGGCCTACCAAGATTTGTTGGAGTTGAATAGAGTTCGAAATTAAACCATGTTGAAGCAGCCCCCAAGAAAGAACCAGAGGCCAAAAGGGTTTGAGGTAAAGAATGTTATTCAGATATGTGTGTTGCTCGTTATTTGCATCTGGTTGCTCTACCAAGTAAAGCACTCGCACGATAAGAAGGCCGTGTATGAAGATAGCTCCTTGGAGATACCACGAAAGATTCAGAACGGGCGCAACGAGATCATAAAGCTTGGGAGGTGGGACCTCTTTCCCCATAGTAAAGGACACATAATTTGGTACTGAAAAGCTCAAGGGGAAGGAAGATGATTCTGAAGAAGAGACAGAAAGAAGAAGGTCTGAAGATGGGCAGGGTGGCGGAGATGATGAGGTAGATGGGCATGACCAACAGAGAGCGGAAGAGGAGGAAACTGAGGGTCTGGAAGACTTGATTGATGAAGAAGATAGGGAGAGGGACAAAGGAAGTGAAGAAGAAGGGGAAGAAGAGGAGGAGAAGGGAATCGATTTCGAGGAATGTGAATGAAGAAGAAGAAGGTAAAAGTAATATCCAAGGGGCTAGCGAGGGACATTACAAAAAAGATGATGCTTCTGGTTCTGTGATGCAGAATATGCAAACCATGAGCGGGAGCTTGAGAAAAGTTCAGGAAAAAGAAGTCGAAAGTGAAAACAGGTTTGAAGTGGGGAAAGAAGCTGAAACATATGATGCTCAATATTTCAAAGTTGGTAAGAAAGATTCAGAGACCAAAGTGCATCCCAAATTGGGAGCTCAAAGTTTTGATTTCGAAAATGCTGAAAGAGTGGAAGAAATCGGTTATGAGTTTGCTTCATCCCGCCCAGACGATGCCATGTATTCAACTTTGATGGCGAAGGCTGAGCAGTCAAAAGTGGAAACTAACTCAGCGATGTTGATTAACAAAGGCCCTACTTTCCTCAATGAAGGAGAGTCATACTTGGAAAGAAATTCTAATCCAATTCTTTCCGCGGTTGATAATTTCGATCCAGTCCAAAAAGTAATGGAAGTGCTTAATGGTTCCCAGTCCATTTCATCAGAAGGAACTTTGCAATTTGATGCAAGTGATGGTTTCGAGAGGAGAATCCAAAACCAGTAGTGGGTTACAATTGCATAGTGGAGAGAAAAGCTCAAGATGTTGACAACAGATGAGAATTTAGGTGCTGTTGAAGAAGGAGAAAGAGAAGAAGAAGAAGCTGAAGATGAAGAAGAAGAAGATTCCATTGATTCTTCTGATTTTGCGTTTGACCAAGAAGATAGAGAGGATCATGCTTCTCTCATGGATGGTTCATAGGAGTTAGGAAAGTGGGAACTGGAGCAAACAACATATCAGCTGTTGCCTGACGGTTTCTTCTTCTATATGTTTGGTCTCATGATAACACATTAAAGTAGACCAGCAACAGTCAATAATATGTATTTTCTTTGTTTTCACCCACTCATGGAACCTATGATCATTCAAATATGCCCTTGATAAAACTAGTTAGAAAAAAAGGTTAGGATATTTAAGATATTAATCGCTTAATTTCTACTATGTTGTTAAATGTTTAACAAATTTAGTGGTGTTAGTAGATTCTTATTGAATTGATCTCTTACTCTTTCCCTTGAGGATCCAACTATTATAGTAGTGCAAATGATCAGCGAATTGGTGTATGCTCAGCGTCTATTAAGTCTAAAACTCTAGCCAATACGAGAAGGAAAATCTAAACCCGTATGCCTTTCCCTTGGGGCTTCGGTATTCGACTCTTGTGTTTCGTGTTATATCTTTTTTCATGTCCTTCAATAATATCATGTTACATCAACAAAAACGTCGTGTCAATTAAAATATTATCCCACTATAATTGCATCATCCACAACGTGTTAATATCAACAGAGTTTGGAGTTTAAGTATACTACTTTTGAAAAATTTAAGCCTAATTTTTATATAAAACTGGTAAATGTTAATGTTTAGACTTGAAAAGTGGTATAGTCTGACTCCTTGTTATCACTAATCTAATATCCAGCAAGAAATGCTTTGTGAAGGTGAGGGAGACATTTTCAAAAAAAAAAAAAAGGTGAGGGAGACGTTTATCATGCCTTATTCCTTAATTAGATCAATAGACGTTTGTCATTTACATTTACCTTCTTGTATTTGACACCATGCAACTTGGAAATATTTTATGTCAAATACAATCTTTTGCATCCTTTAATTTAGGAGACATCGTCAGCAAACTCTCATGTATTTTGCAACATTTTAAGAAAAATTTGGTGGAGTATTCCCGAAAAAATATGCTAAATCAACGTAAAATTCTAAACATAATATCTAAAGTTCTAAACTTAAAACCATAAGTTTAAACATACGAAACTAATTAACCAAAGCTTTCCAAAAAAAAAAACTAATTAACCAAAAAATAATTAGTGTAATATAATCCGAAACTTAGAATTCTGCAATCGATTACCACAACCAATAAAATAAATAAATCACAAATAATCAATTCTTTAATTGACGAGCATAATCCTAATTTTAATTCAAACATAATCATAACTTAATCAATTAACATAGTCAACCGAAAAATACCAAACTTCGAATTTTTATAATCAATTATTATTATCAATTTACAAATTCCTAAATCACAAACAATCAATTCTCCAATCAATGAACATAATCCTAAACTTAATTGTAGCATAATTCTAAATATTCAATAAATTAACATAATCCTAAACTTACATAAGAAAATTAAAATTTGAACTTGGAGTGGGGGTGATTTGAACTTTATAACTTGTGGTGGAGTTAAATATAGATTTGTCACTTAGACTATGCCTACAATAACATAGACAAACAATTTAGAGACTAACAGTATTAATAACCCAATAAAAGGAACAGAAAGCAAAAAGGAGAGACAGTGATGACAAGCAATGTTGACTAAGCGGATGGCAATTGGCAACGACAAGAGTGGTTGAGGCTGATGGCAAATGGTTGAGCTAGGGTTTTGTCATTCAAAATTTGAGTTTTTCATTTGAATGTCTGAGTCTCCAGTTGTTAGGCAGATTTACTAATATACACACACATATATTAGTTCAAAGACACGTGCGTATACACGTGCCTATCCAATTTGTTGAATTTTTTATTCAAAAAAGTTTAATATTTGTTTTACTACATAGTTCAAACTAAAAGTTTTGAATTACAAAATTGTAGCAGTTTTAATTTTACGAGACCACATACTGTAGCAAAACTATTAGTTTCTTTATATATTTGACAGAGTTATTTTGGTTGAGTAATTAGGTAAATAAAAAAATTATTTATGAAAACCATATTTGACATTAAAAAATATTTTAGAGAAAAATTTAAGCATGGACATTGCGACGAATTAGATAAAAAAAAGTACTTCAATGAGGAATCTTAATTGTAGTGTAAAAAATAAACTAAAAATGTAGAAGACCAAAGAGAAAGATTTGTATATAAAAATTTGTTAAAATTAATAACATACTCGGAAAATCTATTGAAAAAATAAGTGACAAATTCAAATCGACAAAAACAAATTAAAATTTCCGTTTTTACAACCCTCAGCACCCCTCGTGAATTATCTCTGTTTCTCATTTCTCCTGCTTGATGCAAGTAAACGGAAAGAGTAATACAATACACGCATTTACAACGAATGAATTAGCACACCTAGAATTAAACTCCATAATTATCTAATTATTAGAAGTAGGTGATCTTGCTTGTGACCTCAAACCGGTGCAATAATACAAGATTATATAAAAAATAAGATTGGCGACGCTCATTCCAGCCAATACCCAACGACCATCATTCAGGTTACCCTCAAACCAGCTTGTTCCGTCTCCCATGGCAGAAACAATGCCTGTTAAATAAACTAACAAGGTACTCCCCATCTGTCCGATTCCAACAACACCTTTAGCAAAAAAGACCAAATACCGATCCGAAGATGTAACGACCAGATATTTGCTAAACAAAAGATCAATGCTGTCCTCTAAGATCCCATCAAGACCTCCAAGTAGAAGGAACTGTGGCAGCAGCCGAAAGATATTCATCGGAACTTCGTCGTTGGTGCCGTATATACCATGGCTCTTAGCAATACATAGTCTGTGACTCTCAACATTGGCAGCAACAAAACAACATCAAATTGCAAACATCATTGAGACCGTAATCCCCGCACAACCAGCATATTTTCTTGAAGATGTCCGAGCTGATTAGCGCTTAGCCGCTCTCGTATATAGTAGGGAACATGAGGCTTTTGCGGCATTGTAAAGAAGTCGGAGTACAACAAGAGGGACCTCAAAATTGCCAATTTGTATAGGTTTTATGGTGCTTACTTGTTCAACAAAATGTGTCTCCCACAGAAGATACGACGCCCAACAGGAAGAATGTTAGGCATAGTGGGATTTTGGCTATTGCCCTTTTGGTTTCTTCCACGTCTTTGTTCCAGCTCCTGATATTATCAATGCCTTGCTGATCTCGTTCTGCTGGAAAGTTTTTTTTGGCTCTGTCGAAACACCTACAATGCAGATCATTCCCTTTCAATTGTTGGATATATATATACTTGTTACAGCATCAAAAACACAAATTATTAATATATAGAGCTAATTCAAAGACATTATTTACTTTACCCTCCGACAAAAATCTCATGTTAGATGAATTATTATAATATAAAGCATGAATTAACTTTGAAAATTAATGTTAGTGCACTAAATTAATTTAATATTTATAATAGAGAAAGGGACAATAATCGAAACTTGAGGCAGCTGCTGCGACATTGTGTTGTGTTAGCGTGATCATGTCCTCCATTGAGCTGCCGAGAGGAATCTGCTATGGGGTCCGGATAATTACAATAATTTGATGATGATCTCCTTGAAAGAGTAGCCTTAATGACCCTAAACAAAGTAGTTAAGGGACTTCCTCTACGTCTAGTTTTTCGGTACGAGGAAGAACCAGTTATGAAGATAATTATTGCCACGAACATGAATACGGTTGGGATCCCAAATCTGTATAACCACTCATCTGCCAGCGGAATTACCAAAGCCCCGACTATATGAACAACACACAACATGATTAATTTCAAGTAGCGCCATAATTTTGAAATTAATCTTGTGTCTTCTTTTCTTTCTTCTTCTCCTTCTTCCACTTCTTCTGCTTCTCCTTCTTTTTATTGAGTTCATCAAGTGAACTTAATTGTAAACCAGGTTTTCCGAAGACCAATAACGTTAGCCCTAGGTAGAAGAGGATTTGTTTCACTTTACTAACGTTGCACTCGCGGTGCGCTTGGCAGCCTATTGTTGCTAATGACAATAACAGCAACCCCCCTGTAGAAACTCAAATATGCATTGAACAAAAAAGTTAATCTAAATTTCTATATTTCTAGCAAAAAAAAAAAAAAATCAAAATATTTATATAATTAATCGAAACTAATAGGGTATTTGAAACTTTAATTTTAATTCATCAGTTACAATTGTGAATCTCAACAACCATAATAAAAAACAAAAAGTTACCACAGTGTAAAGCTCTTACATATTACAATTCTTAAACTTAAAATATCAGTTACAACTGAAGTTTCAAACATTTTCTAAATATACACGGCTGATGTTTGTATGACAACAATTAGACAACATTAACTGATAGTTCGCGAGACTTACCAACAAAATATGACCAAATATTGAAGAGAGACATTAGATAGTTGCCCACGTAAGCATCCATAGCAAATTGCAGGGCGATGGGCATTACGGTTGTAATGGTCGAAATGTGATTCACAATCATAGCGGCAGTAGTAAAATTATACTGCCATCCATCTGACAAGTATATTACCATCCACCAAAAGAGATAATCAACAAGAGTACCCGCAAAGTCTAAACCTGTAATTTACAAAATAATAATAATAATAATAAATGTCAAAGTACTCTGAACAATTGAAAAATATATTGTGAAATCCAATTACACCGTTACCGTCTATTTTCCAAGAGGGACATGTCAAGATTTTCCAAAGGCATCCTTTTGCCATTGTGACTAGTATTTCTTTTGCACTCAATTTGATCCTCCTAAAACTGTTACTTGAAAGCTAAATTTAAGATAAGAGATTTTTAAATTTAATTAATATCATGAAATAAGGTCGGGTATTTATTGTGATTTTAACTAAATAATTAATATATAAAAAACACATTGAAAAGATATATTATTATATGGAATCAGTATCAACAAATTATCTAAATATAATTTTTTCTTATTAAATAGCTGTACCACGCAAATATAATTACATGACATACCCAATTTAGCAATAACTCAACCTAATGAAATTATGAGAGCAGTACTTTTGTTTTTTGTTTTTTTGTTTAATCTCAAGAATAAAAGATAATAGTAGAAGATATAATCTCAGGGTACTAAACTTTTTTTTTTGTGGGGTACTAAATGTATTGCATGAGGCACACTTGCACAATAGTATCATTTTAATCATGGGATGATGCAAGCTTATCAGAATTATTTTCATAAATACCCTTGAACTATGTGCCCTAATTCAAGTTGCTTTTATTTTTCAAAATCATTCAAAACACACCTTAATCTGTAAAAAAAATCGTTCAAAATGCCCCTTCTATCTATTTATGTCTCTTTATGTAGATCAAGGGGTGTCTTAAATAGTTTTGAAAAATCAAAGTGCAACTTAAATTAGGGTAAATAGTGCAGGGGATTTATGAAAATAATCCAACTTATTATTATGACCACTTGGAAGAGAGTTTTTGTGCTTTAACTATAATGAAAAGAACGCTAGTAAATTGGTGGTTACAACAAGCATGATTTAGCGAAAATCTGAGTATTAAGGGACCCCTGACTTCCATTCCTCGCTCAGACAACCATTGATGATGAACCAATGTTTGAATCAATTCTTGATAACAATTCATATTATTATGATAATAAAAATGCATTGGAATAGTTTCCTGAAGATTGAAGTACAATGTACCATTCAGCACTCTTAAAATTATCGTATATTTTAAGTTGTAAATCTAAAAGGCTAGCTTCTTTTCCATTGTAAGGGGAAAAAAGAAAGAGATCGTCGAGACTAATATTTATATGTAAGAAAAAGGGGTAGTTGATCTATATGCTAAATATATAAATCTATTTATATACACACATATACATACATACACGTACGTACCTCTCTCCTTCCTTTTCTTAAATGATCTATTCACTGCAAACCTCAGACACGATAACTCTTCCTTGAGCGCTATCAGATCAGACCCTAAGCTGTTCTCTAAGCTTTTTATCCAGAAGAACACCACCTTGCCTGGTGAAAGAACTTGTGTCGTCGTAAAGGCAATGATTACAGATTCTTTGATTTTCTATTTCTTTTCTCGGTTTCCTTTTTTATTTCTACTGTAATGTATTGTGCACCTTTAATACCCTTAAGTCTTTACGTTAGCAAACGAGATTCTTAGCAAGTCTTTACGTTAGCAAAAGAAAAGAAAAAAAGCCTTCATACTGAACGGTGGGGGGAAAAACCGCAAGCTGAAATAAGGGACATTATCTTGCTTGTATTAGTTATGAGTTGAAGGAAGGTACATTATTGTGGTTGGGTGTATCATGCATGTCCACCGAGGTTCCAATTTGGTGGTATTATATCTGATGGAATTTTTATAACTACTGTCTTTTAAAATTTATTTTTTCTAAATGTCACACGTGTTCATCTGTAGCACAACTTAATATGTAATATAAGTTATAGTATGATATAAACTTTTATAAATGTGACATGAATAAATATAACTTTTAAAAGTATGACATGATATGTAATTTTCTCTTACTTCTTCCTAAAAAAAGTGTGGTACCTTTGTTTTTTTTTTTTTTTTTGAAGTTCATGTTTTAAGTGTGACATGAATAAACACATTTATAATAGGTTTTAAATATTTGAATAAATAATATATTTACTAGAAATAAATTACTAGAGATTTATTTATTTACGTAGTAAATTATATGCTATTTGCTTCAATTTTTTTCAATTTTTTTTTCAAAGTATTTGCTTCAATTTCTTTCAAAATTTTTAGAAATACTATTTACTGTAATCTCCGTTATTCAAGGGTGATTAGAGGAAAGCCCAGGTTAGTAAAAGAATGACGGAAGTTTTTTAGACTGACTCACTCTTTGCATATATATATATATATATATAAGTATTGCGAATTACACATTTTAATTTTATTTAGAGTAAAAAGTACAAAATAAAAAAAAGAAAGAATACATAAATTTTGTAGTGGTTAATCACTCTAAATATGAGATCTAAGTCTATATTCAACTGCTGCAAAAATTCGCAACTATATGATGAAAAAAAAGTACTTTACAAAAAAAATTACACACACTTTTACTCTAGGCTTTTTTTTTCTATATTTTCTGAATTACACTAGTAAGCCCTATCATCTCCTATATATATATATAGAAGTACAACAAAGACCAGAGGTCAGATTTCTAAAAATAATGTTGATTCACAACCTAGTGCCATGGCGCCAAACATTGTTCCGCATTTCAGAAATCTTCCACCCAACGCGGTGGCGTCTAACTCTTTGCCTTATGTACTGAAGCTTCCTGCATGCAATGCTGCAACACTGCCTTCTCATGGCCGCGACACTTTTTGCTGCTCTTCTTAACAATATGCGTAAGTGACAGGTGGTCTAGAAAATCCCAGAAATAAATATAACATTTTTTAAAATTAAAAACTAGTTTGAGTAAATACCGTGCTTTAAAATAGTAAAAATAAATGGCATATTTTAAGTTTATGAAATGTAATATACCAATTTTACCCGTACTCTCAACAATCAAAATGACATATCAGTTTTTTTTTTTTTTTTCCATCTTTTCCTCTTCCCTTTTCTCTTTGATCCTTTCCCTCTCTTCTCTGCATGCTTGTTCCTGTCTCTCCCCTCACCATTATCATCGACTCAACTTCATTTGAGCTTGATCACCATAGATGACGACAAAGATCTAGAGAGCTACAAGCGCGGATTGCATCCACAGCAACGGAGGTCTGAGGCATTACAAGGGAGTTTCATAGTGTCAGACGGTCTTCTCTGAAGAAGGCGCTGGCGATCTCAGATTGTCCTCTCCATCGATTAGCGACTCCTTTCGATCTCCTCTGGGCAAAATCGCGCCCATCTCCTACAAGGGGGATAACAATCAAGCACTTCGATTTCTCTGAGCAGACGCATGCAAGTCGTTGTTCGAACCCCGCCGTCGCCGTCTAAGTCTCGCCATGGCATGTCACCATCCAAGCCTCACCATGATCGTCACTGTCCAAGCCCTCACGCTGGTCGTTCGAGAGAGAGATTGAGTTTGAGATATGGAGGAGAGAGAAATTTGTGTTAAGTATGAATTGAGGATATTATTGGTATTTTATTTTATGATAAATGTTATTTGTTATTAATATGCTATTTATTAACTCCCATAAACAATTATGCCATTGATTTTAAATGAATCTCCTAATTTTTTTTCTTCGTTCTCCCTTAAGAAAAAAGGAAAAATTTTTATAAATGTCATTTTTTAATATTTATTTTTTATAAATGGCATAACTTAATATGTAATATAAATTATAATATGGTATAAATTCAACTTTTAAAAAGCCTAGTATAATATATAATTTTCTTAAAAAAAAGAAAGTATATTATTGGCCTATTTGGCATGCTAAACGGTCTATTATAATGTTTCTTTTTTTTATTATCTTTTTTTTCTGATGCGTAATGCATCTTTTATATGCTCTATCAACAGTCAAATTTCACCTAGCAAATAAACTCTCACCATCACCTTTTCGTTTATCAAGCCACTTATATTGAATAGTAAAGACTAAAAAAGAAAATAATAAGGGACGCAAAAAACACATGAATTTAAAGGCTATGTCTATAAGGATTTTCTTGGAGGAGAGGATGGTTTCACTACAGAATAAAGAGAGAATTACAAGAGAGTTTGAGAGCTAATGTAAAAAATTAGACTTAGGTCCAATTTTTATTTTTTGAAAAATAATTTCTTGTTTATCTTTGTGAAAATTAATATTTATTCTAGAGAAATAATTATTTTTATTTATTTAATTATTATATTTTAAATTAAATTAATAATTGATTAGAAATTAGTAAATTTTCTAATCAATTGATTCTTCGGATTTCGCGTTTGATCAAGAAGATAGAGAAGATCATGCTTCTCTCATGGATGGTTTATAGGAGTTAGGAAAGTGAGAACTGGAGCAAACAACATATCAGCAGGTGCCTGGTGGTTTCTTCTTGCCCATGTTTGCTCACATGATAACACATTAACAGTCAATAATATGTATTTTCTTTGTTTTCACCCACTCATGGAACCTATGATCATTCAAATAGGCCCTTGATAAAACTAGTTAGAAAAAAAGGTTAGGATATATAAGATATTTGTCACGCCCCGGAGTACGGGAGGTGACGTGGCGGAATATTTAGATTAATTAAAAGAGAATTTAATTGAAATTAAGGGTTTAAAAATCCAATTAAGTAAAATTTAAGAAGATTTTCCACCACATTTTTATAAAGGAATTTAAAATCATTAATCAAATAACAATAATTGATTAAAAACCGCGAATATGGGTTCCACAACCCACAACTTGTGCACACACATGGTACTGACAATATCACAAATACAATTACAGTCCAGGTACAAATAAAGTTAAGCCTTACATGCCTTGATTAATAATGCTGAATATAAATAAATTCTCCTAGTGCTCCTGAGTCCGGTCTGAAGAATCTCCTCCAAACCTATATGGAAAACCACCTAGAAGGGGGGGGAAATTTAAAACAATAAAACGTGAGCGAAAGGCTCAGTAGGACTAGGTTTTATAAAATAATTTGATGCAAAGAAACAAAACATTATCAGGAGTATACAGAAATAAAACGTCAGATAAATAAATAAATAAATTGAGTAGAACCGTTCTGACACAGAACAGTCTACTCGTCAAATCAAAACACCAATTTACTTTTACCTAGGCAAACCATGATATCACCACCGTAGTGGCCCAGCTGGGTTTCGGGACCTGCCCCCAAGGTCGTTCGTCACACGACCCGATCTCTGATATGGCATCATGCCTTAGTGTTCGTTATCATTATCATTCAAACCCGATTACCGAGTATTGTCAATTACATTCATTATGAAATTCATTTCATGTCACGGTATATAAAAATATAACCGATAAAATCATTTCCAAACAACCGTTGAAAACATTTTGATAGAAATCATTTTCAAAGCCAAATCATTTCAAAACCAGGCTACCAAAGAAATAGGATAGAAGTCCTACCTCAGTACTCGTGCCGGTACCCCACACCGTAATCCCGGTCCGCTATACGTTAGCTCCACGGAACCACGAACAATCCTAGATACAAACTAAGTCGATCAATATCTAGTTCGAAACATTCTATGTTACTAAATCATTTCATGATGTCCTAGTGTGCCATTTGTATCATTAAAATCATCCTATAAGGTTGGGATTTAAATCAGGGTTCAAAACAATGAAATCGGGTAAAAATCACAAAATTTTCCATGCCTCGGTCGGCCTGCCGGACGCCCTGCTTCGGCCTGCCGAACTGTACAGTTCGGCCTGCCGGAAACGAGGTTCGGCCTGCCGAACATTTCCCCAGATTCGGCCTGCCGATCGGAAGAACACCGGCCTGCCGATCATCACTCCGGCCTGCCGAACATGAACTTCGGCCTGCCGAACTGGGAAAATCCAGAAATCCCAGCCACGGGTTTCTCGATCCCCAAAATCCAAATTTGAATTCCAACCTGTTTTTCTCAAATCCCAGGCATGAAAAACAACTATAGTTGATAGAAAAACATTCTAAAACATATTTGGAATCATTTAAACAACATTTGAACTCAAAATCTTCAAAAATCCGAAAATGAGAAAAAGAGGAGAAAAATGAAAATCTTGAATCCAATCCGTTTTTCTTCAATCTAGGTTTAGATTCTAGTTGTTCTAAGCTCATTTAACATAAATCCACGGTTTTCTAAGCTTAAACAAGCTTAGATTTCAAAAACACACAAAATCGAAAATTTTGAAAAAGTTTAGAAATTTCGAATCTAACCTCGAATCGAAGCTTCAATCCGCGTTCTCGGTCGCCGAATCACGTCCCCGAGCTTCCTCCTTGCTGTTCCGAAGCTTGGGATTCGAATGAAAACCAAAATTTTTAGAGAGATTGAGAGAGAGAGAGGGGCTGCCGAATGAGAGAGAGGGAAGAGAGAGAGAGAGAGCCCGTGAGAATGAAGAGGGAGAGAGAGAAGAGAGAAATAAATAGAGAAAATCGGTGGGCGGTTTTACTGTGCGAAAACCATGTGCCGCCCACGGTTTTGTAAAACAGAGTATTTTTAACATTTTACAAATTGTTGTGTTTTAAAACTCAAAACATCATTTTAAAACAAATGAGAAATCATTTGAATACATCAGTTTAACAAAACAACCAAAATTCAAAATCCAACCAAATAATCTAATTAAAGTTAAAACTTTAATTATGGCACACTAATTCACCATTTACATTACATTAATGTTAAATAAATTTCGGGACGTTACAGCTCTCCACCCCTAAAAGAAATTTCGTCCTCGAAATTCACAACTCATTTCAGAAACAAAACAAATGCGGATACAATTCCCGCATATTCGATTCTAGTTCCCAAGTGGCTTCATCAACCCCGTGATGCTGCCACACGACCTTTACCAACGGTATCTCACGACGACGCAAGCTAATCACTTTCCGGTCGATAATCTGAATCGGCACTTCCTCGTACGTCGTATCCTCCTGAACCTGCACCTCGCGAAACGAAACTATCTTATCCTGCTCAGGTGGACACTTCCTAAGCATCGACACATGAAACACATCATGCACATGAGAAAGTTCGGGCGGAAGATCAAGCCGATAAGCGACCACACCAACACGCTGAGTGATCTCGAACGGCCCAATATACCTCGGCGCGAGCTTTCCACTCACCCCGAACCGCATAGTTCCCTTACGAGGTGACACCCTCAAGAGAACAAAATCTCCAACCGCGAACTCTAAGGGTCTACGTCTCCTATCCGCGTAGCTCTTCTGCCGACTCTGAGCTGCCCTCAACCGATCTCGAATCACCGCGACTTTCTCGTTGCTATCACGAATCTCTTCCGGCCCAAGAATCACTCTATCTTCCGGCTCGGCCCAACACACAGGTGACCGACACGGTCGCCCATACAACGCCTCAAATGGTGCCATACCGATACTCGCCTGATAACTGTTGTTGTACGCGAACTCCGCCAAATGCAAACATTGCTTCCAATTCCCGCCGAAGTCCAACGCACAAGCACGCAACATATCCTCGAGAACCTGAATAACCCGCTCAGACTGCCCATCAGTCTGAGGATGAAACGCCGTACTGAAGTTCAAATCCGTACCCAAAGCCTCCTGAAAACTCCTCCAGTACTTAGCATTAAACCTGGTATCTCGATCAGAGGTGATGGACAAAGGAACTCCATGCAACCTCACAATGTTCTGCATATACAGCTCCCCGAGAATCTTCCTGGAACACGTCGACCTAAACGGAATGAAATGCGCCGATTTCGTCAACCTGTCGACCACAACCCAAACTGCATCATGCCGCTGCTCCGTCCTCGGCAAACCTGTGAGGAAATCCATCGTCACATGCTCCCATTTCCACCCTGGAATAGGAAGCGGCTGAAGCTGACCTGCAGGCTTCTGATGCTCGGCTTTCACCTGAAGACACGTCAAACACTTGGCCACATACTCTCGAACATCTTTCTTCATGCCTCTCCACCAATAGTGCCTCTTCAAATCACGATACATTTTGGTGCTCCCCGGATGAATGGCGAACTGAGACCTATGAGCTTCATCTAGAACGGCTTTCGTCACCTCGGCGATAACTGGAACTGCAAGACGCTCCCGGAAGTACAACGATCCATCTGCATGCACGCTCCATTCTTCAAACTGCTCCCCGTTCTGAATCCGCGACCAAATCCCCTGCAAATGTCGATCCTGCCACTGACCTTGTTTCACCATCCGAACAAGAGCTGGAGTCGCTTCCACGTGATATAACGAAACTCGATCACCGTCGTCATGATACTGTAGCCGATACTCACTCACTGTCGCATCCCTGCTCCAGTCCTCAAAAATCAAACAAGCGAGAATCCCTGAAGACTTTCTGCTAAGCGCGTCCGCTACCACATTAGCTTTCCCGGGATGATACTGCAACGCGAAATCATAATCCTCCATGTACTCCACCCATCTGCGCTGCCTCAAGTTGAGATCCCTCTGAGTGAACAAATGCCTCAAACTCTTGTGATCGGAGAAGACCTGAAACGACGCTCCATACAAATAACATCTCCAAATCTTCAGCGCGTAGATCACCGCTGCAAGCTCTAAATCGTGAGTAGGATAATTCCGCTCGTGAGGGCGTAGCTGTCTCGATCCGTACGCAACCACACGTCCATGCTGCATCAGCACGCATCCAAGTCCACGCCCTGAAGCATCAGCATAAACCTCATATGGCTCGTCACTACTAGGAATAATCAACACTGGAGCTGAAGTCAACCGGTTCTTCAATTCCTGAAAAGCAGACTCACAGTCTTCATCCCACTCAAACCTGACATTTTTCTTGGTCAACCTCGTCAACGGAGCTGCAATCTTCGAAAAGTCCTTTACAAATTTCCTGTAATAACCAGCAAGACCTAAGAAGCTGCGAATCTCCGCTACATTCCTTGGTCGTTCCCACTCCAATATAGCTTCAATCTTGGACGGATCCACTGAAATACCATGCTCCGAAATGACATGACCCAGAAATTTGACCTCAGTCAACCAGAACTCACATTTTTCCCTCTTAGCATACAACTGGTGCTCCCGCAGAGTCTGAAGCACGATCCGAAGATGCTGCTCATGCTCCTCCCATGTCTTAGAATACACAAGAATATCATCGATGAACACGATCACAAACTGATCCAGATACGGCCTGAATATCCTGTTCATCAGATCCATGAAAGCTGCTGGAGCATTCGTCAACCCGAAAGACATAACCAGAAACTCGAAGTGCCCATACCGAGTCCTAAAAGCTGTCTTGGGAATATCCTCTTCCTTGATTCTGAGCTGATGATAACCTGACCGCAAATCAATCTTCGAGAAGTATCGCGAACCTCCCAACTGATCAAATAGCTCATCAATCCTAGGCAAAGGATACTTGTTCTTCACCGTAACACGGTTCAGCTGCCGATAATCCACACATAACCTGAGAGTCCCATCGTGCTTCTTAGCGAACAAAACTGGTGCTCCCCACGGAGATGTGCTATTCCGAATATATCCTTTATCAGCAAGCTCCTGAAGTTGCTTCCTCAATTCCTTCATTTCTGCCGGCGCCATCCGATAAGGTGCCATAGAAATCGGTGATGTCCCTGGAAACAACTCGATACCAAACTCAATTTCCCGATACGGTGGCAATCCTGGCAACTCGTCGGGGAAAACATCCTCGAACTCACCAACCACCGGAATCGCTACACTACTACTCGAAACATAGGGCTCGCAATCTAGATTGGCAAGAAAAGCAAAACAATCTAGATTCCTTCGCCCTCCTAAACATGACTTCATGAGACGCTCACTCATTAGCCAATCACCACCACCCTGGTAAGTGATTACCGTCCCCCTATCAGACACTAGGGTCACTTTCCTAAGTTGGCAGTCCACAACTGCACTATACTTGGACAACCAGTCCATTCCTAGAATCACATCATAGGAACTCATGGGGAGTATAATCAAATCACTTTTCAAAATCTCATCCCCAATCTTTATTTTACAAGATTTACACATATGATTTACACACACCCGCCCCAAGGGAGAAATTATAGCTAGGGGTTCATTAAACTCTTCTATCTCTAATCCCAAGGCATGTACAAAAGAACTCGAAATGAGAGAATGAGATGCACCGGTATCAAATAGAACGCGTGCTAGAGACCTGGAAACCAAGATCATACCATCAACAACTGCGTTACCAGTCTGAGAATCTGACCCTCCAGATGCCATCGCATGAACCTGCACTGGCGCTTTTCCTTTTCCTCTACCGACATTGCTGGGTCCTGCATTACTCGGCCGATGCTGCTGAGATGGAGACAACTGCACACTACCTGCACTCGGAGCTCTATACTGAGGAACACTGCGCTGAAAATACTGCGGCTGCTGTCCCCGTGCCGGATATGTGAATTGCTGAGGAGAAAACTGCGGATACTGCAACTGCGGGTACTGCGGAGGTGGAGGTAGGGTCTGAAGTTGAGGCTGAGACGAACGACTGGCATCCTCCTCGGTCTGCGATCCAAGACGAGCACTCCTGATCGGGCAATTCCTCTTGATGTGTCCGGGCTGCTGACAGAAATGACAATGGAAGCTGTAGGGATTGCTGCGCCCGCTGCCAGACGAACTGCTGCTACCACTGGTCGCACCGCCTTGCTTGCCTTTCCCCGGAGTTGGACGACTACTGGTGCTCTTCCTGCCACTCCTCTGCGGTCCTCCTGAAGCCTTGGCTCGATCTTCACAATACTGCACGTAATCATTCTCCACGGAGATCGCCGACGACACAAGCTCTCCGAAACTCCTAAGCCGTAGAGCAACCAACTGCCGCCGAATAGGAGCCTTGAGTCCCTCCTGAAACTTGATGCATTTCTCACGCTCCGATGCCACAGCTGATGGAGCAAACCTAGCCAACTCGTTAAACCTTGCCTCATACTCCCGAACTGACATATCACCCTGCTGCAATCTATAAAACTCAGCTGCTTTCTGGTCTCTATATCCCTGCGGAAAATACCGATCATAGAACAGTTCCTCGAACTTGTCCCAACTGATATCGCCACCGTGCTCCAGACGCTTAGTTTGTTTCCACCAGGTGTTAGCGCCACCCTCGAGCTTATACGCCGCAAACTCCACACGATACTCCTCAGGCACACCAAGGGTATCAAGATGCTTCAAAATCGAATCCAACCAATACTCTGCTAACTGCGGATCCCCATTGCCATCAAAAGTTGGAATAGACGCCCGCCGAAATTCCTTAAAGAAGGCATGCCGACTACCAACACTGGAGTCTTCCGGTCTAGCCCTGGCTGCCATCTGCCGGAAAGCCGCCATCATAGACCTCATCAGGCCCTCATCATTTCCGAACTCCGCGTCAGCTGTCGAATGACGTCTAGGTGCCATTCTCTCACTTCTGAAAACAAAATTTGGACTGTCAGATGTATTTCATTGTCAAACCTATGTGTGCACAATTCCCAAGGTTCATAACCTTGAGCTCTGATACCATTCTGTCACGCCCCGGAGTACGGGAGGTGACGTGGCGGAATATTTAGATTAATTAAAAGAGAATTTAATTGAAATTAAGGGTTTAAAAATCCAATTAAGTAAAATTTAAGAAGATTTTCCACCACATTTTTATAAAGGAATTTAAAATCATTAATCAAATAACAATAATTGATTAAAAACCGCGAATATGGGTTCCACAACCCACAACTTGTGCACACACATGGTACTGACAATATCACAAATACAATTACAGTCCAGGTACAAATAAAGTTAAGCCTTACATGCCTTGATTAATAATGCTGAATATAAATAAATTCTCCTAGTGCTCCTGAGTCCGGTCTGAAGAATCTCCTCCAAACCTATATGGAAAACCACCTAGAAGGGGGGGGAAATTTAAAACAATAAAACGTGAGCGAAAGGCTCAGTAGGACTAGGTTTTATAAAATAATTTGATGCAAAGAAACAAAACATTATCAGGAGTATACAGAAATAAAACGTCAGATAAATAAATAAATAAATTGAGTAGAACCGTTCTGACACAGAACAGTCTACTCGTCAAATCAAAACACCAATTTACTTTTACCTAGGCAAACCATGATATCACCACCGTAGTGGCCCAGCTGGGTTTCGGGACCTGCCCCCAAGGTCGTTCGTCACACGACCCGATCTCTGATATGGCATCATGCCTTAGTGTTCGTTATCATTATCATTCAAACCCGATTACCGAGTATTGTCAATTACATTCATTATGAAATTCATTTCATGTCACGGTATATAAAAATATAACCGATAAAATCATTTCCAAACAACCGTTGAAAACATTTTGATAGAAATCATTTTCAAAGCCAAATCATTTCAAAACCAGGCTACCAAAGAAATAGGATAGAAGTCCTACCTCAGTACTCGTGCCGGTACCCCACACCGTAATCCCGGTCCGCTATACGTTAGCTCCACGGAACCACGAACAATCCTAGATACAAACTAAGTCGATCAATATCTAGTTCGAAACATTCTATGTTACTAAATCATTTCATGATGTCCTAGTGTGCCATTTGTATCATTAAAATCATCCTATAAGGTTGGGATTTAAATCAGGGTTCAAAACAATGAAATCGGGTAAAAATCACAAAATTTTCCATGCCTCGGTCGGCCTGCCGGACGCCCTGCTTCGGCCTGCCGAACTGTACAGTTCGGCCTGCCGGAAACGAGGTTCGGCCTGCCGAACATTTCCCCAGATTCGGCCTGCCGATCGGAAGAACACCGGCCTGCCGATCATCACTCCGGCCTGCCGAACATGAACTTCGGCCTGCCGAACTGGGAAAATCCAGAAATCCCAGCCACGGGTTTCTCGATCCCCAAAATCCAAATTTGAATTCCAACCTGTTTTTCTCAAATCCCAGGCATGAAAAACAACTATAGTTGATAGAAAAACATTCTAAAACATATTTGGAATCATTTAAACAACATTTGAACTCAAAATCTTCAAAAATCCGAAAATGAGAAAAAGAGGAGAAAAATGAAAATCTTGAATCCAATCCGTTTTTCTTCAATCTAGGTTTAGATTCTAGTTGTTCTAAGCTCATTTAACATAAATCCACGGTTTTCTAAGCTTAAACAAGCTTAGATTTCAAAAACACACAAAATCGAAAATTTTGAAAAAGTTTAGAAATTTCGAATCTAACCTCGAATCGAAGCTTCAATCCGCGTTCTCGGTCGCCGAATCACGTCCCCAAGCTTCCTCCTTGCTGTTCCGAAGCTTGGGATTCGAATGAAAACCAAAATTTTTAGAGAGATTGAGAGAGAGAGAGGGGCTGCCGAGTGAGAGAGAGGGAAGAGAGAGAGAGAGAGCCCGTGAGAATGAAGAGGGAGAGAGAGAAGAGAGAAATAAATAGAGAAAATCGGTGGGCGGTTTTACTGTGCGAAAACCATGTGCCGCCCACGGTTTTGTAAAACAGAGTATTTTTAACATTTTACAAATTGTTGTGTTTTAAAACTCAAAACATCATTTTAAAACAAATGAGAAATCATTTGAATACATCAGTTTAACAAAACAACCAAAATTCAAAATCCAACCAAATAATCTAATTAAAGTTAAAACTTTAATTATGGCACACTAATTCACCATTTACATTACATTAATGTTAAATAAATTTCGGGACGTTACATATTAATCGCTTAATTTCAACTATGTTATTAAATATTTATGGAATTTAGAGGTGTTAGTAGATTCTTATTGAATTGATCTCTTACTCTCTCCCTTGAGGATCCAACTAGTATAGTAGTGCAAATGATCAGCAAATTCGTCTTTCTCAGTGTTTACTAAGTCTAAAATTCTAGCCAATACGAACAGGGAAATCTAAATATTTTCAAAAACATGTTATTTATTTATAAAACTAAATATTTTTAAAACATGTTATTTATTTATAAAAATTTCAAATCTATTTCTCTCATTTTCCTTTAATATTATCAATTTACATATATTTCTAAACCACAAAGAATCAATGCTCCAATCAATAAACATAATCTTTGACTTAATTTAGCATAATTCTAGATATTTAATAAATTAACATAAGCCTAACTTACATAAAAAACATTTTTTCTTGTTGAACTTGGAATAAGGAGATTTGAACTCTGCACCCTGTGATGGAGTTGGATGTGAATTTATTTTTAGACTATGTACAACAAGACATGACAAACAAATTAGGGACTGACAATACTAATAACCCGATAAAAAGGAAGGGACAAAAAGAAAAGGGAGTGGTGGCAATGACAAGCAGTATTGACGGTGCAGATGGCGAGAGTGGTTGGGGCCAATGGCGAATGGTTGTGCTAGGGTTGTTTTATGGCTTTATAGATATATATACATATATGTGGATGTAGTTTTAATGGTTACATTTTTAAAATATGTTAAATATCTACGTAGTTGAAGTCTAAATATACCCGTTTAAAAAAAAAAAAAAAAAAGCTTGACTTTTATATTTAGAACTGGCATATGTAAATGGCTAGACTTGAAAACTGGTATAGTCATCCTTGCAAACACTAACCTAATATCCAGCAAGAAATGCTTTATGAAGGGGAGGGAGGCATGCAGCTATATGGATAAACATGTTGGACAGCTCAAATTCTAAGCTAGAGTGGGTCGGGCTTAACGTAGCGTCGCGGGCTTTTGGGCTGTCTACGTAAAGATCAGATCCCCGTCTGCTAGCTGCCCATTTTGAGATATTTTTGCTGTCCGACGAAAGTGTGGATTTATTTTTGCCAAGTCCAAAAAAACTATATAATTACATGTCATAGATAAGATAACAATTAAATTAAAAGGTCTAATATACTTTTAGTGCATTAAAAAAACTATGATTTTTATAAAATCTAATTAGTGCTTTGAGGGTATATTTGATATTTTAAAATGATGATATGACGTGGCATTTTTTTAATTATTTTTTAGTAGCATAAATCAATTCAAACTTTATTTTTGTAGCATATATAAAAAGGGCCAAGAAATTTTTGAAATAATTACATGAAAAAATAGCCTATTGTAGGTGAATAATATATTTTGAATATTTTGTTTAGTAAATACTAGCTTTAATATATTTACAGTAAATACGAATTTAGTAGGTGAACAATTTATTTACTATAAATAAATTATTTACCTAGTAAATATTGCAATTTACTTTAAATATTTTAAATTATGCCATGTATTCTTTAAAGTTTTTAAAAATACTATTTACTGCTATTTTTCGTATTTTAAGGGTGTTTGGGACAAATGACGAGGAAGTGGCAAAAGGGTGACCGAAGTTTTTGGACTGATTCAGAATCTCCGCATCTAAGAGTAGGCGATAGGTGGACTAGAAAATCCCAGAAATATCTGTATAGAGCCTTCAATAGGTCCAAAATATGATGTATAGTGATTGTAAAAGCTTTTCAATATATTGTTTGGAGTTTTTTTTTTTTTTTTTTTTATACACTGAGGTTTAAGATTATTTTAAGAAAATATTTTTTTGTTTTTCAATCATTACAAAAATATACCATAAATTACCTTTTGAAAATCTCCTAACTCTTAATTTATAACGTATCAAAAAAAAATTATAGGACGTTTGGGAAAAAAACTCTAATTATAAAGATTATTAAATCACATACTGTAACATGTAAGAGTTTTACACTACACATTATTTGAGATTTGAATTCCATTCTCCCAAACACTCTATTAATACTTTAAACATATAACGCGAACCATAAATCTCAATATTAAGGTAGATGTTAATTTACTGTGGAGCTATTTTTTTTTTTTTTCAAGGTAGATAGTTTTTTTATTTTATTATTATTCTCCTCTAGATCTTTCTAGAAACAACAATGAACATTTTTTGTGGAGGAGAACTTGATTGTAGGCTTGTGCATTGAACTGGGTTTGTGGAGGAGAACTAGGCAGCTAATTCACTTTGCAACCATATACAAGTAATACTATCATCAAACGAATAAAATAACAATAAATACAAGAAATGCATTGAATTTCTCTCCTGTTTTTCCTTGGCCTTGCCTCCTTTACTCCCGACACAAATCTTCCCCTTCAAATGGACAATTGCATCCAAAGATTATATATATTCGTAAGATTTAGGAAACAGATCCCCACATTCTTCTCTATCTTATAAAGTTTCTTGTTTCTTTCTCTAATTTTTACACCCGATCAAACATCTTAAATCTTTCTTGACTATTTCACACAAATAGGCCGTTTGACACTTCACTTATAACTGAAGTTATAGCATATGAAAGTTTTACAATATAACAATTGTTTATATTTTATTATAGCTGTTAAATGCTGAAAGCTTTACACTGTTTATATTTAAAACTGAACTGCCAAACCAACACAATATCTGCTCAGTTGATTCATTTCACTTGTTATTTTGCTTGTTCTTAGTGCCTAGCACCATATGTCCATGTCCCTGATTTTCCTCCAAGTGTTTGTACTTTGATTATTTATATCAAAATCTTTTTTTTAATATTTTTTTCCATCTTGAATCAAGCAGAATTCTCTCTCACCAATGTTGGATCAAAAGGGTACATCCAACAAGTTTATTTCTTTTCTTTTCTTTTCTTTCTTTTTAAGGCCAAACATCTTTACTTCTCAAAAAAAAAAAAAAAGCAAAAAAAAAGAGGCATTTTCCAAGAAGGTTGTATCTTGTACGATTGATTGTATCTGTGTACATTATAATCACTAATCAGTCGAGAAGAATCCAAGAAAAAAGGCTTTTATTTTAGCGTAATGATAGTGGGTCATAAACAAGGTAACCATACATTTCGACAATTATATATAACATGAATGGTAAAAATTAGATTTTATTTGAAAAACAAAGAAAAATGATAAGTATTTGGTAGCAAGAGAGAGCAGAAATGACTTCTGATAAGCAATCGTGCCTAGAAAAAATGCAGCATTTGTTGAAATTTACAAGGAGAATTATGTATAGAGTACAAAATTACCTCTATTGGTACAACGCAATTTTGAACCATTGGATGATACGAAACTGTATTGAAATGAAAAGAAAGAGGTGTAAAATCAATTACATCTAAGATCTAATTCTGAAAACAAAACGTTGTTCATAGGGTATCTCTAGTACCCAGCCAAAAATTTCAAGATTGATTATATCCTCTTCTTTAACAATTTGTATTGAAGCAAATAAATGGTTATAGAACAATTCTGTAGTAGGTATAAAAGAAAAAAAAAAATCATGCCAATAGGTATAAAGCGTATTTGATTTATAGGTTTGAATAGAAATTTAAATTTTTATAAGAGAATATATTATAATAATGACATAAACTATGATTTAAACTAATAAAACTAAGAACACATGTATCACATCATAATAATGTTATTCAAAATATGACAATTTAACTCAACTTAACGAATATTGTAATAAATTTCATTGGCCAACAACATATATATTTATTTAATTAAGAAAGAAGCCTATAAAGTTTACTCCATTTATGTCAAGAAATCAAAAAACTGACATTTACATGGAAGGAGATTTAGTAGTATTTGACTAGGTATAAGACCTTTGGATCGAACCCACGTTATCAAATTAAGACCACCAATGTGTCTTGACTTTGCAGTGGGCTACAAGCTCAACTTTTGCGCTCCTTTGATCAAAATTTTTTATTCTAGAAGTAATCAACAACCAGCTAGTTCTGCAAGAAGCTCTCTTTTTATATTCTTTATTTTATTTTATTTTATTTTTTTTTTTGTACGATGTATGAAAACAGAAGCAAACAAATACGGTCCAGCAGTATTCTTGCAAGTGTCCCTATGTTCATCATTGCTAACACTACGGCCAAAATGGACATTGAATTTGGGACCAAACAATAATGTGGTACAGGATGGCAGGATGCATCATATTATTACTTTTAATCGTTTTAGGCATTTTTAATTATTTAATATATCCATCTTTAACATTCATTCTAGATTGCGTGGAAAACTCTTCACCACAAAATTTCATATTAAAATATAATTAACCCAATGCCAATGGGAAGCACGAGATCATTAAAATTGATTTGTTCAATGTTTTCCAGCTCTGTGCTTAGGGAAATGAAATCCGACGAATTTGTGTACAGTACGGTACTATTTAATACGTTTTTCGTTCCCTTAAAAAGTTTAACTGGCAATCCACTAACTTGTGAATCAATAAAAAGATCTTTTTTTGGATGATAAGAAGATCATTTGGTTGATAATGAGAAGTGAATAATTGAAAATTTTCTGGAGAAGAAAAAGGACACATGCACTGTAATGAAAAACGACACTTCAATTTTTGTCATTATCGCACGCAACTTTTGTGCATTGTAATGTTCAGGGCTCACCGTTATATGATTTGATTTGATTTGATTTTTTTTTTATTTGCTCCAGGAGGTCGCCCGCTCAATAATGCAAAAATAAAATAAAATAAATCTACAAAAAAATAATTAACAAAAAAAAGGATAACGTCCGTTGAGGGCAAATAGAAAAAGGGTCGTGTTTTGCTGTACAACTGTGTGATTTACCCAAATTTACCAAACCAAAAGGCAATCCCGTAAGAACATAATATTTCATTTAGGTACACTCCTCAGGAACATTTGGTGCATTTTCTCTTCAAAAGGAAAAAGAACAAGGATGAGTCTAATGTCTAATAAACCCTTGTGGTACGAACAACTGCTGGCCACTATTTCATGTTCTTTTTACTTTTTTTTTTTTTTTTTTTTTTTTCGTAAAAGCATTGGTGGTTAGGCTAGGAAATAGCCAACAGTACAGGTACAGCCGAAATCCGTCAAGTGGGGTAGTAGCTTAGCTAAATGTGGGCGTGCAGTACCATCTCTATTCTGGGTTGCCTCACTTTTGGCCCTCAAGGCTTGTAACAAAAAATGTTAGTGTTGGTAGATCTGAACAATGATACTGCGACGGTGTAACGAGCAGAGAGAATGTGCATCTTACAAGTTAAAATGGATATATAAGAGTATGTTTGAAAGATCAGTTGGACTTGAAGTTAAAGCTTAAAAATATGTTTCCTAAACAAAGCGTAAATTAAATTGGGAGATTAAACTTCGCGCACACAGTTCAAACTCAATTTAAGCAATGAATAAAATCCAAACTGAGCACTTACCAAACACGAATTTGAACTTGATTCAACTCTTGAACTGAAAAATCCAGTATGTAAGAGATTAGTGTTTTGCGTTAGTTTAGCTCTAGAACTGACAATGTTAATAACATTTTACTGAAACAATTAAAAAAATGAATTTTTTTGGTAGAGAATGTAATTTCGCTTCACTGATAAAGCGCAGTGTTTTAGCCATCAAATTAGGATTTTAACAATTTGATTTGTGATTGTTCAAATAAAAAATTTACAGTACATGATGTGAAATTGCTTCTAGCCAGAGATCAAACCATTAAAAAGCTAATTCAATAGTTAAAATACGCATGCAATGCTGATAGAGCAAAATTACTCTCTTCCGTAAAAATTGTCATACAAAAAGAATAGTAAAGAAAAAAATAGAAAATCTTTTTTAATCTTATAAAATTAAAACTCTATTACTCATAAAATAAGACTCAATCTAATTTATGACTTATTTATCAAGCTAAAATTTACAATCTTATAAATAATGAGATTTTAACCTAATATATGAACAGGATAGGCAGGAGTGCTAAAAAAGGAGTGCTCAACAAATTTGAACTTGCATACGCTCCACACGCAACACAGTACTGACTGTGGGACAGTGAGAGGGGGGAGAGAGAGGGCATGCATTAGATGTTGCTGCAGGGACTCCCTTTCCAACAAAAAGCGTTTGATGACGGTTCACTCTTGCTTTGTCTTATAGCTTCTCTCAGTCCCCACCAGACTGGGGGACTCCCCACCCCTTCTTCTCTCATCAACTCCATGCCTCATTCTCGTCTCCCAACGGCCACAGCCTGGCCACCCTTAAAAATGTCACAATCTCTCACTTTTTACTTCACTCCTTTTCCTCGTTTCCTTCCAGCAACTCCCTCCCTCTCTGCGCTCTTTTCCCTTTCTTTCCACCGTGATTCTACTGCACTTGAAACCCATAACCAGTCGCTTCTACATTTTTTTTTGGCAGTACGATAATTAGTATTCACTATTTAGATCAAATCAATATCAAATAATACGTTTCCTTTTTTACTCACCGCATCTATTGTTACCTTTTTTTAACCTTGTACTATGCTAACTGTTATTTAATTGTCATATAATAAGTTTCACAAGTATCTTTTTATTTTGTTTTTTATAATAAAAGTCATAGTTATCTTTTCTTTTCTTTTGTTTTTTGGCGCCATAGAATAACAAAGAATGAAACGTACGCTAGTCCCCTAACCATAAGAAAAAACCAAATTGCATAAAAGAGAATCAAATGGATCCAATTTTCACACGCTCATACCCAACAACCGCGAGAGGATTTTTTTGAAAAATATTAAGAAAAAACTGCCCCCCACCACCGTGGCCTATACTGCATGGTATTTTATAAAGGTTTTCGCTCGTGCGAGGAGTGAATCTTTTTTTTTTTTTTTTCCAACATCAACCACCACCTTGCTATAAGCAACATCAATTGAATCTGCAAGTCAAGCCTTTTCAAGCTCCCATTAAAGAATTCCCACTAAGCTCTTCCAAAATCGTGCTAGAAAGGACTTTTAACAATAAACGTAGCTAGGAGCTAATAATAGCAATTATTCATCAACAATACAGCTATCATCCACTGAAACCAGTTCTTCAATAGCTTTCCTACTAGTCGAAAGTTTGAGACAAAAGAAACGAAAACATAATATAAAAAGCCATAGATATATATGCAACTAGGCAATAGGCAAAACGTGCACGCATAGATACAATAAAAAGGTGAAAAGGGCACAAGATATATTTGAGAAGCCATTGGATATACAGCACCTAAGTTCTTAAATGTATTAAGAAACCAAATGGACAGCAAATTGAAAACAGAGATTTCAGAGTCTGTGACTTACATATATGCCAAAAGCAAATGTGTCCATACAATGGAACTCCAAAAGGGAGAAAAAAGAAAAAAACTAATACAAGCCACACAAGTAAAAACAAAGCGTGCCCTGTCTAACTAGCAAGTCTCTCTCTCACTGTACAGAGATTCAGATGAGTGTTTTTGTTGTTAGTAGTAAAAACGTAAACAACTCGCTCGCTCGCTCACAACGATGGAGTCAAAAATCCATCGACCCGACCCCAAAAAAAAAAAAAGAACATATCAATTTTCAAGAATTCAAATTCACAGAAAATATGATAGAAAATTAAAACTTAAAAGAAAAAAGGGTGCAAATTTAGCCAAGCAAATCCTGTTGGTGGCAAAGCTCCTTCCTGAGGCGGTGCGAGAAGAGCCTGCAAGCGTCCATGCTGAGGTCAATCGCCGCCGCCAACGCCACGAACGCAGCCGCGTCCTCCGTGCACCCCACGTGCTGCACGCTCATCTCCACCGTAGGCTTGCTGCACTTCCCCTCCCCCTCCACTTTCGCCGACATCACGAACCCTCTGTACGCGCAGTACGGCCACAGTCCGTAGCCGAAGTCCCCGCTGCTCCTCGGGCTGCACCCCGGCGAACCCGCCCCTCCGGCTCGGCTCGAGCCGAGGTCGATCACGAACTTCCCACCCTTGTGCGAGTTCAGCGTCGACTCTGACAGCACAATGCCAGCGGCGCTGACGCCGCCGCCGGCGTCCGGGACAAGCTCAAAGCGGTAGCCAAGCCCGTCGGAGCCGCCGCGCTCACGCCACGCTTCGAGCCTACCCCACGGCTCCCAGGTTCCCTCAGCAGCCCGGAGGATAAGCCAGGAACCAGGGTTGGACCGGCTGACCCGGTCTGAACCGGGAGAGGCGACGAACGGGGTCACCATCGATGCGGCGGCGACCGGCGAACCGGAGAGATCGTGGACGGTGATCGACCAGCCTTTGCGCTCTTTGATTGGCCGATCGCGCTCACTCCCGAACGAGCCCAACCAGCTTCTCGAGCCGCTTGGCTCGGACTGCAGCGATCTGTGAAATGAACAGAACAAAAGTTACAAACTAATCAGCAATTAACATTAACATAAAGTATAACCCAAGTAATTCCTCAAACATAATCTTCATCTTTATCATCAAAAGAGTAAAGCGAACGAGTTTGGAGTTTTTTAACGAAAAAGGCAAAGACGAGAACTTTTCCGTATGTATCGAGCCAACTTTACCGAATGGAAAACTATTCAATTCAAAATTGACGACCCTAGGAATGTACATTGTGTGTAAAAGTGCTAAATGTCAAGCAATGAATAGAGAACGAGAATATGAAAGGAACCCTAACGGACCTGGATCTTTGATTCCGGTCACTGGTGTTTCTGAAGCTGAACTTGCAGGTGAAGACGGGCTGTCTGATATTGCCTTGAATCTGAAACACCTGAGGGCTACACTCAGGCTCGCCGTCGAACTGGAAGACGAATCTCGGATCGGGCTCGGCACTGACATTCAAGTGGAACTGAGCAGACGAGCCTTTGGCCTCTTTCCCGACGGAAATCCAGCCATTGTGGAAGACTGTGGACTTGACTTCGGTTCTGGACAGCTCCATCGGGACGGAGACCTTCCCGAGAAGTCTCCCGGAGTTGACGCCGCAGGTGGTGCCCCTCCGGCCGGTGTAGATCGCGATTCGGAGGCATAGCCTCCCGGAGAAGATAGTCTTGCCGGAGATTCTGTCGAGCTCGGACTTGCTCAAGTGGAAGGTCGCCGCGACGGTGTGGGTCAGCCCGTCCGGGAACTGGTTCTCCGGCGCGATGAAGGGGACCACGGCGGTCTGGACAGGGAAGTTCTTGAGCTTGATTTTGCAGAAGCATGGAGACGACGACGGGTGTACCACGGCACGAGCCGGCTTCGAAGCAACCGGAATCTTTAGGGCTAGATTGCCCACCGTGAGACGCACAAATGGGCACGGATCCATTACTACTTATCTTCTCTCCTCTGCGAGACTTGTCTAAGAGAGAGAAAATGGAAAGTGAAGCAAACCGAGAAAGCAAAATCCTCAAGAAAACAACGTGACTGAGAGCAAAGAAGAAGAAGAAGAGGAATCCTCGGAGATATCGAAAACCAACGAAGAAGATGAAGATGAGTATGAAGAAGAAAGTGAGCATCGGAATGCGCGCGAAAGGTGGAAGGCAACCAGAGAAACCGCCATTACCACAACCTTAACAGACTTAACGGTGCCTTCGTCGTCTTCTCTTATGAATTTTTTTTTTTTTTCCTCCTGCTTAACCTAGGTTTTCTTTAGAGAGAGCAAAGCAAACAAAGCTGTAATGTGTAATGTGTTATCAAGTCCTTATCTAAATCTATTTATTTCCCTTCTCTCTCTCTTTCTGTTTCTACTTTGGTTTTCTATTTCTATTTCTCCTTCTTTTTCCTTTTCTTTTAAAGAGAATTGAATAAATTAATCATAATGAAATGAGGAAATTCAGGGGATTAGTTGATAAGACAAATGGGGTTGGAGTACAGCTGTGGACAGGCTGGCGCCAATGCCAGTGCGGACAGAAGTTGACGGCATTTTCTCTCTCCTCCCTTCCTTCTCTCTCGCTCTATAACAAACGTACTACTACGAGTGTGGGCTCCACCTGACATTTTCTATGTCATGACTATATTGACCTTGTCTCGCTTGGCCCTTTTTTAACACAATTTTCCCACCCATATAATAAAGTATTAAATATTTTTAATTAATTTGAGTTAAAGCCACCTTGTCCTTAAATGGGAATCTTCGCCTCTCTATGACCCCAAAAACGCTCACTTGATACGCTTCATATCCCACACGTGTGTTTTGTGCATATAAAGTACAGGAATACATGGGTCCCACTTCTCACTTTAATTCTTTTTTTTTTTTTGATAAATTAATCTTCTGCAAAAACAAGCATCTGGATTTAAATTTTTTATTTTTTATTTTATTAATTTAATCTTTGATGGATAAATTTAGCAATTAAATTGTTAATTTAGACAAAAAATGTAACAAATTTATCCTTAATGTTATAAAAAAAAAGTGATAAATTGATCTCAAATTTATCTAAAAAAATGTTAAACTAATTTTAAAATTAACAGCTAAATCGTTAAATTGATTTCCTAACAACTAAAATCAAACATTGAAGTCAGTTTAATAAAAAAAAGATCATGAACTAAATACTCACTTTCTTCAAAAGTTAGAGAATACATGAACAATTTACTTTTTTTTTTTTTTTAAAGAAGTGAACGCCCTTATAGGAGTTTCATTGAATTGAATTGTTGTTGCGTGCTGTACGCTGGCCTTCCATTTATGTAGATCACGATTCCGACGAGAAGGTGAGCGGCTGTGAACATCTTTTTTCAAATTTTGTGATTTATTTATCCACGACAAGGTTTTCGTATAAAATTTGCCTTTTAATCTTCACATAATCTCGCTTCTCGTTGAACTTTTTACCATGGCAACTGATCAATTCAATTATCAGGTTCGTGACACAAATGTAATTTTATAAAGTGTTTAAAAAATATGGCTAGAATCAATTTTGATTGAAATATTGTTGCATATGAAAATTTAACATTATAACAACTTTGTGTTTTTTTATTATAGCTGTCGAAAGCTTTAAACTATTTGTTTCGAAAACCAAACACCTTATTAATCAAATCAAACAGTAAAAAAACATACAGCCTCAGCGAGAGACCATATGGAAGAATGACCTTTGTAAGAAAGGGCTAAGACAAAAAAGTATATCGTAATTTTAGACTTTTTTAAACGATGTATAATAAAATAATTGGTTCGATGTCATTTGAAATATTAAAATTGGAAATAGAATTTGAATATGTATTTATCCAAATGATGTAGTGCATTTTCTCTGAATTTGTTTTTTTTCAAGAATGATGCACCATATTCTGTGTTTTGCAAATTATTTCAAAAAATTCGTCAAATTGTTCTCAGCTTTAATTTGAATCGTTGACCAACAATCTAAAAATCTTTCTATACGGCTAAATTGCTTAAGACGGTCAATTCCACGCAGAGATTGCATCACAAATATTGTATGCAAACAATCAATTAATTTAAAGATTTTTATCATAAAATGAGAAAAATATAAAAATAAGAATAAAAATAAATGCAAAAATGCATATATGAGTTGTCTATAACGCCGTCAGAGCACGATGCCGATGACCGACCAATTCTACGTCATGAGACCTAATTCTGGTGGGTTTCCCGACCAAACTTTGTTCACGATTGTGTACCTCCGATGCTGGTCTTTTTTTTTTTCTTTGATATTGTATTTTATCTCTTTGAAGTATTTTCTCTCTCCAAAAATTAGTTTTATTTTTATTAAAATTAAGGATTTTTTATAGAGAAAAAAATATAATAAAATGTTAGAATTACATTATATAACTATACAAGTGAAGAAAATAGGAGCCTTTTTTAAAAAAAAATTCAAATATAAGTATTAATTTTGTGAATGAAGGATTTAAATTCCAAGCTTTACGGTTAAATCCGGTGTGTAATTATTGCTAAACTATACATGCAATCATCAAAAAAATATAAAAAATAAAAAAGTTATGTATTTCGAGTTCACTGAGCAAGAACGAGGGATTGAAAGTTTAAAAGTAAGTAAAGGCAGTTTAAGATTTTAATGATATGTTTGATAGGCTAGATAAAAGGGATGGAATTTGGTAGTCTCTTATAGTAAATAACATTTTCATTGCAAGTTTTATACTTTATTGAGGAAAATATGGGGAATTTTATAACTACAATCTCTTAAAACTAGTTTTTTTTTTAATAAACATCATACATCTTTAAGTGTGATACAATTTAACACATATAATATAAGTGATAGTATAACATAATTTTTTTTAAATGTAGCATAAAGAAACACATTTTTTATAGATATGCCATGACATGTAATTTTCTCAAAAAAATATTTAAAATATGACGTAATAAACATATTTTTTATGGAGCGAGGACTAGTGTGGAGACATTTGAGGGATGTATGATTTTCCTTTTTCTTATGTAAAATATGTTATTAATTTTTACACCCGTAAAATTTATAGTATTAAAAATGTACTATTTTCCTCGCTCTTTCATTTCTTATGTCGACGTTTGAGGTTGTAGCACAAGTAGGATTAGTTAACTAGTCTAAGGCAAAAGTCCCCTTGAATAAGGGCTAAACTAAATTCTTCTCACAAGGTGGGATTAGTTGTCATACTCACTACATTCAACAAAGTAAATATTTTTCACCTCCCAACACAAAATAAATTTGCGCCAACATTTTCTCACAAAAAGACAACAAAAATTAAAAATTGCTACCATGAAGGAAGGAGGCCATTTTGTCCATCTTTATAACTATACAGTAAAATTTTATTTCGTTCAATTTAAGAGACGAATGAGATGAGTTAAATTTTATGATACAAAAATGTAATTTTCTTTTTTATTTTTTGCTCGAGTGAAAAAAAAAGAAAGAAGGAATTTATGGTTATAGCAAAATTCTTCGCATAGTGTCCACCCTCTAGCAAAAAAAATAAAAATAATAACTTAGTTGGAACATAATTCCAGCTATAAATAGATAAACCTCTTATATGACTCTTAAGTTGTTGAAAAGTGACCGATAGAGCTAGAGACTTAAAGCAGTGGAAAACATTATATTATAGATAAGAAGTAAAAGTGTAACTTTAATTGAATAAATAAGTAAGGAAAATAATAAAATATATTTTTCGTCCATCAAAAAGGACAAGTATATAAAGTAAAAAGAATCGGTGATTGGCAGAACAACAATATGTAACTTTAGTTGATTAAATTGGTAACTATTGTGTACTTATATGAAATGTAATCATGAGAAATATAACTAGAAAATGATAAAATGTAAGCATACATATATTTCTTAAAAATAGAGTAAGCTAACAATTATCCATGTAATATATTTCAGAAACTCCTTCCCATTCGATTGCTAAAACATGTTAGGGATTTTTTTTTTTTTTGAATGGGTTGTTCAAAAACCAGTAACTTCACAAAATTGCAGTTGGGATAGTTTTGTAAAAAAATATGGGTCGGGGAGACGAGGAAAGATGAAATCTCGAACTTGCACCCACCTTTGAATTAATTTGAGAAAGTCAATCTTTCACGATGAAGGGTAATGACGAAGATATAAAAGAAAATATAAGAAGTGAATTGGGGATGAAATTAGGTTTTTAATTTAGGTTCTAATTTGGAGATAAAATTAGGTATGTATTTTTTAATATATTACTTAGATTTTTTGGGATTGCTTACTCCCCACGAGTGCCTAGTGACACTATTTTCTCTTTAGGGTATTCTTTTTTATATCACAACAGTTCAATCTCCATCCAATGAGTAGGATTACAAGTTTAGATGGAAAACGGTATCGGATGAAAGACTCACAATACAATTTTAACTAGAAAAGTTATTTTTATCCTTATAAAATTATAACTTTACTACTTATAAAATTATAGGCCTTAATATAATTATAATATATTTTTTAAATTAAGTTTTATTGTTTTGTCAATTACTAGGCTATAATTTATAAGGTTAATAAGATTGCCCTTTTAACTAATATTCTTAAACGGCCTTGTAATCTGCACAAAAAAAAAAAAAAGCGAAAAAAAAAAGATATATGTTACTTCTCTCGACGAAAAGACCAGTGACAGTGAGTGTGTTTATTTTTTAATTTTTTTTAAATTACTCTTTTTTTTTTGCTACATTCTTTGATGTTACTCAATTGCGTGGACATGGACAGATATCCCTGCTGGCCATTCAGGGCGACGAAACGTGGCAAATCAAAACGTTTTTTTCTTTATTTTCCTGCCCGTCGCGGGGCCCTTGGGACTCGTCATGTCATGCTGAAGTCATTTGCAGCATTATTATTTAAAAGGAGAGAGACAAAGGTTGGGTAATATTTTTAAAACAAGTAAAAACGGTTTTATTTAAAAAAAAATTTAAAAAAATTATATTAAAAATATTTTTAAAATTTTTATTTCAAAAAATATATAAAGACATTTTTAAAAATTTTAAAAATCATACCGAACAGGACCGTTAAAAGCTGGGGCTTTTTCATTCTGTGATCAGAATAATAAATTAATTTATTTTTCAGAACTAGAAATTAATGCAGATTTTAATTCATAAAATAAATTTGACGAATCAAATAAAATTGAAAATGCGTTGCATTTGGGTTGGGCTTCAAGTGGGCCGAAAATCCGGATAAGAATTTAGTGCCAGGCTGCCATGAAAGATTTAAGGATAAGCTTCAGATGAACAATTGGGATATTTAGCTCTTACTAAGAAAAGAAAAAATATATATATTGGGATCGTGTTCAACAGATATATATATATATATATTGGGATATTTGGCTGGCTCTATTAAAGAAAATGAAATTGGGATACTTGGCTTTTCCCATGAGTTTCTGTCTCCATAAGGGGGTGTAAAATCATTAAATTATAAGAAATATTATGAGTATTTGAATTTAAAGTTTTAAAATGTTGCACTCGAACTTATTAAACAATTCAATGAAAACAAACAAGCAGTCTAAAGTGGTCTGAAGAAGTCCTAGTTGATTATCTAAGCAAAAAAGTTCCTTTTTTAAAAAAACAAAAAAGTTCTTTTTAGTTATAACCAATCAATAAATTAATTTTCCTGTGCTACGTTGGTTTCGATGAATTTTTGCATTTTTATACTTGTATGTAAAAGATGACCACCTTAATTTGGTGATTTGAAATAAGCTTTTATATTGATACCGCTACATAGAAATTTTAATTTGCATGGTTGTCTAAGAACATCTCTAATGTAGTTTCAATAAAAAAAAGTTGTATGTAAGAAAGAAAATTATGGTGTAATATGATTCGCACATTCATCTCCATAGGTTGGATAGCCAAAGGGTAAGTAAATAGTATGTGTTTTTCAGACTACATAACATAGAATAGCTTATGTCACAGTTATAATATTATAATATAAAAGTGAAAGACTAGCTTCAGATGTAGTAATTTGAAATAAGCTTTTATGTTCAAGGAGAAAGGTATAAGCATACCTAAGCGATCTAAACATACTTCTACAATTTCACATAGCATTTAGATCAAATGTAGAATTAAAAACATATTGACAACGTACCTCCCAGTCTCAAATGAAATTTTGTTTTTTTAAATAGCCAAAATGACATATCATTTCTGTTGTTTTCAACCTTTACCCGGTTTCAACCTGATGTAGCCCATTCTAAAACCCGGCGGTTTCTTGGCCTTCCGGACACCACATTTCAAATCACAAAAATATTAGAAATCTAATTTTCGTATGATTTCTAACCTTATTCATCATCAAATAATTCTAAATAACAATCTTGAAGTCAAAAAAAAAAAACAAAACAAAAACAAATTTTCGGGTATATAAACAACACATAACCAGACTACACAATCACAAGGCAAAGGTAAACAAAGTCTTTGATGCCAACTGTAAGTATACCCAAGCGATCTAAACATGCTTCAACAAACTCAAATAGCATTTAGATCAAATGTGGAATTAAAAACGGATTAAAAACATACCTCCCACCGTTGCCATTTTGCACTCACTGGTTATGGAAAGAATGTGTATGTGTGTGTGTGTGTTTTTTTTTTTTTAAGAGTTAAGGCTCTTCTAAACCTTAGACAATCTCAAAGTGATGGTGTATTTGAAAACTAAATGAGATCGTAGGCTTAGGGGACCTCACTAAGGGATGCACGGTATTTATATATGCTTTGCCCATCACATAGCCGTTTGAACATGTACAGATAGTGGGCAACTATTTTTTAAACGTGTTTAGAATGTTATGAGATATTTATCTGGTTCCTAAAACGATGGGAAGTACATGGACCATATATTCGCTCTATTCAAATCAGTTGTTAATGATTCTTAAGGGGAAAAATCCAACAAAATGAACATTACTTGGTGTGTGATACGATTTAGATACCGCTACATAGAAATTACCTTTTCAATGCTGGTCTAAGAACATAGTTCCAATAGAAAAGTTTTAACATATAAGTCGGAAAATTATTCTATAATACGATACGCATATTCAAGATCTCCATGGGCTAGATAGCCAAAAGGTAAGTAAATAGTATGTATTTTCCATACTACGTAACATAAAAAATATATCGACCCATCTTTCTTCGAGCTATTAATTAACTTGTTTAAATTTGATTTTCTTAATTTTAATCTTACTTACCATTAAGAAGAAAAAGCGGAAGAAATTTTTTTTAAACATACTTTTTTAACGGTCACTATGATTATACTTAGAAATATATGCAAAATTATATACTTGAAAACATACTTAATACTTTTGTATATCTATAATTATAGAAACCATTTCACATTATGATGATACTAGAATACTACCAAATCGTCACATACTATAAAACAAAAATCCTTCAAATGCAAATCTAACTACAGTGGTATCTATAGTCCACCTATGGCATCTATCTCACCGCCACACCTAGCACATCAATCAGTCATATTGATCTTTTGTAGAGCTACCTACGACATGAAGGAACTTAAAATGAGCTTTCGCCTAGTAAGTTCAAACAATTCTCACAAAACATAAAACATTTTTCATAAAAACCTCTCATAAAGCATTTCTTGTAAAATATTTCTCATAAATGTTCTTCATATAAGATTTCTCATAAAACATTTCTTAAAAGGAATACAAATAAAATCACAATGCATGATTCTAATTGTGCTTATTTATACACTTCTTATCGTAATTCTTATCTTCTTTTAACCTATGGGCCCAAATGTACGTACCAATTACGCATAACCATTGAACACCAATGCTGTAACATAATATAATATGATGCTCCCCTTGTGAGAGACTTTAGATCCTCACCTTAGGTCAGGAGATTGGTAGGATACTCTCTTATTTTAAAGGTGTAGACTACCAATATTATAATCTTAGTTAGCATATTGTATGATATGACTTAAGCTTTAAAACAATAAACATAGCAAATGCCGAACATGCTTTAAAAAGTATTTGAAAACTATATTCTTCATGACTTATGTAAGGTTTGAGACTTACCTAAATCTCCCTATAGCATTCCTAGTTTATCTTTTTTCTTCTATTAGTCGACTTTGTGTCATGTTCAAATGATACCCGGCTATTAGAAACTAGCCCAAGTATATGCTATCGGTTTATTTCTATCAAGCATTCTATAGTCAAATCTTACATGACATACTAATCAGTGTTGCAACTAGTGTAATGCGGAACAATTCTAGTCTAAGGGCATTAAGCAAAGTCAGAGAGCTTATGGTCCATTTTAGCCTTTTATAAAAATGACAATTTATACTTAATTGGATTTTCAAAAAATTTCCAAATTCTTTTGGCCTTTAAAACTTGAGGTTACTTGTCACCCAAAACTGTATATAAAAACAACTTTGTATATTGAAAATTTAGTTCCAAACAGTTTTACGATTTTGGCAAGAAACATAAAATTCTTGACATTTTTACCTCTGAAACTAAAAATAACTGTTTTGTACTGTAATGTCCCGTTTTTCACGAGGCTTAAATCACAAAAGCTCCTTGGTCAAACTCAAACAATTTCAAAAATGCTTTTTTTTTTTCCTTATTTTACCATTTTGAAATTTTATAATTAAATCTTGTCAAATTAATGATTAAAAATCCGTGTAGAATTGACATAAACCTTGTTTCATGAACCTTAACAGTTTTGACGAGATCTACAACTTTCTTATCTTAATTGTTTCCAAAATCAAATGTCTTGAAGGAGTTTTTGTCTATTCTTAGTATAGCCAGAATCAAAATTAGCATTTTCCCCTCTGTTTCAATTGAAATATTTGAAAAATTTCTTCACGAAAGTTGTCTGTCTTGATATTCTTAATAAGTCTCATGTTTTCTTCCAAAACTAGTTTGACCTCTAAGTGCCTCAAACACTTAAATTTTGCAAATTCTTTTTGTCTCAAAAAAATTTTCTTAATGTATTTTGCTTAGTTTTAATCTAATTTAAACCCTTTCAAGCACATTATCAAACACTTAACCCTCAAAATAATCATGCCATATTATTTTTTTTTACATGCTATGGTCCATAACATCTTAACAAATACTTGGTATTCATACGTAATTAAAAACATAATCTTACTTAAGTGTTAGGATTTTAAGGATTTTACCTAGAAAATCCAAAGTGTTTATTCTCTTGTTTAGCACTTGTAAGATTCTAAATTCTCTTTGCAACAAGTTCATAACATATCCAACAAAATCCTTTCCCAAAACTTGAGTTAGACCTTTAAGTGCAGCAAGTAAAGTTTAAGTTTTACCTTAAAAACTCCTTAAATCCTCTTTAGAACTCTTGTTCTTACTCAAAAGGATGCTTAGAGGTTGAAATCAGCGAAAATTTTGAGGGAAATATAGTTTGGTAAGGGCTGATTTCTAGTAAGTGAATTGGAGAAAAATGAAGAAAAGAAAAAGAAGCTTTATTACAATTCGACCCTTAGGGAGCGTTTGGTATGTAGTAATAAGTAGAAATCATATTCTTGGAAAAATGATTGTAGGGAATATGATTTCCAGGAATCAAGATTATTACATTTAGTTGCACATAGGAATCTTCTATTAGATTTCTAAGAATAATACATTACTGTGTTTAGTTACACATAGGAATCTTGTATAATTGACAAAATAATTTATAGTATTAACATTAAATGTATCAATATTATATATTAGTACTAATATTAAATAATAATATAAATATAAATATAAATAATAAAATAATATTATATATAATTTAACATTAATATTACTATGAATATTAATGTTATTATTATCATTATTATTAAATAATTATTATTTTATATTAATATAATACTTTCTTTATATTATATAAAAATATTAATTTATAATAATCATAGAATTATTATTTAACAATATATTAATATTAAAATGTTGTATATAATATAAAATATATTGATATGAATATAAATAATAATAAAAATATAATTCTTAATAATATATTAGTATTTATATTAATACTAACATTAAATAAACATATTGTTATAGAAAATATTAAACATATTTAGCTATATTTATATTTATAATTATTATAATAGTATTTATATAGTTTAATATTGATATTGCTATGAATATTAATATTAATATTATACTATTCGTATTGATGTTATATTGTTATATTTTTATTATTAATGTTATTATTATTCTTATTATTAAATTATAATTTTATATTGATATAATATTTATATCTACATCATATATTAATATTAATTTATAATAATAGTACAAAAGTATTTTATTTTATTATTATAGTATTTATATATATTATATATGTTTATTATTATTGTTAATGTTATTATTATCATTATTATCAAATTATTATTTTATATGGATATAATTTTTGTATTTATATTGCATAGAAATATTAATTTATAATAATATTATTATAATAATAATTTAATAATAATAATATTATTATTATTATTTAATAATAATATAATTATTATTATCATCATCATAGAAAAAAAGGTGAGATTTTCATAGTTTTAAGATTCCTAGGAATATGAATATCACCTTATTGGGTGGGCTTTAGATTATCCCAAAATGAGGTAATTTGAATCCCATGGGAATGAGTTTCCCAAGAATCCAAAACTCAGATTACTGCATACCAAACATGAGAATCTATAAGATTCTCATTCCCACCTTAAGATTACTGCATACCAAACGTCCCATATAAACCAACTTAGGGATAAAATTGTAAATACGTTTGATGAGTCATCCTCACTCTAGAAACCTGCTTTTTGAGGAAAGAATTGAGGAAGTTCTACAACTTTTTGAGGCGTCCAACTTTGACTAAGTTTGATTTATACTGTTCACAACCTTTCATAACTTTCCTCAACCTTCCATAACTATCCACAACTTTTCATATTTAATAATTCTCATACTACATAATTCTTATACTATTCATTGTACTTTTCCTAAGTGTCTTTATATATTTTATTTGTTTTTTTAGTTGACCTATAGACACCCAAAAATATAACAATTTTATCTAACTAATATACTGTCTACTTCCTTACCGTTTTGGATTATAGCATGATATTTCACTCATACTAACCATGGATATTTGTCACAAAATTTGGATTTTTAACATTATCCTTGTGACACTAGTTTTAACTTCAAAAGCACTTAACAAATTTTTGAGCATAACATTTAGCTAACAAAATTTGTATATAAATTATTCACGACAACTCATAAAAATTGCACTTACAATACATTACGAATTTTCATTGTAACTTATACACAAAATTTCATAATATTAAAAATGAAATTTTCTAAAGAAAATCATTATTTAAATCATGGTTGAAACCGGATTTAAACTGATGAATTTCTCAAGTGGTACAAAAAAGCCTACGTCACATCTTGTTATTTTTTATAATGTAGAAGTAAAAAAAACTAGCTTTAGGGAGAAATAAACTCAACTTCTAGAATTCTTCTACTGATGATACTATCTTTGCTTAGCATCTCACTTAGAATCAACAGCATACAACTCTCAGTAGCTATAATAAAAAAAAGTTACAAGTGTATAAAACTCTCACATGTTACAGTTTTTAAAACAATATTTTCAATTCTAACTGCTCTCCTAAACACCCTTTATATATCAAATTTTATTACAGTCATATAAAAAGAAAAGAAAGGAAGAAAAAAAGAAAGAAATCGAATAGAACTTAATACAATAGTTCAAAAGTGATTACCCAAACATAGAATTTTCTCTATCTGAAAATTACAGTAAACGAAATTTATTATTTTTGACATAAATTACCTCACCTACCTTTTTTGATAAACCACACACAAAACGCGCAAAACTCATGACCAAAGTGATTACAATGGCCTTTACTTTAGTGACTATATGCAAACAATTGTTGACTTGAAGGGGAATTGTAGGCACTTAAAGAACATAAAAAACAAATCTCATGACCAAAGTGATTACAATGGCCTTTACTTTGTAGCCATATGCAAACAATTGTTGACTTGAAGGGGAATTGTAGGCACTTAAAGAACATAACACACAAAACTCATGACCAAAGCGATTACAATGGCCTTTACTTTGCAAACAATTGTTGACTTGAAGGGAAATTGTAGGCACTTAAAGATCACAAGTGCATCTCATTCCTCTCCCATGTGAAACTCGATTTAGTGGCAATAATTTATTTATTTATTGTAGAAACACACAAACAAAATGTACAAAACCCACGGACAAGTTGACCACAAGCTACAGAAAAAGATAACACCCCTTACCAGGCTTGGTCTCTAGTAAAGTGGCCTATGGACTCCACTAGGTATAAATAGGACCAGTTTTATCAGCTCAAATGCAAAATGAATTATTTTACACATTTTCCTTGCTTTAGATCAGCTTGCGAGAATTAAGGATATCTAGTGTTCAGGCCAAAAAATGTTATCTTTTCTAATTTCTTTCCCTTCCTACCATTTTTTTTTTTTTTTTTTTAAGAAAAGTGTTGTCCCATGACATAGGAAAGAACGTCATGAGATTTTGGCTAAGATAGAAAATCAAGTTTCAAGGATACCAATGAAAATATAAGCTGCATCATGTGTGAATTTACAGATTTAACTTACTAGAAAGATTGTTGCAACTGTTTTTCAAGGCAATACAGTCTCTGCTGATGGGCAGAATATCTACTTCTAAAATATTAAAAAATACACCTTTTTAATTTATGTCATATTTAAAAAAAATAAAAGAAAGCATATATATATATATATTAAAGAAAATTGTAGTACATAACACTTTTTCATAAACAGGGCAGGTATTACCAGTTCCTTCCTTTTCAAAACTATTATAGAAATGTTGGTTTTGAAAATATTTGCCATAAATATATATTTACGGTATAGATAATTTATTTACCCTATTGTTTACATTATAAATAATTTTAATTTACACAATAAATAAACTATATACATCGTAAATTTTTTATTTACTGTAATATTTTTAAAACCTGCAATGTATTTCAATAATCTCAATACGTGTTATTTTTCTCATTTTTCTAAAGATCAGAACACTAAAAGCCCAATGTATAGGCCCATTACACTACTAAAAATTAGGTGGTAGGCTATTTTTTTACTGTCAATATTGTGTATTACCATTTATTTTTTTTAATTTATACCATTTGTTTAACTAAAAAGCTAAAATATTTTTAAATAATATCTATTTATCTAATTTGAACTTAAAATACTTATGAATAATTATGTCTTTACACTTACTCTATTTAAAAGTGATACGTTTCAAATCTACTCATAAAAGTGATGATATTGAAAAATCTGCTATAGAAGTAGTGGAGTAAATTGCATGATATACCATTTCTTTACTATTATTATTGTGTTTTATTATTTATTTTTGCTTGTTTTGGTTTACTTTTTTTTTCTAAACAAAAAGGTTAAAATACTATTAAATAATATTTATTTATTTAATTCTAATTCAAAATATTTGTGATTGCCCCGTAGTGGTATTCCTAAATTGTGATTTATTTTGTTTCTTTACACAAAAGCGGTATTCCTAAATTGACCCGTAGTAGTGCCCCGAGCTTTGAGAGGTCAGAATGGGCCAAAGGTAATTGTGCGAAAGGCTGTTATAGCTCTGGGAAGTAAGCAAACAAAGCGATAACTTTCGTAATCCGCAAAAACGAGAGGCACACAAACCAGTTCCTCCCAACTCTCTCTCTCTCTAGAAATTGTTCAGAAAACGATTCAGTTCTTGATCCCCCTAACAACCCAAAAGAGAATCTCCTCCGCGAAAATGTCGACCGACCGCTTTCTTCGGAGCTCAAATTGCGTCGGCAGTGCAGAACCCCTCTGCTCCGGCTTCGTTTGGCGGCGCGAAGGGGCCATCAGCATCCCCGTGGAACGGCGGCGGGCTGGTGCTGATAGAGTGCTCGTCGAGGCCCAAAAAGAAGGCGACGGCCCACCACATGAAGACTCGGCCCAAAAAGAAGCAGGCCTGGGACATCCGCCGAAAGCCCACCGTCTACCCTCCTCTCCCGCCCCTCCCTCCCGACTGGGTTCTCGCCTCCGACGACTCTTCTTCCGACGCTGCCCCTTCTTCCTCGCCCGAATCAGCTCCCGCCGCCACCTGATTTCTAATTCCTTTTGTCTGTTTTTTTTTTTAAATAATTATTGTTGCTTTGCTTTTGAGATGTTGTTTGGGACTTTTGGGTTGATTTTGCTTTTGAAGAATGTTAATTTTGTCAATTTCTATGTTGCTTGTATGAATAATTTCTACGTTATCCACGTTTTGTTGGATGATGATGATGATAAGGGGGATAGTGTTTGTAGGAAATAGAGTGCGAGACAACAGACGAGAAGGAAATTTTGAAGGTAATACACAGCGGCAAAAGATGCATATGTTCCTGACGATTGGGTGAAAATCCGATTTGAAACTGGAATTCAAATTGATGTTTTTAAGTGTATAATTAATTTTAAGTTTGTTGGAGTATAAAATCTAAAATTGTGTTACTTGAAAAAAAAAGGAGTAAAAAGATCACCTGAGTTCCTGGGGCCGAGCTGAGCATGTGAGAGAGCCCAGCCGTTAGACGCCACAGCCCACGCGGGTCTTAACCCGGCAATGCCTTTCTCCCTCTCATGTGTGCGCATCGTAGCCCTACAGTGAAGCTGGTTGAAGTGTGTCCTTCACGTGGCAGGGTGGCGAGCGTCCCAGCAGTCTCAGCTGCTCTGCATGTGTCAGCGAACGGGTTCTACATGGGAAAATGCTGAGTTTGAAATTTGGGAGGGGAGGGAGTGTTAATTTCGAAAGTGGCTGGTTGTTGGTCTCAGGTTGTCTTGTCAAGAGTTCTTAGATCAGGCCTTCAATTTTTAAGTGGAACACTAGCTCGGGTGCAAAATTGGCTTCCAACTCCTTGAAACCCTCAAACAAACAGGCCTTGGAAACTTTGTTTTATCAGTTAATTATTTAAAGGGCGTTTGATATTGTCAGTTTTAATCAAAATTTTTAGTTGTTATAGTGTAAAATTCTCAAATATTACAATATCAAGAAGAAATGAGCTACAATATAAAGCTCTTATACGCTATAATGTATTTTGCCAATTTGATTCTAACTAATGTTTTCAAACATCCTATAAATTTAAAAACAGATGAAATGTATTTTCTTATATTTTAATTGTAGATGTGTCATAAGTTTGTCAATTCGAACTATAGCCTAAAAACAAGTTACTAGATCAAAATCAACGTACAACAAAAGTCTTTCCCCAACAGGGGACACATACTGGTAGGATATGTTTCTTATAATTGTTATCTTCAAATCGAATTTTTGATATAGGTTTGATAGTTAAAAGACAATTTTATTTGTATGTTAATTTTTTCGGTTTCTACCAGAACAATTGTCTTAAATCGAAACCTTAAAATCAAGGTTGTCACTCTTTCTTAATGCAGCGTAGTGAAAGAAAATATATTTAGAAACTTTGCATGATGATTGTGAAATAAAATTTAATTTGCTGAATTATTATGTGAATGGAATTTGCAGATTCAATAATCACGAATATAAGTGCTAAACAAACTTAAGATAATGGTACTGCAAATATGATGCATCAACAAACTTAAGACAATATTTTTTATATGGCAAAAATCTTTGATGGAATACATTGAGAGTAAGATTAGCAATATGGGGTCATGACACAACATGATGACTTAAAACGACACGAATATTGTGGGTTGGGATTTGAAAAAAGGGGTCTGTTAGATTGACCATAAATTGATACAAAAAAACCATGTTAATTCAAGATTGAGCCCGTCTAAACACAAAATCCATGAAAATATTTTAAAAAGTTATATTTTACCTTTCATATCTTAGGGTTCGTTATAAACTTGTGATCTTATGATGGTTGCTCTTGCAATCATATGCTTTTATTTTGCCTCATTTTGAGTAATGTTATCATATTTTAGCATATTATGACTTTTTACTTCTTTATTATGTGTAAAAAAAAAACTCGATAAAAGTACAAAATTTTTGTATCAATTTTGGGTTAACATGTCAATTTTATATCATAGGTCAATTTCGAGCAGGACCATGTCAACCTGTATAATGATTGAGTCGTGTCCTGTTGTGGTTTTCAATAAAAAAAAAAGTGTCGCAGGCTGCGTTTAAGTTGAGTAATAAAAATGAAAGAAACAGCTACAATACGACACGAACACCAAACGTGACACAAAATTGTCACTCTTAACTAAGAGTTCTTGATCAAAATCAAGACCCTACGTATTATTTTCCCCATTATTAGTATTGGTATACTACAATTCTGCATCCTATTTGTTTGAGACGATATTAGTACTCTTGCGATTGATGTTTCCATGAAAGCGGAAACACACAACCATGGCGACAGATCTGACGTCATTGAGACAGAGCTATAAAAGAAATTGTTCAACTGTATAAATAAAATGTCGATGGGAATCCAAGCGAAATGAATAAATCCGATTTAATAAAATAGAATTTTTTTTTTTCCAGTTACTAGGATTCTAATGCTGAGAATGAACAAAGGGAGATCCAATAGCATATAAAGAGGCAAAGGTTTTCCTAATAATGAGAGCAAGGCAGTTCCCTTGGAACTATAAACTGAAACAAAATATCCAGAAGAACTGGGCAATTGTAGCTAGTCAGCTACTACACGGTTGAATGTGACGATCAGAGCACCCACCCAAAATTTAATCAAGAACAAAAGAACATGTTAGACTTGCAAGAAGTCTGCACATGATGGTTGGCTCCCTTCTTACAAGGGGAGATAAACTACGAGCAAGTCATTTACAGAAATTAAAGGGCACGGGCATTTACACTTGCGTATTTTTCTTCAGTTGTTAGACCACATATTTGGTCGTACTGAGACCAAACATGCACGTACGTCTCCTGCAGACACTTATTTGAGGTGCTCCGGCGGTCGTGTGTTAAGACTGCCAACTAGAACTTCAGCAAAGCCTACCGATAATTCCAGAGTGTTTTACCCGGATATTTTCTTGTACTTCCCTTGCGCCAAACTCAAGAGGAAATCCGTGAATACATGCTCATATTCTGGCATTTTCCCATACCCTGCAACGAAATTAAGATCCGAATCAAAACCAGAGAGCATGATTTCGATTCAACCTCAGATGGTGTAAGAAGAAAAAAGAACAAATGATCACTGGTGCCATAAAGTTGCAGAAGTCGGTTCAAAGTCACAGTATAGCAACTCAAATAAAGAAAGCTCAATTACCAGGGAAGTAGTTGATGTCAATGACATAAAACTGATCTCTGGTGCCATGTTCTCGAATGATATCCAAATTGAACAACCGTAGACCCTAATGAAGAAAGAAAAAGCAAACATTTAATGTTCCATACCATAATATGTATGCCACCATATAACCAGTAAATGAAAGACAAAAAGCTACCAATCGACGGCGAAGCTCCTTTGCAAGTCTCTCAAGCAAGGGTTGGGGTGGAAGTTCTGCAAGAAAATCAATTACCAAGCATTAGGGACCCTACCAGGTTTTTGAATCCAGGTGTAGCAGAAATTTCAAAACTTAATTTATGGGGATATAAAATAGGAATGACAATTAGACATTTTTATGTCACCATTAATCCATGGCACATACCCTCGTCCACTGTTGAAGCTTAGGCATAGTGGCTGAATAAGACCCTATTCAGAAAACCACCAGCCAGCTAAACAAGAACTTTGACTCAAGTTTACTTCAATAACATAAGCTCATTGTCTGATGGCGACCCTCACATAGGGGCCACAATGAGTGAGATAATAGAAGTGTTCTTAACTAACAAAACCTACCAGCAACACCGGGGTCCTAAATCCGCGTCATCTGCAGAAGCTGCAGCACAAGAAACCCTGGGAAAACGATATACACCAGCGGTTTTGGACAGCTCTCGTTTACTAACATCGGGCAAAGAGAAACGTCTGACCACCTTTACAGCTTCTCCAACAATGTAAACCTTAAATAGAACGCCTCCTTCAACCAGAACACATTTGACAGTATTACAATCATTGCATGCTAGTGGATAACAGAACACATAAATCACTAAATAGGGCGCAGCTGCATACCATGGTTAACAAACTCTTGAAGAACAAGGGGAGGTTCTAGCTTTTGGAGGGAGCATTGATCATAAGCAAGTGATAACTCGTGAGACTCTGCACTTCCATCAGCAACTAGTGGCTTTGCAACTGAAACAGGTATGATGATGCACACAAAAATCAATAAAAAATAAATATTAAAAAATCTACTAGATAATTTCAATTTTCATGCAAGAATTACGCAATTATTGACGTAGTCATTGCATGACAGTTGAATAGGATAATTTGACGCCTTTTGCAAAGTCCAGCAATGGAATGCGGTAAATACTAGGATTCTAAAAGCGCTTACATATACATACCAAGCGGAAGTGTCAGCCCAGAATTTGCAACTGCATCAGAGATAGATGATGCATCTTTCTTAATAACCAGTTGTCTGGGAACACCAACCTTGCCTGCATAAGCATCAATATTTTGGTCAGTATAAAAGATTACAGAATTCAATAACCATACCTGTAAGTAAGACCTGTAAGTTAAAATTCAAGCAGAACAAAATCAAACGATGAGCACACTAATTACCATGTGTTTCAGACAAGTCCAAATCAGCAACAGCCTGCAGCATGTGCTGCCGATTACGTAAATGTTGTATGGCATCAGGAGGATCAAGAACAGTGACTTCTGGATGTGTTTGCCGGTAGTCCTAAAACATATGAAGACAAGGGAGTTAGAAGAGACGATTACTGGAAATAAGCATACAGATACAAACATAAAGTAAAACTTAAATATTAGTCAAAGAAAGTGGTCATGTTGGAAATCAATTAGTCAACTTAAACCAAGTCAGCACATTTTAGCTCTTATTGGTAATCAGCCGTTGAGCATACCCTGCCCAAATCATAAATAGCCATGAGGAATTTAGAGTAAAACGAATACATAGTCGCAACTGACAAAACAAAAGGTATCCTATGAAGACCAAAACAAATGGGCATTTTTTTTTTTTTTCACTATCATCAACATTTGACTTGGCTTAAATTCTACTCTAACTATGGGATGATGGTTTATCCTTCATAGAGGAAGTCTGGTTCTGGTAATAAACACGAACTGGCTCGTTGCCACTGAAAGAACACAAGTACACTACTACTATACACAAATTTTATAAGTACATATAATTTTAACCTTGCAAAATATTACAATAGTTTTATCCAGAAGTTTATTGGGAAAATAAGGCATCATAGAAAGAATATAATAAAAGCAAATCAGAATGAAAGTATCTCAAACTATGAGTTAGAAAATGTTAAAATTAGACATGGGATTTTACTGCAGATGAGGTTAGCTCAACCACGCATATATACTACATACAAGGGATTCTCCACGTGTTAGTTAGCAAACCATTCAGAAAAACTTGATGTGTTCGATTACAGCATCAAGAAATCAGGAAAGGACTAAGAAGGAAAACAATGACAAGGACATTAATTAATAACGTGAAAAAAAAAATTGGAAGATCAAAAGCAACTCTGAAGCCTCCCGTGCATCTAATATTGACCATATAAAAAATGTAATAGTAATGCAGGTGAGTCAACCGAAATTAGTCTTTTGGAAAACTCTGAAAAAGATAACGACAAAATAATTTTTAACTAATTTAGATTAAAATCCATAAAATTTCTCCAGAACAATCCACGAGTGATGCTGGCTTCCAACTTAAATCATTCGACACAACCAAGTGCATGAAGAAGGACAATTTCTAAAGACTAATCCTGGACTAGAAGTGTCATAGACACAAAAGCAGGAACTAGATCTTAAATTTACTGCTTCTTTCGTATGGTTTAGTTGACAAGGCTGTGCAGTGGGAACAAATCAACCCATTCAATCAAGAATCCACAAAAATGCTCAGAAAACCTGACGAAATCAGCTAGATGGCCACAGAAGTAGAAACATCGCCACTTGCCGGAGCCTTGAGGCCTCAACCTCAACTATTGAGTCATGATTCATGACGAAGGAAAGGGAAGAACTCTGCACATTATGTTAGACAGCAATGAGTTTTAAGAAATTAAATTTCGGTTTACCACCACGCACTGTCAGTGACTATTTGAGTCCTACCACTGTATAATTAGTGTCGATGCAAAGCGCAGCAATGTGAACCTTCTACAGACATCAGCAAAAATACTTACAAAACAATCAATCAAGATCAAGAACACATACAAGTTCTTTGAGATTAGACAGTATTTAAACATAGACGGACCTCAAGAACTTGACACCATTCTTTTCCTGATAACTGCATAAAAAAGAAAAAGAAAAAAACAACAACGACAAAGATTAGCGAAACGGTACAATATTGGATGACGCTTATTTGATTTTGTTTGGCATCAAGTTTATCAGAGCGTAGAGTTAAAAGCAACAGGAAGTAGCAGTAGTGGGGTACAAAACGTATGTACTTCTTAAGTTGTTCATCCTAAAATCTCAACTCTCAAAAAGAGAAACATCATCTAACCTTATGCAAAAGAATGTCAAAAGGACCTTGTTCTGAAAGAGGCCTGTTATGGTCAATAGCAACAAACAATATCCCCTTCTTTCTGCATCACATATAAAATTCATATAATTAATACAAAACAAAAGAAAAGGGAAAGAAATTCTACAACTGGAGACTGGTCAAACTTTGATGGAATTTCATTTGGCATTCACACAGGCATCTAGTTTTTGCAACAAGTCATACATATTCAAAAAGACTAATTTCATTTCAAGTACACAGACAATGTTGAATGAATACGTCATCAAAGTTTTTATTGTCCAAGCAAATTTAGAATAAACAAGCAAATAAGTTATGTTACACAAATGAGTGAGAGAAAAGCACTTCAAAGAGCATAATATTTTCAGTAGGCTCATTTTTTATGTTAAAAAAATTTTGCAGCTTTAAAAATGCTCATTTTAATTGACTGGAACAAGAAGAAAGGAAAAAAAAAAAAAAAAAAAAAGATTTCGTCTGTGAGTGAAATCATTACAATGGAAGTTTCTACGATTTTTCTTCCATTTTCTTGCAAGACAAACGAAAACGACATATGTACTAGAATATGCGATTTTCGAATACGTTACACGCAACCGTAGCAAAGCAACCAAGCCGACGCCACAAATTAAATCCTCTTCGCACCAAGAAATACGATACAATCAGAACATTGGAAAAAAAAAATTGAATCTTGACAAATTTTTTTTCAACTTTTAACCTAGTAATTTTTACGGAGAATTCAAGGTTGTTGGTAGAAGAGGGATTAACGTTAAAAAAAAAATAAAAAAAAAAAAGAAGAAGAAGAAGAAGAAGAAGAAGAAGCTTGAATAAAAATATTTTCCCAATTAATTTTTCTAGCCAAATTACCTAGCTAATCCTTCAAGCTTAGGCTGCAAAAAACTCTTCGTCTTCTTCGACGTGAGGGCGTATCCAACCACAACCATTGATCTCTTGTGGAAAGGAAACCCTCCGATTCCAATACGACATCTCTGTTGTTCAGAATTAATCAATCCCTTTTCCTCCAAAGAATCTTCTTTTTCCTTCTCTTCTTCTTCTTCTTTATTGTACATCATTTCTTCACCCATCCAAACAAACAACAAACAAAATTTTCTCGCAACAAAAGCACTTTCTCGGAAAATTTTTCAAATTTCGGTTACGCGAAGAAGAGGAAAGAATCAAACCCGAGAGAAGGAGAGAATGAGTGGATTGTATTCTTCCCGCAATGGAATTTCGGAGATCAAAAACAGAAATCGAAGACAGAAGGCGGAGAGAGGAAAAAAAAACGTGATAATGTCACTCCGAGGGGTTATTTTATAGTGGTGGTGAGGGAGAATAAAATAGGAAGATTGGTGTAAAATTCCCAAGGAAATAAAGAAGAACAAAAGGACAACTAGAATAAAAAAAGATTTTTTTTTAAGCTTGAAGTCCTAAAACTTATTGACCTTTTTGCATTTAAGAGTTTGTGTTAAAAATTTTCACCCCTACATCTCAAGCTCTCATTTTCTTAATTTTTTGGGTCTTTATTTTAAATTTTAGACAATTGGCTATCCCAAAACTCACTTTCATATGTTGCTCACAAAAAAAAAAAAAAATCTCTTTCTTTTTTGTCAAGCCCAAAAAACTTGTTATAAATAATTGTGTACTTATACTTTTCAATTTTAATTATTTTTTAATTTATCCATATCTTTTTAAAATCTACAAAGTATCATTTGAATTTAAAAAAAGTTGTTTCAATTTTATCTCTTATAAACTTTTTAGATAAAAAAAATAGAGATAAGATGAAAATATCTTTAATCAGGCTGAATTTTTTTTAAAATTTCTTGAGAAAAATTTTTAAAATTTAACATTATTATTTAAAAAGCCATAAACTTAATTTTTTTTTCAAATTTTAATTTTTTTACGATTTTTTATGTTTTCAATATATAAAATATTTTCATAACTTTTTAAGAATAGTGTTGTTGTTATGCACAATTTTTCTATTCATGTAAAAAAATTAAAATAAGTTTTTTTAAATTCAAAAAATACTTTTGTAGTTTTTAAAAACTAAAAGACATTTAAGAAATGGCTAAAACTATAAGGTATAGTTATGTAATTAAACCCAACGGATACATGAAAAGAGCTCAAAAAATTGTCATCTTTTAACTTTTATTAAATAAATAGAAATTATGGGGCAAAAATAAATTTAATTTTGCATGGGTTATAATCAGTTCATTTAATTGTTATTTTTACTCTAAAAAGAATTACATCAAAATAAATTCATTTAATCAACAAATAACAATGAATCGAGTTATAAGGTATCATTAAACTCAACATCGTGTAACGTATGCTTACTCGTGACTAATATCTTCTTATTAATATGGCTAATGTTTTAAAGCTTTTACCCTTTTTTCATAAGTAAGTTGTGATTATATTGTTCCCTCAAAAACCAAAAAAAAAAAAGTTGTCATTATATTTTTATAAACTAAAAGAGAACATAATAATTATGTCAAGGACAACGAAATTTCCTATAAAAGAACAAGTTACTTTAAATATTGAGCTATAACAACGTTCAACGAAAAAAATTAATGTGGTGTTTGGAAGGGTGGTGGGATCCGTTGGTTATAAACACTTTTATTGTAGCATGTGAGAGCTTTACATTATAGCATTTTTTAATTGTTACTGTAGCATGTGAGAGCTTTACACTCTTTATAACTGAGTTTGTGATGGGAACCGTGGTTCCCACCACTCAGCCAAACAACCGGTTAAAGAATTAAGGCAATGATGCTAAAATAGTAGGTGAGAAGTTGTCATAATTTTTAAAATAGGAACCTAAATGTCAAAAGCATAAGATTTTGAGGAACAATAATCTAAATTTTTAGAACACATTCAATCAAATGTCAAAATCAAAAAGCTTGAAGACTTTTGGTGCAAAAAACTCTAAAAAATAGGACTTTTTACAAGAATGCCTACAAATTGGTTTACATAGATTGAGAGTCCATGGATTGGGAAAATTCTAATGCGAAGCTAATATATGAATCCCCTAATTTAACTCGAAAACATCAAATTTTACGGATTAAATTTCATGAATGATTGGTGAGCCTTTAACTTATTAAAAAACTAGAAATTAAAATTGACATAACATAATATAATGTAGTATAGTTCAACAAAATCGAAATCCAACATATTACGACTCAATCAAATGCAAATATTTAATAATAAACTAAATTATTATATTACAATCTATTGCAAGAAACAAGTCTTTGCGTGGTAAGCTTTAGGCTAGTAAAAGGTGAATGAGTAAATGATGTTTGGGCTTCATATATAGTTAGGTTGTGCTTTTCCTCTTTTTCAATTAACATAAATTATGGTGTACTCTGTAGATTTATATATCCGTTTAAAAAGTTCTATACATGTAAATTTATATATTATTTATATAGTTTAAATTTACGGATTACACGAATTAAAAAATGCTTAATTCATAATCTAATCTATACATATTAAATTGAGAAAACCTCAATGTAATACCAATCTATATTATTCATAATCTAATCTAATCTACTGAATTGGATTAAACGATTAGAAATAGATTAACATATTCTATGAACACCTCTCCCTTTTAACAATAATATGAAAGGACTTGAGTTATAACTTAGGAAAATTCACATAAATGCCACTTTTTTACACTCAATTTTTATTTATGCTATAAAATAAATTATTAGTTACACATGTCTAATTGGAACGTTTCAACATATCCCATGAGGACATTCCACTTCCCACATGTCCCACTGGGATTTTTTTCAATGTTTTGATGAAACATTTCTACACATCACTGTGGAACATTTCCACATGTCCTCGAATGACATTTCGAAAACCTCCCAAATGTCTCGTAGGGACATATGGCGGGACACTCCAAAAACCTTGGGGACATTTTCACATGTTCAGCCTTCCACGTGTCTTGCCGTGACATCTAAACAAAAAAAAACAAAAACAAACACCACAACCAAAAAAAAAAAAACACAAACGTAAGCAAAAACAAAAATAGAAACAGAAATACAAAAAGGCAAAAAAAAAAAAAGAAAAAGAAAATACAACCAGATAACAACACCCTTGCCTACTTCCCGCCACTGCCGGCGATCATGGCCACCACACGTCCTCCGACAACAATAAGAGGAGAGAGAAAGGAGAGAGAAAAAAGAAAGTATACAGGAAAAATGTGAAGAGAGAGAAAGGGAGAATCAGGAAAAAAAAGAATTGAAAAAAATTGTGGCATTAATTTTTTGGCCATTAAAAAATTAATGTTGTAAATGCACAGCATAATATGTGATTTACGCTATAACTTAATAGATGAAAGGGCCTTTTTAGGAATTTGGATTTTTATATAATTAAGTAGGGAGGGGATATGGTGGATGATATGGTGAGGGTGACCATTCTACGATCACAATCCATGGACATGCTTTGGTCGTCTTGTGGTTTTCCCTTTGTAATTTGTTTCTTCCGAGTTCCAATAATATTACCCGTTATTCATCAAATTACTAGCGCACATAACACATTGCTTTATATTCGTGCAACACTATGCATATAAAATAATAATTGCTTTTCCTACAGAACTTATGACTTTAGAGCCGTCATATATGATATTTTCTTGAAGGTGGGCTATCGATCAATTAGGGTTAACAAAAGTTGTTCATGTACTTCATACCAAATTTTTTATTTTGGTCTCTGATATATAAACGCTCCAAAATTAATCTCGGATGTATCTTGATTTGATGAAGTTGTTGTGTCATCAACTGATTATTAAAATAATGAGTCAATGACCGAAAATAATACACGAGTTGTGCACGAAGTTAGGCAATTTGATTATGAAGTGGGTTGTAAATATACTTAGTGTTTGGAAGAGTGGTGAGAATCGCTGGTTAGAACCACTTTTATTGTAGCATAGGAGAGCTTTTACACTGTAGCAATTTTTTTTATATATAATTGTTACTGTAGCATATGATAGCTTTACACTGTTCATAACTGAGTTTGTATTGAGAAACGTGGTTCCCACCACTCAACCAAATAGCCACTAAGAATTCTATCAAATGTTGAAACATACATTCAGAAAGCTCTAGTACACACACTATAAATGACATATAACAATAACATAATATGAGCTCATGCCAAATCAATTTTCAATTAGTTAATAGTGACATGTCCTATATTACATGTCACTCTTAAATAGTACATGGATAACACGGGATTATACTTTTATGTAGTTTTAATGTGATGACTCATTTTGTCACACCAAGATAGATTGGAGTTGGTTTTGAATTGGTTCAAACATCAAGGATCAAGACAAGATTTAAGGTAAAATTTGGGGACCATTCATGAAATTTATGTAACTAATTAGTTCGTATCTAAGATACTTGTAAATATATTGATATTTTCAATTACGAGTGAGAAGCATGTGTCCTCACGTGCATTCCTTACATTTTTCATACAATGATGTAATTTTTTTTTTTCCTAAAATTTAGTCTATCTATCATTCTCCTCATAGTTTACGTTTGTAAAAAAAAAAAAATAAATAAGCAAAGAATATTTGAAAGAAAAACAAGCTTTTAGTGATCAAAATTAGATAGTAAAGTATTTATGTAGACAATATACAAAGGGATTTGAGAGGGTTATAAAACAAAAATGTTTAGGCAGACAGACATTTGAGAAGAGCAATTAGGGAAAAACATTTATGAGAGCAACAATTAGGAAAAAAATTGGCCACAAGAAAAATGTTTGAATAATTATACATTTGACAAAAATTATATTAATATGAGTATATCAACAGAAAAAAGTTAAATAAGATTAGTTTGAAAACATAACATTTAAAATTAAACAAAAAATAAATAAATGGATCAAGATGTATGTTTCTATCAAAATATACATTTTGGTCAAATGCGTGTGAAACAGAGAAAATGTTTAAACAAATAAAGCATATATATATATATATATATATATATATATATATATATATTCTAAAAAAGTAGTTAGAAAAATAGTATTGAAGATTAATTACGTGATACTATTTAATGAAAATAGCAATTGAGAAGGAACACATCAATACATATATATGTGTATATATTTAGGTCGAGGCATATATGGGAAAAATTTTTTCAATTCATGACACAGATAATAGTTGAAAGTGTCACCTAGAAAAAATTTGTAGGTAGAGAAATATTTGAGAACCAAAATGACAAAATAGAAAGGTTGAAATAAAAAAAATGAATGAAACTTAAAGGTTATGATTGAAAAATAGTAATAAGATTGGATGTAAAATGATATGAAAGAAGATCACGACTGATAAGATTGTAATAATATTTCAAAAGTTATAAAATATTGTAAAATAGGGATGAATTAGAACAAAAAAAGAATTTGACGATACACATTAAAAAAATTTGATAAGGTGAATTTGAAATATATAATTTATGAAGAAAGCAATAAAAAGGCATAAAAGTGAGAAGAAAAAAAAAGGGGTTAAAGATGCGAATATAAAAAGGAAAGAGGATAAAAAAGCAAGAAGTAAAAGAAAAAAAAAAGAAAAAAGGGTCGACCATGTGTAATCCCCATACACAAAAGCATTTTCACGTTTTTAGAAGAAAAAAAGTATTTGATGATATATACATATTTAAAAATAATTTAATAAGGTGAATCTAAAAATATACAAGCCATTAGGAGGAAAACAAAAAAAAAAAAGCATAATGCAAATAAAAAAAAAAAAAAGAGAGGACAAAAAGATAATAATAACCACGCGTAATCGTCACATGCGAAAGTGTTTTTATGCTTTTACTATAACCACGCCTAATAAAAGTAGTTTTGTGCTTTGATATAATAAAGATAAAGATAACGATAATGTAATAAATTTTTAGAGTTAATTATATAGCTATACTTTTAAATTTTAATTATTTTGAAATTATTTTTTCTATTTTAACAAACTATAAATGTATCTTTTAAAAAAACTTGTTTCAATTATATCTTTAGCATACTTTTTGGACAAAATAATATAGAGATAAAACAAACATACCATTAATTAGATCGAATTTGTTTCAAAAATATATTTTTCTTCTTGAGTAAAATTTTTAAAAAATATTTTAACATTCAAAAAACTATAAATCTTGACATCATTTTTTAAAAAAAAACTTGATGCTTTGTTTTAGGATTTTGTTCTATAAGATATCTTTCATAGCCCTTAAAAGGTAATTATATTCTTTTGTTTAATTTTTTTTATTTATAAGAATGCAACTGAAACAAGTTTTTTAAATTCAAAGAATACCTTTATAGTTTATAAAAACAGATGGATAAATTAAAGAATAGTTAAAATTAAGGTGTATAATTATTGTTGGGGAAAATCTTCACGATGAGAAAACCGTCTGAAATTTATACCCTCTTTAAACCGAGTACCCGAACAGGTTGGCTGAAAAGTCCAATCCGACCAAGATCTGTCCAACTAGGGACCCGTCCGACCAGGACAGGATCTGTCTGACCAGGATTCGTTTGAGCAGGATCTGTCTGACTTACCCAAAGACCACCACGTGGCACCATCTCGACCCTCCGTTGGGCAGTCCACCTTCTCCGGAGATCATGACACTTGTTGCTAGACACCTGGGTTACGGACCAAACCGGTCCATACCCGAATCAAGCTAAACTATATAAATAGGAGCATCAACTCCACCACAAAGGTACAGACATTCTTCTATTGCCTACTCTACCTCTCCCTTAGCTCTTCCTGGTCAGAACACTGACTTGAGCGTCGGAGTACTCTTAGCAGGCACCAAACCGGACTTGTACATAAGAATGTACGACAATGATCACAGTAAATACCACATGTTCATGGTTAGGTTATATAAGACACACAGGGAATTACAAAGTACATATTGTTTATATATACACTGTAGACTATATATATATACATATGTACAAATATTATATGCAAATTATTCCGTCTAAACTTACAGGAATTAATTCGGCTCACAACAGTAAAATAGCAACAACTTTTAAGTATCGTGGTGATCATGACAGAAGATAGCATACGAAGGCATGTACTTGTCTAAGTGATAAAAGCAAAAAAAATATATATATATATATATATATATATTATTTTTATATTATTAACAAAAAAAATGTTATATTCATATTATATTACATAACCGTGTGCCCAGTATATATATATATATATATATATATATATATATATGTATATAATACATTTATGTATGATGTACACAGAAAGAGAGACGCGTCTTGCACAAGAAGTCTACATGGATTTGGATAAGATTTACATATATGAATGCATAGACAAATGTTTTTTTTTTTTTTTTTTTTTGTGGATAGATATGTATGAATGGAGAGACGGGAGGGCAAAACGTATTTTAATATTGTAAAAAAAAAGTAAATAAAATGAGATATAAAATTTTGATAAAAACGAAACATTATTTTAAGAGTTAGAATATATCATAAAATTTTATATGCAATTGAACGAAAAAAGTTTAGGGGGACACACCCTCGTTTTTTTTTTTAGCTCCGTTCTTGTTATATATATATATATAAACACATGAATAAATATATAGCCAAGGTGATGTTTGAAAATTAGTTATGGCTGGGGTGTGTCATTTTCAACTTTCAAGCCCAAAATAAAGTGGATAAAATAAGAAAAGAAGAAGAGATGAAAAGAAGATATGTTGTGTCTGACTCACGCACATAATCCAGGTTGATGGGTAGATAGAGGATTGATGCGAATATTGTGTTCGTTGCGCATAGTTCTGGTGGTTAAGCCTTATCTTATGCAGAAGCCACCATTAAAGTTTAAGCATGGTCCTCACTAAGGATACTTTTGGTTTTTTTTTTTTTTTAACTTTTTCTTTTTGAAAAAATGACAAAGATTCACCACTTCTGTGATCCACAGGTGGCCGACCAACACAACTTTTATTTGCAATATAATGTCCAATAATTTTCTAAAGGTCGTGTAAAGCTCAAAGATTTAATTCATGCATATGCATGATTATCATATTGTAGATGCAGACAAATTTGGACACATGGAAAACATTACTAGCTAGCTACGAATTATTTCATAATATATATATATATATATATACATTAATGATTATTGTTTTAAAAATGTATGTTTTAACGATAATTAATAATGTAACATGATAAGAATTTAATATTATTAATTATCATAAATTTTTTAATCAACTATCCACTCAATTACAACCATTTAATTTATATCAAACAGCTAATAATAACAATACTCATTAGAAATATAACTGTTAAATCCACTTAAGAGTAGAGAATTCAAATTCTACCTTGTAGTGGAATCAAGTGCGGTAATATCGTTAGGCTATGCTTACAACCATGTATCTAGAACCACAAAAAGTGTATGAGATCAAGTTTCAATACCAATTTTAACTGTTATAATATAAAACTTTCACATGTTATAATACAAAATAAAAATATATTATAATATAAATTTTTCATATAAATTTAGTTCAAAAGTTTTAATTTGGTTACAAAACACTTGATTTTATGATAAATGTGGTTAAAAAGGTTGTAGTTGACTCGAGTATTTTGTCGTGGCTCTAATATTGTCGAAAGTTGGTGAAGTGTAGTAGTCATGGCTCAGGATCAAAAGTTTGTGATAGGTTCATCATGTTCTTCTGTTCTAACACCACCATGGGGCAGGAAAGTCAAAGAATACATATGATACACACCATTTTTAGGTACTAAATAGATGTAGAAGTGCTCATTGTCGATTGGAGCCAATTGTGTTGTGTCAATGTCAGTGTCATCGTCGTGTTTAGAAGGCATTGAAGTGCACAAAAAACACGAGTGAAATATATCATTCACAAAAGAAAAGAAAAGAGCGCCTCCAACTAGATGGCACAAAATAATTCTCTATTATTATTATTATGCTTCCCTTTGATCCTCCATTTTCAAAGTTCTTTGAGGGTTCAGGGGCAGATGCTGCCACCTGGCCTCTAAAATTTGTTAAGGGGCGTTTGGTTTAATTTTAGAGAAGTTTTCTCCTATTTTCAAAACACAAAAAACAAAAATAAAAATAGAAACCCGCTCGGTTTTATTTTGGGGCCAACATTTTTCAAAACATTTTTGAAACTTTCCAAAAAAAAAATGCACAAAAGTTGAAAACAAAAAAAAGTTGTTTTTTTTTTTTTTTTTTCTTTCCTCAAAACCAATCCATCGAAGCTTCCCTCGCCTGTGCAACTTACATCACCAGAGCAGGTTACCTTGCTGGAGCCCAACCTCACTGGAGCGCCACCCACCACTCTGCTCGCGACAGGAGGGAGGCTCGTGCCACCAATGCTCGCGATGGGAGGGAGTCACGACAGGAAGCTTCATTTGGATCTCAACGAGAAGGGAAGCTTACGACAAGAGGGGGCTCGCGACGGGAAGGGGCTTGTGACGAGAAGGGAAGCGCGGATCTCGACAGGAAGGGAAGCTCATGACAGATCTCACGACGGGAAGGGAAGCTCATTGGAGGCTACCAGCCACCCACGACAACCCTGCTTCGCACGGATCTCGTCGTTGCTACTGTCCGGGCCTCACCAAGGCAGAGGAAGAAGGAGGATGAGATCCACTTAGATTTTTATTAGTATTACATTAATTAATTAGTATTATCAAAATTAAATTGAATATTAATAATTTTTTACTAAAAATATTTTGTTTTTAAAAATATATCACCATATACAGCTAAACACAATTTCAAAAACAGTTTTAGCATATTTTTTAAAATATTATCCCTTTTAGATTTTTTTAAAAATCAAAACCATCTTAAAAAAACACTACCACCAAACAGTCTTTTTAAGTAGTGTTTTTAGCTATTCAGGAGAAAGACTTGTCTTATATTATAACACATAAAAGTAAGAGACGTTAATATGATATAATTTGTGATGAATAATTTTTTTGTTGTCACATATTTTTAATGTCATGTTCTACATTATACTGTTACTTGTCATATAAAACATGATGAAATTTCGAGCATAAGAATTTTCACGATTTAACTTAAAAAGTTGATCAAATGGTCGGTTTGGATGCGTGTTGAAATTCCGCTTATCAGAGCCAAGTGTTCATAACAGTGCAACTATGTTTAAAAAATAGCCCACCTTTCCTCTTCAATTTTTTTAATAGAGTATTAAACATGGTAGTTAGAACAACTGGTCAAAATCATTTTTATTTTAACATGTGAGAACTTTACACTGTAATAATTTTTTTATTATTACTGTAACATGTAAAAGCTTTACACTGTTCATAACTGAAAAAATAGTCCACACTATAACTGCCAAACACTTTATGAATCTCATTTTATTTCTAAAATCTTCTTTTTTTTCTATTACTCATAAAGTTCCTTATATTTTGTTGTGCCACTGCAATGAAATGGACCTCAGTTTCATTACTGAAAAGACAGAACTTCACGATCATGGAAAGTGGAATGAAACGTTACCCACCAAACCTGAGATATTTTCCAAATCACAAAGTATTCATTTTCTTCTGCAGATTTATTCAGTGGATTAGGTTATTAATGGTGGGCTAAATCATGCGGAAAGATAATGATCAAATCAAGTTGTACTTTATATATATATATATATATATATAACAGAATCGAGTAGTGATAAAACCCCAATCCATCTTTTTATGTTTGTCTGTTTTATACGAGACATAAAAGTGTTCATTAAACAATTCATGCATGATTAAACTAGATATATGTGACTCCACCCACCATCAATATATATATATATATATATATATCTGGATATCTATATATGTATATATGTATAGATTAATAATTAAATAGCATATATATAAAGGCAGCAATGCCCATATTTTTCTTGTTTTTTGGGTGCAGATTGCAACGTCATCCTTTATTTACAAATACAGGTACAAATTTTGACAAGTTCTTATGCATTTATAGTCTTTGGTAGCAAAAGTGGATAATTAACATTAAAAAAAAAAAAACCCTGTTATGACTTCTGTTCTGTAGGATGATTATAATCTTGATCTGATATTATCGGAAATGAAAATATAAGCTATCACAGATACTTTCGGCTTTCAAGGAGAAAATTTTAGCCCAAAAAAAAGAGGAGGAAAAAAGAATTAAAAGTAAAAAAAAAAAAAAAAAAATCTGTATGAGAACCCAGAAAAGAGGTACATGTGTTTGCTCGTTGGTCATATTTCCAACTTTTGAGGGAATTGGAAGGACAATGAAATGTTGGAAATAGGGACCATACTTTAATTACAGTACTGCTCTGGAGTCCAAAGGGCGTCGTGACATGATTGTTGTTATTCACCCAAAGGAATAAATGGAACAAAAGTGATTTACCATTCTTGGTTCAGAGTCAACAAACCCAAACACTATGTACGTCAAATAGATCATACTTCAAACGCAGTAGGGTTAATTTCTATCCAAAAAAACCTAGCAGAATCAATTTTCATTTTATAGTTCTAGAAATATCATTTGTTTCACTTTGACTCTTAAACTTTCGATTGACACATTAATAACCCTTTAAGTTTTTCAAATATTATACTAATAATACCTCTATAAGAACTGACAGATGTTTTTAAATGATACATATGTAATTCAATTTAAACTCCTACAATAAATCCAATTATCGAAGAATAATTTTACTAAATTACTCCTCATTAATAAAACGCATATGCTTCATGTAAGATTTTTAACATTTTTGTTGTAAAAACATCACTGACTAATATTTGAAAAGCTCAAAGACCATTGGTGTGCCAGTTGAAAAGCTTAAGACCATAACCCTCAATAGTATTGTTTTGCTCGTGGAAAACGCCATGTGTGCATCGGCACATGATCTTAGGTTAATATAGATACTTTTAGATAGTGTTTGAAAACAAAGTTGAAATTAAAGTTTAAACTTAAATACTATAACATATAAAAACTTTATATTGTAATAAATTTTTATTTTTTATTTTAATATATGAGAGTTTTATACTGTAATAAATTAAAACTTAAAGTTTTAACAAATTCCTCAAACTAAAGCCGCCTTAATGGGTTGTTTCTGTTTGTGTTTGTGTTTTTGTTTTTTTCAGTAGGTAAGCAGTCTTTGTCCTTTTTCGCATCCTCTTTTATTTGTTTTCTTATCTTATTAACTAAAGAGCTGACGAAGTAAATAGTGCTGATTATATAACGTGAAAAATATCCTAAAAGAATATATTTTTTTTAACGAATTAAGTTGAAGACATCCAAGAGAAAAAAGTTATTGATGAAATGTGGAAGATACTACTACAATATTTTTGCCCCCGGCTTTCAACAACGGGAGCCGAAGATAGCCAGCTATCTTTATTGAGAAAATTACTTAGAATGCTTTTTGCTATTACCGACCACGTTATTCAATATATATATATATATATATATATATATCTTTTTGGTCGGCTTCTGACAACAGGAACCGGATATTGTCAGCTATCTTTGCTGAAAAGAAAAATATATTCCAATAAGATTTAAAAAATAAAAATCCTACGAGAATATTTTATATTGCCGACTTCCGAGAACCGCCGTCGAAGAGAAAACAAAATCTGGTAGGATATAAAAAAATTAATTTGCTAGAATATTTTTCATACCAAATCCGAAAATGGTCTGCTATATAAAAAAATAAAAAAATCCTAGCTTTCGATAACTGGAATCGGAGGTGGCCAATATTTTTTGAGGAAAAAAAATTCCAGGTAGGTTTCGAAAAAAAAAAAATCCAACCAAAAAAAGGGGTTGGAGATATGAAGGAAAAAATAAAAAATAAAAAGCATCCTACCCAGAATATTTTTCGTCTCAACTTCCAACTCGGTCCACGGAGCTAAAAGATGACCAATTATTCTTGTTGAGAGAAAAAAAAAAAAAAAAAAGAAAACATTTTGATTAGATATTGAAAAAAAATAATTATTCTGCCATAATGTGTTTAATGACATAGTGAATATTAGTATTTTATTCTTTCCAATTGAATCCAGTTTTTTCAAAATTAAATATGGCGAGGACGCCCTTTTCATGGAAGGCCCGTTTAGATGTATCTAACGAAAAAAGAGAGTTTATATTAATTTTATATTTTAAAACTTAATTTTTATACATGTAAAAAATATGAAAACTTAAACATATAATATAAATAATAATACAATAATTTTTTTTTAAATATAACATAAATAACGGCAGTTTTTAAAAGTGCAGGGTCAAATATAATTTTCTCATGAAAAAAAAAAATCATTTTAGGAATACAAAAAAGACAGGAGAAAAAACTGTACAACCTACGACATGTTCAATGTCTTGAACAGAGAAGATTTTAGCCTTACATTCGATACTGCCATGCCATAGATGAGTTGCATCATCGTTGGACGAGTCAGATTCGACTTCAAGATCAAGAAAAAAAAAAACCAATACATATATACATTTGCCCAGTACTTTTTAGCACCACTTTGAATTCTATACCATACTTAAAAAGAAAGGTTTTAATATTTTTATAATATTCATTGGTACTAATTCTATACCATACTTTAAAGAAAGGTTATTATATTTTTATATTTTTATAATATTCTTTGGTACTAATTCTATACCATACTTTAAAGAAAGGTTATTTTATATTTATAATATCCACTGGCACTACTTAGGAAACATTACAATACCAAACACCGCAACCCCAGCCGTCTTGGTTGCACATTTGTGATACCAATCCATCCTAGCATTTGTACTATGATCCATAGGATCAAGGAACCAAACTCATGAACATACTCTCAAGGTGATGGCAAAAAGAAGACAGAATTAGCAACTTGCCAAAATAACCTATGAGATGCCATGGGCAGGAACTGGTGGAGGCAGGAGAACAATATAGAGAAAGAAGCCTTGAAATCCATTTCTCAGCAACTCAACACAAAGAGAACCTCGTCTTTTTCCCTTCTCTTTTGTTTTGGGCTGCATAATCAACAAAACAACAAAGTTAACAAAAGTCAACCCGTTACATCCAATACATGCAAAATTGTTGTAAAGTTTTTCTAATTGTGAAAGGATGTAACTGCCAAAATGAGCATTACACAGGCACTCTGGCAAAGCAAACATACACCCTCGAGATTTCTGTATCCATTTGCAGGGGGGGTAGGTCTTTAAGTGGCGGTTGTAAGATTGGTAACAATGACTAAAACCAAGTTCAGGCGCATAGCTTTGTAATTTTCTCCGCCAAACTCCATGATGAACCCCAGATGGTGAGGATCTGTGAGGATGATCCGCTATCACCATGAAGGCCGTCTAATTCTTGCCTTGAGTTCAACGACTGATGACAAACCCATCCTTGATCAACAATCTTCAAAGTTGTTCCAAGAACAATTCACTGCAGCAGAACTCTCATGTTGCTCCCAAACGAGCTCTTATATGTAACTTTCTGTTTCCAATTTTTCAAAAATAACTTCAATCAGGCATCGTTTCTCCCTCATTTGGATGTTTCTTGCAGAGAAGGTTACTATCAAGGTCAACTTCCATTTTCATTTGTCTCCAATACTATTAATACCATGATAGGAACCTCTAAAGTAAATAGCTGATGGTCTAAACTACATTAAGAAAACAGGTAATCAAACAGAACAGATATTGCACACAGCACATCCACTTCAGAAGCTCCAAGAGCAACAAATTATAAAGATCCTCAACCAATGTATTTTAGAAACCTTCCCAAAAATTTGTGCAATGTTTTATACCACACAAACCTAGTTTAATTTTTCTACTTCTCCTTGGAAAATTACATCTATTAGGCATACCTCAGGTAGCTACTCTCTATACTGGTAAACACCTGAGCACTACAGGCTCTTAACAGAGGACACAGGCAACAAGTGGGAGGTTAGAGAAGCAGCACTGCAAGTCTGCAACAAGATCAATGTACCTCAATTCTTTGAAAAGAGCCTTTAAACCATTGAATGCAAATTAAAACATTAATGAATAACGTCTTTTGATCCCCTGTAGATATTTACCTGTTTAGCCACGCACCATTCTAGCTTGCATATGTCAATACTTATCATTAGAAGAAATAGTTATACTTGAATGATACTTGAAAATAAATAAATAAGGCATTTAAAATCTTCAAAGACTATAGCTCAACAAGGTGATATCAGCAGAAACAACCTTCCACACAGAATGGTGCAGTGCACATCAATAATTTTCAAAACCACACATTAAGACATATTTTGACAATTACTTTTTTTTTTTTTTTTTGGCTATTTGACCTAGAGCTATTCTAGAATCACTTGAACTTCAGGCTCTCAACACCCAGAATAATTCGTATTCCTTTGTTGTTTTGGAGCAGGGGAAAAGATAAGAATATGGATGAAATTTGCAATCCAAGAAATAATATAACGAATAACAAAATCAAACTAGACTTCATTCCTAGGGTTGGTGTTGTTTATTCTTATTCCCACTGTTTATTAAGTTTAAAGTGAGCCCTAAAATATGACCAAAAAGAACCTGATCCAAAATAATGGCAAGAGTTCCAACAAAACTGTTTACTATTGTAACTGCACAAGGATTCTATCCGTATGATATTTCCATCATAAAGTCATGCTTATGAAAAGATAATGAACACAAAAGTTCAGTGAGCATAAGACATTTCTTTTAGAAATGAAAAAAGGGCTCGGATACCTATACTTACAATTAGATTGACATGTAAACTCTTGTGGCTAACAAGGCGACTATACTTAGTTTGACATAGAGGGTTTTTCCCCCTAATCTTTTACCTATTTGCCCTATTTCAGTAAAAGAATTAAGGCAAATAGGAGAAAAAAACACACACGCGCGCAAAGATATTAACTTAAGAGAATAAGGAAAGTAATTTGAAAGGATTAGAAAATGAATGATAAAGGAGCCCTACGTAGTTAAACCTAAATTCACAGTTTTATTTATTAAAATCTTTATCGTAATGGGTCCCAACAGTAACGAAAGAATCCCTCACTTGGCAGATTCAAGAAACATGGAATTATAATATTCCTAGTCCATTCTTCAATATAGAAATTGGTATCGAACTATGGAAAAGCTTCTTTAGGAATGACATTCCTGATTCCTCCCCACTTCTCGGCATCTAAGACTGTCTAAACATGCAGTTGCAGGTTTAGCCCAATGGTAAATGCACACTCCTTTCAATGTCATGGATTTTAGAGTTCAAACCTCCTCACCGCTAGATGAAATTTTGATTATCATAATGGTAAAAAACCAACCTAAAGGATAGAAGTTCACACTTTGTAGGAAATCACAAGTAGAAAAATGACATAAAACAGGTACATGTCTTGTGCAGATCATGTACTTTCACTCTAATTCATTAATCTTCTAAAGAAATCTTAGCTTCAGAAAGAAGAAAGCAAATTATACCTTGTTACTCAATATGCGGTTGAAGGAAAATTTTATACATGCTAAAAAAGGATGAAAGATTCCAATATTTCCTTCTCTTTTCTCATGCGTAAACACCAAAATGAATTTCGCATTTTGCTTCCAATAATTCATAGTTCAAACTTCATGAATTTCAAGTTCAAGGGAAAAATAAATGATTATATAACAAAGCTAATTAACTATAGCATAACTATGATAATAAAAAGTAAAAATCATGTCATCGTCATTGTATATATGATTTCCTTTTGTATACATGTGTCCTACAAATCCTTGAAAACTATTACAGAACAAAGTCTAATTGGTATCTATGGAACTCAGGCCACTTTAATTAAAAAAAAAAAAAGGAAGACTTTTCATTGCACTTGATTTGTAATAGCTACATTTATGTATCACGAAGAATGGAGGAAAAAGAAAACATCGGGAAAGAATTGTTCTTTCGTTTGTGTTAAGTCCTCTTTCAATAATCCTGTCATCCTATTTTTTAAGGCAGGACTGCATGTGATTCTATCAATTGGATAGACCATTAGACCATGACGAACTTATTTCTAAATCTAAATTGTATTAAACAAGATTACATCCTTAATAGAACCTCATTCAGTGCCGCAAATCTCCCGAATTGTAGATACCAACACTTCCTCCCCAGCAACTGACCGGAACTGCTTGATAAAAAGACTTTTCGCTATCTTTCCCGCCTGTAATAAGCCAAAAAAAGGGGCCACAATGTTTCGTATTCTATTTTAATACCTTCATCTTTCTTTCCCAAATTTTAATTTAACACAACGTTCACAAAAGCAAGTGAAGTAACACTCGAGTAGACTGGTAAGCAGTTATAATACCTTCAGTGCCTCGTACATAGTCATACATTCCTGAACTTTCGCTGGAGAAAGGGAATTTCTAATCTTTGAAAATAACTCTGGAAATGTGCACTTCGATCGCGCAAAACCTCCAAATTTGGCAGAAAGACGACACCGAAAACCAGTTTCAACAGATGGTAAAGACACTAACAGAGATAAATCAAATAATATAAGTTATAAACAAGAAAAACAATACCTGGCAAACGATCAGAAGGTTTGTAGCTCACAACACACTCCGGAAGAATGTGCCTGCTTATATTGGTGGGCCAGACAACAAACCATTTGGGGTTCTTCGGATCATCAGCCCCCGTATCATACTCAGTGCTAGAAGGATAGCATTGTTGAGAACCTTCCTCAACCTTTTCAACGCTTCCCAATATGACCCGGCACAATATGAGATGCTTTTCGCCATTATCGTCAACCTCCGCTTGCATAGTACTGAACAAATCACAACCACCAATGTCAAAAACAGCTAAAGCCCAAAAATTTAAGCACCCTTCAAACCAAGAAAAAGCATAAAACTCACCTTCTAAGAGGATTGGCTAAAGGAGACAGATAGACACCGGTGGATAGCTTGCTAGACACACCAAACCCATGTGCCAAAACGCCTGCAACGGCTTGCGCGGACGCTCCAAACCAAGCATAAACCATATTCGCCGTCCCTCGAGCAGCCTTAGTGATGCCCATCTGCTTATAGAAGACTTCGCGGCGAGCTTTCTCGAGTGGCCCCACGCGAGCACACTGGTGAATTGCGGTGATGGTGGCCCCGGGATAAATTTTCCTAATCACAGGAACGAAAACGTTTCTCACCACCGTATAAGCGCCGTCTCCTTCCCTCAACATTTTGGCCTTTGGCCACCTCGGAGAGTCGGAATCAGAAGCATCAGCAACACACTGTCGTTTCAGCGCCGCGTCTCCGCGCTTAAACGACGACGCCATCTCGTTCTCCTCCGCCGCTTCCCCCACTTCTTCCCTCGTCCTTTTCCCCGAATTCTCCTCCGGACTCGCGTTGATTCGGATTTCGATCTCGATCTTCGGAATCTCTTGCGCCTGCTCAAATTCCTCGCTGACAAACTCCCTAGGGAAGAAGCACTTCCCTCCCTCGTCAATCCAAGCGATTGATCTCCGATTCCCGGAGCTCAAATCAACCTGAAGCATACGGAGAAAATCGAAGAGATAATTCGAACCTCCGATCGCCACATCGGCCACCGATCTCCGCTCCACAAAAACCGAACGCAGAAATTCCACGACTTCGCCGGGGAAATCCGTCCACATTCCGTTGCGATAGAACATAATCCGAACCGGAAATCCGCTTCGCTTGAAGTTTCCATGGTTCTGCAATAAAAGCCTCGAGGTCCAGTGACCGATAGTCGCCCCATTGCAGAGCTTCGTACGGCTTCTCGACGGCGACGAGGAATCCGAAGAAGAAGACGAAGACGAAGCAGAAGAAGCCTTGACTCCGATAGATTGGACCAGTTTTCTGGCCTCGGTATTCGGGCAAATTGTGTGGGTAGCCATGGATTGGATTCTACAGCTCTGAATCACAACGCGAGGGAAATTCACGGAAGCTGAAAGAATCGAAGAACTTGGAAGCCCACAAGGCTAGCTCTTAAGGAGGTTGTCCTTTGCGGCCAAGTTACTGATATAGCCCCGGATGAAGGTAGATGTTGAGTCGGTGGGGGGTTTCTTCGGAGGTATTTTGGTCATTTTGTATTGGGGTACGAGAACTTGGAGGGTCTTCCAAACGCTAGGGTCAACGAAGATTTTGCCGCTGTGGTGGCGTTTGGCAAAAGTGACTTGCGGGTTAAGTTAGCCTTCGATTTTCAGTTTTTATTTATTTTTTGTTTTTTATTTATTAAAACGGTTACGTTATGAACTGTGCCGCGCCGTAATAAACTGTCCTTCATTACACTGTTTTCTTCGGCCCAAAGAAAAATCAGAATAAATACCCACTTTTGACTTTATTTGTTTATTTTTTCTAGATTGATAATTATTATAGGTTAATGAGATATATTTATTTATTTATTTATTTTAGATTGATAATTATTATAGGTTAATGAAACATATGATTTTTTTTTAATTTACAGAATTAAAATATTTTGTAGATCATGAATATTTTTTATGTGTCTTAATGTATATGTATAAAGACATTAATGGCCAAAATAATAATAATATTGTTAGTTTTAATTTATTTTTTTAGAATAACTATAATATACATTTTTAAGATTTCAAACGGATTATAACATCATTATTTTTAAAAACATTCTTAAAATTAAGGTGTGTGTTGCTTAAATTTAAATTGATATCTAAAATAATGATTTTAAAATTCCCTAAAAAGATAGAATTTTTTTATCGACAAGTTAGATTTACCAATAAATTGAAATTTAGGTGCTATAATTAAATTAATGATATAGTTTTACTGACAAATTGAAATTAGGGTGTTGTAATTAAATTAATGACACAGTATTATTAAATCTTTTTATGTGTTTTACTAGTTATATAATTGATATATCATTAAGTTAATGATACGTAATGATAATAATACGCAATGACATTCATTTCTTAAGACTTCAAGTGAATAATATTTCCTATTTTTTTGTGATATGTAATTAAATTAATGATATAGTATTTATCAAGTCTTTTTATATATCTTATAGGTTGTATAATTGTTATATCATTAAGTGAATGATACGTAATAATAATGATACTTAATGACATTTATTTCATTTTTTAAAGACTTTAAGTAATAATGATAATGCATCAATGTAATATGTTAAAATAAGAAATATATGTGTATATTTTTCTCTAATTTAACTATTCAAAAAATAAGAAAATTTGTTATAAAAATTTAAATACATGATAATATTTAGTTTGAGTGTATTTTAGGATTCTGAATATATATATATTTTTTAAAACAGACATATAAGTAATATTTATTCAACAAAAATAGATATTAATTCACTTCTTAAAAAATAGACAGATTATGTAATTTGTACAATTATTATTATTTGCTTTGCTTTGTAGGAGTCAAACTGTTTTCTTTGACCCAAAGAAAAATCAAAATAAATACCTACTTTTGACTTTTTATTATTTTTTGTAGATTGATAATTATTATTTGCTTTGCTTTGCTTTGTGGGAGTCACAAGTTTCTAGTGACCCATAAGATATACATACATATATATATATATATATATAAACATCACCGAATATATTCTTCTTGTTCAAGGAAAAGCCAAAAAAGCAAAAACGATCAAGCTCAAAAATTCCTATCCAATTATAAGCCTTATAGTATTATACTCTATAAACTTCAAAAGATAACATTTGTTTTCTTCTAAACTTTAAAATATAACATTTATTTCACTTAATTTATGAAATATTAATAAGAAAACTCCTTTGAATTATGACTGTAAGCATAAATGACACAATATTATATAATACAAAATATAACATTTATTTCCTTTAATTTATGAAATATTAATAAGAAAACTCTTTGAATTATGATTGTGAGCATAAATGACACAATATTACATAATAATAGGATTGCTGAACGGTTTAGGGTTCGTTTGATACATAGGTTTTGAATGGTATAGTTTGTAACTTTATGGTTTAAATTATAGGTTCTAAACTATATTTAAATTGTGGTTTTTTTACTGATATTTAGAATGTAAAGGTTTAAAGCAATAATAAACAACACATCAGATTTAAAACAAGAAACCGGTGTTTGGAAAACTATGATTTATGAGAGAAAAATGAGAATAAGAATGGTTTTTACTGTAAAATACGACTTAAACTATTTGAACTTGAGAGGAGGGGCAAATTTTAGATTTTGAGTGTTTTGGCCTATTTAAAATCACCTCTGTGATTTGAACTTGCCTTAGTTTTTACTTTACCAATTTCAGTGTAAATTGCCTTTATGGTTTGAACTAGATTGAACCATTTTAAACTTACGTACGAACGAGATATTAGTGAATCATTAGACTGTTAGTTTACTCTAGTGTAGTCACACAAAAGCAAAAGAAAAGATTATTTGTTTTAATTTTCTTAAAGTTTTTTAGTTTATATCTGTAATGACCGAGAAAAGTTTATCAATAAAACCTAATGTAACGCCCCTATGTGGGGGTTAACAGTTTTTAATGAGATAAAATAAAAATAAATAATAAAAGTAAAACCTTAAAAATAAAATTTGCCCGGGACTTAAATGAAAACTCTCAACTCAAAAATAAAAATATAAACGACAAATAAACCACAGTTTTAATGTAGCACCTTAAATTTAATAATATAAACTGTTGTCATCATCATTTTAACCCTCAACACATTATAATACAGTCACAGAAAGTAACAATTGATGCTTACATTATCATGAAGAACATTCTTTACAATTGAGCAGTCCCAATGTAATATAGTTACATCGCTTCCTCAACTATATTTCTCGTAGCCACCTCACACTTAGTGAGTCCTGAAAAGATATAAACATAAGGGTATGAGCAACACTATGCTCAGTAGAGAAAGCCATTACTCACCTTTAGGTTTTTATCATTACCACATTAAAACCTGCATGGTTAGTAAGTTACATCATATTCCAGATTATGAGGTTTATTATGATCACATCTTATGGATACCGTAGTTAATCATTACCAAGTGTCATAATTACACATTTATACAAATATTACCAATCATCATTGTTCCTAGGTATCCATGTTAAATTGATTATCACTCGACTCATCGATACCCAAATGGGCGCACTTGATCACCCTATAAACATTCCAAGGGTGTTCCGGTGAGGGGACATCAAGCCCCGAGTCCTCACCAAATCGATTCCTGTACAGTGTGTTCTGGGACTTTCAACCCAAGGAAGCGTCATCGCCTTCCCCCTATTTTACCTTTTAGGGTATTCATGCCCAAGGACGTAACCGTCGCCCTTTTCATGTCTCACAATTTCTCTATATTGAATCATTATCAATAGAGTTAGTTTTCCTAACCATGCTTCTCAATTTATAACATGTGTCAATTCATTATGTTCCTCGCCGTACAATACAAGACGAGTCCATGTCATAGTTTCATATGTGATAATCATATGATATCAGTTCAACATAGATATATATATATTGCGGCAAAACAATCAATTTTAATTCTATAAAAACCTCACAAAAGATGAGTAATAGAATCCCTACCTTTCAAGCTTATCAACAGTCTCTTAATCCTGGAATCAATTAACGTTAGCTCCATACTCCCTTGATCCTAAGGCGTGCATAAGGACAATTAAAACTAAAGCACAACATACAACTACATTCATAAAATTTATTTTAATTTAATCTTAGAATTTCAAGAAATAACCACTGCCCATAGAGGTATTATAAAGTTTAACAATATAAATTTTCTGTCTAGGGCATATACACTTAGATTTCATACATATGCTCCAAAATAGCAACAAACATATACTTAGGTTTAAGAACGTAAATTTGAATAATCCTTTAGTATAAAAGAAAATTTATAAATGAAAGACTAAATTTGTTCATAAGATTCTAACCTCGGATTATGGTTAGTTGGAAGCTTGAAATGGCTTCAAAACAGGTTCCTTTACTTCGGTATGACTGAAATTCTTACTCAAATGGAGGTGATGGTGGTTGATTTTTATGGCTGCCTTGAAGAAGTTCTCTAAGTATTTTGCTTCAGCAAAGAAATATGAAGAAGAGTGTGGGAACCGTGGAAGAGAAAGGAAGAAAAGATGAAGTCTTTGAAGAGAAGTGATAGAAACAATTATAGAGGAGACATGTTGAAGCATGTCACGGAGGAAATAAAGAAAATGAGGGTCAAGAGTAGTTGGAAAAGATATCCTTATGTCTCATCTAAAGACTTTAACACACATAATGCCAATATGACATTTTTGAGATTTATTAGAAGTTCTAAGGCTTTTTAGTAATCATACTAAATAAATATAGGAGAATTTTAGAAAACTTAAAAATAGATAAAAATAAATATTATAAAATAAATTTAAATGAAGCAAATTTTTTTTTATACATTAAAAATTAATTTAATTACCTCAATACCCGTTAGGAGAATAACGGGTGTCACAGCTCTACCCCCCTTAAAGAAATTTCGTCCTCGAAATTTCAATTCTAGTAATACTAGTAAAAATTATGATTCCACTATGATTCCAATTCTGAGTCTAAACCGTTAATGTTGTTTGTCCTCCAAATTTAAATTATCGTATCTCCACTTATTTACTTGCATAATAAATCTTACTCCTAAATCCCTCAATGAGAGTATTTCTGACAAGTTTCAACTTATAACACCGTATAATAGTCTAAGAATCTGATCAGGCATACATATTGACCATATCATGATTCCAGTCCTTCATTGTCCATGGACTGTGATTTACAATCACATTTAAGGAGGTTGCCAGAGAAATTTTATATACTTCATCTTTAGGTTCCTTTTCCTTTTTGAGTAAGGAAAAGTCAAATATATTTGATTTCATACCTCAACTAATAAACTAAAACATAATCATAAAACATATATCACAAACACTTTTATTCAAAACCATACATTAAACTTATTCATAGAGATATTAAACGGAATCTCAGAGTTGCAGACAAACCCGACATATTTTTCATTAAACAGCTATCCTCATGACACAAACATTCAACCCAAATAATATACTCATATTTCATATGGAATATCCCCATAACTGACTCTGGTACTTCCACATAATATTAACAGAATATTACACATTACAATTATGATACGGATACGTTTCGAGAGTACAAGGCACTCCGTATACCAGCTATCCATATCATGCATGCTTAGAGGATACAAAAACATCGATAAACAAAAGATCGGACCTTAAGAAGGATGCGTTTCGAGAGCATCAAGTACTCCGTATCCAGCCATCCCGGCATTAGGCTCAATGAATCTAAAAGATTTAACAACGACGTACCACAAGAAACACAGAATACAAGGTAAACGGTTATTCGTAACACACGAAATACGGACACACATGCCTACATGCCAAAGATAAAACAAAAAGATTACAGATGGAGATTCAAATCAATTGGCCGCTCCCGGCTTTCCCTTTCCCATTCAAGCTTGGATGTTGCAGTGTCGGATTCTGGATGTATGATTTGCATTTTATCTATCAATTCCTCAGCTGTTGAAGCAGTGACAAAGATTTGTCTCTCCGATTCTGTAGTGATGTTTTCTTCCACAGCGTAATCTAGAAATTTCAAAAGACCGTCATAAAAACCCTTTACGTTCAGCAGTCCCAAAGGTTTGGAATAAAAGCCCAACAATTGCCCACAAGCAACTATAAATATTTCCTCAAGAGTACCTAGACCACCAGGTAATGCTATAAAAGCATCAGAATTATAGATTATGTCTTTAAAATTTTTTAGGGATACTCCTGACTCCTTCTCCTTTACCTATGGCTTCCTTACAAAGGTTTCCTTCAACTGGAATATGAGGCCAAATTCTTACATCAGTAGCGTCGCTAGACCTAGCTGCTAGTGCCATATTTACCATCATTTTTATACTACCACCCCCATAGATTATGTTAATCTTCTTGCGTGCTAGGACTTGCCCTAAGTGATTTGCAGCTTCTAAATAAGCTTTATCTTTTCCAAGGCTGGAACCACAAAAGACACAGACATTCTTTATTTTCTTCGTGGACTGGGAGGTAGACATATTTGGTTTATAGAAGTGGTTGCTTAATGTCTGCTCCACTTAGACTTCGGGTTCTACATGAGATTTTAAAGATGAGAAATATACAAAAAGGGCTAAAGAGATAGACGAGTAGGTAATGAAAAAGTAATCTAAAGATTTAAACAAAATCTTGTGCGAATAAGAAAGTAAGATAAGGTGATTGATAGTTTACAGAAAATCTGATTCACTTTTTGAAAAAGATTAGACTCTAATTGTATAACTTTTGACAATTGAGAACAATTTGACAAAAGACCCTCTTGACACAACTGTAGACTTTTTGACAAATATACACCAAGTCTAGAAATTTAATATAAACGACAAATACTGTAGAACTTTTGAAATTTGAGACACAAATCTTGAAATATCTGGATAAGCTTTTCAAAATTCAAACATATTACTGTACCGTATGTGACGTGTCTGATAAGATAATATATTTTATTATATATATATTTAAGAAAATCATAAATTAAATAAGATATTAACACTTACTGTATCAATCTAATAATCACAATTATTTCAAACACAAAAGCAAATATTCTGAGTAAAAGAAAAACACAAACTGTTGAACATCAGCTAAAACTGCTTTAAATAAGTAAAGACTAAATAACCTTTATAGAGCGAAGACTTATTCCCCATCCAGTTTTCTTATGGCTTGACAAACAGGATCTAGAAATACCATATTCCTGAGGCGTTGTCTTTCTGTATAAAATTTAGGCCAGAGTTTAAAAATAGCTCCTTGAACATATCCACTAGGGTGACCATGGAGAGGAGGATGGATGCTATCCAAGTTCTCCTTTGAAAGTCCATCCCTACAAAACCTTATTTTATCCTCTCTATTCGTTGACATATAACCAGGTGAAGTACATTTACCGTTACAATTTTGTCTTCCACATTTGTTACAAGTGACCACGATGGCACGAGCTCTTCTTTTCATTGCACTACGACTGGTACCCGTTCCTGGTAAACCGACATCTTGACTAAAGTCACTCGGACGGATTTTCCCCTCTATCAACATTCTCACATCACAAGGGATGCCAAAACGCATAAGAATCCACAACCGAGTAATTCTAGCCTTGTATTTCTTTCTGAGAATCTTTTGGGAGAGTGATGGGAAATACTTTCTCATGTGTTGGTACTTTGGGTCCATGATGAGATGAAAGAAGAGTAAATAGAAAGGAAAAATTAAGATAGTAAATTGCAGAATCCTAGAATTCCTTCTTCTTTTTGAGGAAAAGAAGAATTTTTAATGAAAAAGAAGAGGATTTGCGATTTAGAGAGAAAATAACAAATTAAGAGAGAAAAAATGAAGTCGGAGAAATAAGGTCTTACGCACAGTAAACGTATATGTAAACAATAATTAAACCACTGTATATGACACGTATAGAAACCACGTGGGAGAGACAGTGTGAATCAAACTGATTTAAGATTTGAACTAGGCCCAAATGTTCTTAGTTGAAAATGGTCAGGTTGTTTCGGGCCTTAACACATTTAGAACGAGTTAAATAACAAACATAAAATTGAAAACCAATTCGTATGAATCTTAAACCCAATTCAAAGCCCACTATAGATAAAGTTAACTATAAACAACAAATCTAATTTAACGACAACAAGGATCTTCCTGAATGATATTTAAAATCATTTCATAACAACACAATCTTCCAGCAACTCAAATGATTTTGTTTTAATCAAAACCTTATTGAACAATACATACACCCATATGTTATTCCTAATACTCAACATCTATCAATGGATTCATCATCATTACTACCAAGGGTTTAGAATGTGACTAACCTTGAAATCAATACGATTTACGTCTTTCAACGTAGACCATATCAACGAACAAAGACACTTGATGTTACTACTTAAGAACATCTACAATCCCCACAATTCTACTTATACAATATATAATTTCCTCATATAACAAAACTGTAGTTAACCAAAAGATTCACTGATACACTTAAATACAATGTACGTAACAAAATATTCCAATTTTGAGATTCATGCATTCTAGACTTTACACAGTCTCAACAGACCAAAAGTCTAACATTTATCTCTCTCAAGATTCAATACCATGATTCCCAACTTATATCATATTCCTCAAATAAATAGAACTTTTAAGAAAAGACATTGACACTTATGTGCTCCATCGAATCCACACATAATCATTACTTAGGTTTGAATCAATTACGAAAAATTTGGCATATCTATGTCAAACTTTAAAATCAATAAATCAAGCCTTATATATTTTTTTTATTGTTTTTCACGAGATAAAAGGCTCTTAAATCCTCGTATCTATACGAATTTCTCATCGTTTATACGAATTAAATATGCTTATAGATCCAAATATTATACGAATTTCTCATAAGCATTCTACTTATAAACTCATTCCATATAATTATCATTCTCTTATAACTATTAATACTTTCCTTCTACATAATTATTGTACTCATATAACTATTGATATTTTCATTCTATGGCCTTTCCATGTTACATCCTTCTAGACTGTATAAATCAATGTGAAGGTTCATTTTGATGATGACAATGAAAATTCAGCTTCAAAACCATCTCAAAAATATATTTTTTTAAAGTGATGCTACACTCCCTAGGTTAACCGAACCTAGGCTCTGATACCAAAAATTCTGTAACGCCCCTATGTGGGGGTTAACAGTTTTTAATGAGATAAAATAAAAATAAATAATAAAAGTAAAACCTTAAAAATAAAATTTGCCCGGGACTTAAATGAAAACTCTCAACTCAAAAATAAAAATATAAACGACAAATAAACCACAGTTTTAATGTAGCACCTTAAATTTAATAATATAAACTGTTGTCATCATCATTTTAACCCTCAACACATTATAATACAGTCACAGAAAGTAACAATTGATGCTTACATTATCATGAAGAACATTCTTTACAATTGAGCAGTCCCAATGTAATATAGTTACATCGCTTCCTCAACTATATTTCTCGTAGCCACCTCACACTTAGTGAGTCCTGAAAAGATATAAACATAAGGGTATGAGCAACACTATGCTCAGTAGAGAAAGCCATTACTCACCTTTAGGTTTTTATCATTACCACATTAAAACCTGCATGGTTAGTAAGTTACATCATATTCCAGATTATGAGGTTTATTATGATCACATCTTATGGATACCGTAGTTAATCATTACCAAGTGTCATAATTACACATTTATACAAATATTACCAATCATCATTGTTCCTAGGTATCCATGTTAAATTGATTATCACTCGACTCATCGATACCCAAATGGGCGCACTTGATCACCCTATAAACATTCCAAGGGTGTTCCGGTGAGGGGACATCAAGCCCCGAGTCCTCACCAAATCGATTCCTGTACAGTGTGTTCTGGGACTTTCAACCCAAGGAAGCGTCATCGCCTTCCCCCTATTTTACCTTTTAGGGTATTCATGCCCAAGGACGTAACCGTCGCCCTTTTCATGTCTCACAATTTCTCTATATTGAATCATTATCAATAGAGTTAGTTTTCCTAACCATGCTTCTCAATTTATAACATGTGTCAATTCATTATGTTCCTCGCCGTACAATACAAGACGAGTCCATGTCATAGTTTCATATGTGATAATCATATAATATCAGTTCAACATAGATATATATATATTGCGGCAAAACAATCAATTTTAATTCTATAAAAACCTCACAAAAGATGAGTAATAGAATCCCTACCTTTCAAGCTTATCAACAGTCTCTTAATCCTGGAATCAATTAACGTTAGCTCCATACTCCCTTGATCCTAAGGCGTGCATAAGGACAATTAAAACTAAAGCACAACATACAACTACATTCATAAAATTTATTTTAATTTAATCTTAGAATTTCAAGAAATAACCACTGCCCATAGAGGTATTATAAAGTTTAACAATATAAATTTTCTGTCTAGGGCATATACACTTAGATTTCATACATATGCTCCAAAATAGCAACAAACATATACTTAGGTTTAAGAACGTAAATTTGAATAATCCTTTAGTATAAAAGAAAATTTATAAATGAAAGACTAAATTTGTTCATAAGATTCTAACCTCGGATTATGGTTAGTTGGAAGCTTGAAATGGCTTCAAAACAGGTTCCTTTACTTCGGTATAACTGAAATTCTTACTCAAATGGAGGTGATGGTGGTTGATTTTTATGGCTGCCTTGAAGAAGTTCTCTAAGTATTTTGCTTCAGCAAAGAAATATGAAGAAGAGTGTGGGAACCGTGGAAGAGAAAGGAAGAAAAGATGAAGTCTTTGAAGAGAAGTGATAGAAACAATTATAGAGGAGACATGTTGAAGCATGTCACGGAGGAAATAAAGAAAATGAGGGTCAAGAGTAGTTGGAAAAGATATCCTTATGTCTCATCTAAAGACTTTAACACACATAATGCCAATATGACATTTTTGAGATTTATTAGAAGTTCTAAGGCTTTTTAGTAATCATACTAAATAAATATAGGAGAATTTTAGAAAACTTAAAAATAGATAAAAATAAATATTATAAAATAAATTTAAATGAAGCAAATTTTTTTTTATACATTAAAAATTAATTTAATTACCTCAATACCCGTTAGGAGAATAACGGGTGTCACACCTAATATTTAATTGGGTTTAATTAATGAATTTACTTTTAAAAATGTAAATTTTTGTAAAAATCGTAATTTTTGTAAAATTTACAATAAAGTATGAATAAACGGCTTTGATTACAAATTTCATGGCAAATGTGATACAATGTTGGATATTACCGAATACAGATTTTATGAGTTTAATTACTCAAAAAGTTGTAAATAATATCCATAAAATGAATTTTATATCACGATTAATTGTAAAATTGTGATATAAACACATAGGTACAAAGAATATAAATATAATGTAGAGTCCTCTGAGACCTAACCTGTGACACCCATTATTTTCTTAACAGGTAATATGGTAATTAAATTAATTATTAGTATACTAACTAAAATTTATTTCATCCTATTTATTTATACCTATTTTAAAATTTTCTAAAATTTTTCTATATCTATTTAGTAAATTTACCGAAACGCTCTTAGAACATCAAATTAATTACTAAAATGCCATTTGGCATTATATGAACTAAAGTCTCCAAAGGAGACATAATGCACTTAATGCTTCACCTACTTGTCTCCCACTTTCCATTATTTTCCTTCAATCGGGCCCTCTAACAAAGAAAACCATACATTCATTTTCTTTCTTTCGTGCAACACTTATCTTTCCTTTTCTCCTTTAAATGTCTTCCTCTCATTCTCTTCTTCTTCTTCCTTTTTCTGCTCTCTAAACTTAAGAAACCCAGCTCCATGTCGTTCAAAAATTCTCATGCTAAAGTTGAACTTGAGCTTTATTCTCTTGAATTGATGACTTAAAGTTTTCAATGAGATCTTAAGGTAAGATTTTAGAAAATTAATCTAGTCTTATCTACCATCTTTACTTTGAAATTGCTCATTTATTTTGCTGCATAATTTAGATTTTATGGTTTTAAATGAGAAAGTTTTACATAAGCATGTTTTCACCCTTATTTGTAAAAAAAGCTAGAGATATGGTTTGATGATGATTTTGGTATAAAACTCATGAAAATATGTTTATTGTAATTATATAATGCAAGCTGCATATTTTGGAATGGTTTTAAGATTTTGAACAAGGATAATATGTTTTGGGTTAAAGAAAAATTTGACATTCCATAAACTTTGTAATACCTCTATAGGCAGTGGCTATTTCTTGAAATTTTGGGATTAAATTAAAATAAATTTTATAAATTGGTTTGCATATTTAAAAAGTAGACATCCTAAGCTTTCTAACGAGCTATCATAAACCTAAATCGGAGTTGTATTTTATTTTCTATAAATTTTTCAATTTTCGGATTGGAAACTAGTAAATCTGCTAGTTTGTCATGGTATACCAACTGCTAACCTGAACCAAGAACCCATCTTTGCTCACCACATAATTCCTTAATGTCTTGCAACCTTTCCAATATTATCCTAAGTGATTGATGAATCTTATTAGGGACTAAAACATATAGATTACTTGTTTAATTTTATATTGTGTTAAGACAAAAATTGTTTACTGTAGTATTCAAAAAAGATTTGCATAAAGGCTTTAATGACACACTAATAAGATGGATTTACACATGATTTATTTATGAATGTGGTTGTATGTTGTGCTTTAGTTTTAATTGTCCTTATGCACGCCTTAGGATCAAGGGAGTGTGGAGCTAACGTTAATTGATTCCGGGATTTAAAGATTGTTGATAAGCTTGGAAGGTAGGGATTCTATTACTCATCTTTTGTGAGGTTTTTATGGAATTAAATTGATTATTTTACTGCAAGATATATATATATCTATGTTGAACTGCTATTATATGAGTATTACATATGAAACTATGACATAGACTCGTCTTGTATTGTACAGCGAGAAACATAATAAATTGAGAAGCATGGTTAGAAAAACTGACTCTATTAATAATGATTGAATATAGAGAAATGGTGAGACGTGAAGACGACGGCGGTTACGTCCTTGGGCATGAATACCCTAAAAGGTAAAATAGGGGGAAGGTGATGACGCTTCCTTGGGTTAAAAGTCCCAGAACACACTGTACAGGAATCGACTTGGTGAGGACTCGGGACTTGATGTCCCCTCACCGGAACACCCTTGGAATGTTTAGAGGGTGATCAAGCACACCCATTTGGGTTTTGATGAGTTGAGTGATACTCTATTGAACGTGGGTACCTAGGAATAATGATGAACTATAACATTTGTATATACGTATATGTATGAAACTCGGTAATGATTAACTATGGTATCCACAGAATATGATTATAATAAATCTCATAATATGGATAATGACAAGTATTAAATAACCATGCAGGTTTTAATGTGTTAATGATAAAAACCTAAAGATGAGTAATAGTTTTCTCTACTGAGCATATTGTCGCTCATTCTCTTATATTTTTATCTTTTCAGAACTCATTAAGTGTGAGGTGGCTACGAGAAAAATAGTTGAGGAAGCTATGTAGCTATGTACGTTGGGACTGCTTCAATTACTAAGAATGTTCTTCATGAAAATGTAAGCATCAATTGTTACTTTCTGTGACTGTATTAAAATACGTTGAGGGTTGAAATGATGATGACGACAATTTATATTATTAAATTTAAGGTGCTATATTAAATTGTGGTTTAATTATCATTTATATTTTTATTTTTGATTTGAGAGTTTTTATTTAAGCCCCGGACAACTTTATTTTTAAGGTTTTACTTTTATTTTTTATTTTTATTTTAATTCATTAAAAACTGTTAACCCCTATATAGGGGCGTTACATAACCCAGTATAAGAAAGAGGCCGATGCAGTATAAGAATACTGCTAAGTGAAAACGCAGATACAAAAAATATTATGATTGGCCTCCAAATGTGAAAGAAAAGTAAGTCAAATATTTTTATACAGTCTAAGGATAGAAAGTACACTGATTTGACCACGACAATATAGGAAAAATATTGTGTAATGAAAAATTATACTATATAAATTTTTAGCTCCGCAAAGTGGACACTTACTTGAATTCTATTGGGCCAACAAGCCATGCAATGTGGCCCAATAACATGATGACACCTAGGGGTAATCAAATGGGTGACCATGAGTCATCAAATGCGATAAGTGACACTATATAAATTTTTAGCTCTGCAAAGTGGACACTTACTTGAATTCTATTGGGCCAACAAGCCATTCAATGTGACCCAATAACATGATGACACCTAGGGGTAATCAAATGAGTGACCATGAGTCACCAAATGCGATAAGTGAGCATTTAATGTGATTTTAGCCAAAAAAAATCGTTTCTTCTTCTTCCTAGCTCCGGCAGCCATTGAAGGAGACTCTCAAAAAAATTTCTCAACCTCAAACTTTGCAAAAATAGCCCCAAACAAGTTTTAGAAGCAAAGCCCAAGGATTTTTCACAAGTTTTAAGGTAAAATCTCAAACTTTTTAGCAAGTTTTCAAGGGATTTTTCATGGGTTGAAGGGAAAATTAATTCATGGTATTTTTGCATGAAAAGGGAGCCCAAGAAGAAGTTCAAGAAGCCTTAGAAGGCTAGAAATAAAAAAAGGTGTTATGTGGGTAAGTTTTAAAGTTCAAAGTTTTAAATTTTGTTTTGATTTTTATTTCTTTAAACCCATGTGAGTTCTTGAGCATATATTTGATGAAATTTTATGTATATGTGAAGTAGGACATGTTTAGGTTGTGAAACTTGGGTCTATGATGCAAAATGGTAGTTTTTGCAAAAGCGTTACTTTTGTAATTTTGAGGTTAGTTTAAGTAAAAATAATATTTGAGCATAAGAATGATTTGAATAAGGTATGGAATGGTCTCTGCAGGGGTATATTTGCAATTTTGAAATGGATTTTTGTAAAAGTGCCATAGGGACTAAATTGAAAGAAAAAGATCTCTCTCGGTATAATTGCAAAATGGCCAAAAACACCCTTGTATAGTGAGATTTTTGAAAAAGTCAAAACATGAAAGTCGTAGATCTCGACGAAATTGTTTGGTCATGGAGACGGTTCGTTGAAAAACTCAATCGTTTGTGAAATTTTAATTTTTCAAAGAATTTACAAAAATTGTGAAAAAATTTTAAAAGGGAAAAAATGTCATTTCTCAAAGAATTTTGAATATGACACTTTGAAAAAAAATGATCCTTGAGAAAAATAGAAAATTTTGGGATGAAAAGGACAATTTTAACCCCATGGGCAAAATTGTCAAAATTTTCAATTAAGGGGCTAAACTGTAAATTTTTACGAAAAAAGGGGTTTTGAGAGGAAATGAAGAGGCCCGACCCATTAGGGCATTATTTGAAATAAGAACTCGATTGTTTCCACTAGAAAAGTGAGACCGAGCTCGGGTAAGTTAGTTGGTTCATGGAGGGCAAAATCGTCATTTTTGCCCGAATAACCCGAACAGCTTAGAAATGTTTTCAATGAGATAAAAAAATGATTCGGAAGATATCCACCCTTCGTAAGTAACGATAAGGTAGAGTAAGGTAGAGATAAGGAAACCAATATTTTCAGAGTTGTATACGGTTATGCAACTCGACTACTTAAGTAACGAACGTTTTGTAACAAAACGTAGTGGAAGTGGCTAATAGTTTTGTAATTGGCCAATAGGATCCTAGGAGCCTAGGAAAAAGGAGACCGAAGTTGATTTTTTGGTACACAAGTACAAGTAAGTACCTTTCCCACCTACAGTATGAAATGTAGGTCTAGAAAGAAATGTATGTATATGTATACCTGTGCGTATAATTAAGTGTAAACTTGAATGTTTGCCATGATATGAATACCTAGAGGTATAATCATGTATGAATACTTATGAGTATACGAATGAATACCTATGTGTATAATATGTTATGTACCTGGGTGTACAATAATGAAAATGAGTATGTGTACCATGATTTTGTACCTGTGTGTACAATGATAAATACTTGAGTATGTATAAAGTAGGTATCTATGTGTACTACGCTATGCAAGAGAATTTATGTTTTAAGGATATGATGTGATTATCACTTCATGCATAGTGTGTCAACCATAATAATTGGACTGGTAAATGTATCACCAGAAAGTAAGAAAAGTATCGTACCGACTCCTGACTCAAGGGAAGTTTAAAGGATATGCTATGGTTACAGTGTTACATAGACCTAAATGAAATTGCGTAATGGTACGAACACTTGGGCCTTAATAAAGATAAGAAATGATGAGGGTAAGGAAAGTTTATAAGAAAGCATAATTGATTCATGCATTCTTTTGAATATCCATGTGAGATTTATGGGACTTACTGGGCGTTAGCTCATTAAGTATTTCATGCTGTAGATGTTCTGACGAGAATGTTAGAATAAGTTCAAATGGTGAGCTGACGGAGGGGTGGATGGTGTATAGATTGGGTATGGAGTCCGCTGTTGTAATGTTTTTCACTGTTTATGTTTAAAGTTATTTTGAAATAAAATGTTTAAAAGAAAGATATTGTAAAAGTAAAAGTATTAGTTATGTAAACATAAGTATGTGAAAGTATTTTGGGAGTTACCAAAGTTAATGTAAGTAAATTATTTATTCCCATTTAAAAAAAAAATTCCTAAATTTTTGCCCTTAAGAACGTAAGAAAGAGTTTTATCACAACCCGAAAAGGCGGTTTGTGACAATATCAAGGATGACGTATGTTACATTTTAAAATTTGATGTCATAATGTTACAAGGGCTATAATTAAGGGGAAAATTTTGTGATTCTTTCAAACTTAGCTTGTGCTTTTACTTTTAAGCAGTAGAAGTTAAGCATAAGATAAAGCTTTTTAATTAGTTTTGGATAATGCATAGAAAAGTATGTTTTTATTTCGAAAAACTTTTGACCTTGTTTGGTTGAATAAGTGAAAAACTTTTATTGATATAAAAATAATGTAATTTGAAGATATGAGTAGAATTTTTAATTTATTGTTATTGAATAAAAGATGAAAAAATGTAAATAGAACAAAACTTTTCATGGGCATTTTTTCATAAAGACCCTTACGAGTTCTTCTATAGGTGCTTTCTGTAATGTCTCACTTTTTTGGGCCGTCACTTAGCTTGCTTTAACATCATTTATTGACTTATTTCTTACTTACTAGTAAGAAAAAACTAGGTAAAATTATTTTTCTTAAACATACTTTCAAACTGTATTGTGATTTTTGTTGTAACAGAAGTTGAGGCATAGCTCAACACTTGACTTTAAAATCATTCAAAATGTTTTATAAAACTTATCAAGAAAATATTTTACTTTCTTAAAACTTTTTAAACCTCTTTTAAAACAAAACAACAGAAAACTTTTTCTTTAAACAGTGAAAAACTGCCATAGTGGTATCCATACCCAACTTTCACATCTGTTTATTGCAACACTGAGCTCTTCTACTAGTCTTACTAGTCCCCTATAGGATTACTTACAGCATGGAGGAATCTGTAATGAGCTTACGCTCAGCAAGTTCGAACACAATCTCACAAAACATTTAAAACTTTCTTTCATAAAACTTGTTCATAAACCTTTTCTTATAAACATTTTTCTTAAATGTTTTTTATGAACATTTCTCATAAAACATTTATCAAAATATTTTTCATAAACAAATCACATAAACATTTCATAAAAAGGAATACAAGCAAGATTATAATGCATAATTCCATTTATGCTCATTTATGGACATCCATGTGTGAGTTTTTTACGATCATTCATATCTTAATTTAACTTCTTATCATCGTTCGTATCTTTCCTTATATTGTGAACTTAAGTGTTCGTATCAACATTATTAATTATGATAACATAATGCTTCCCTTGTAGAAGACTTAAGACCATTGAACAACAAGGTCATAGCTTTAACGTAACTTCTATACCTTAGATCGAGGAGGTTGTACACTTTAATTAACATCTTTGATTTACCTTCTTGTAAACTTTAGAGAATATATCAAATGCTACATATCATATGCTATAACTTGGCATTTAAATATTAAACATAACAAATGCAAACATGTTGCAAAATATAACTTGATCTTCAAAACGTTATGCATAGCAAATGCAAACATACTTTAAACATAACAATTACAAATACTCTGTAAATCTTAACTTGATCTTCAAAACTTTATGCATAACAAATACAAACGTACTTTAAATATATTCAAAGCATTAAAAGTCATTTTGTTCATGTTGTGGGTGGAGTTTAAAACTTATCTAAATAATGCTTTAGCGTCCTTATTTCACTCATTTTCCTTATATTAGTTGGTTTTGTGTCCTGTTCAAACGTCACTCGATTTATTAGTTAACTTTCTTATTACCAACCTACTTGATTGATAATACAACTTAAACATTTATGTTCATTCTTATACTTAACTTTGTATCCCATTGATTTGCCTTTCATATACTTAACTTGAACGTCCTTTAGTTAAATTTCCCATCTTACTTGACGGTTTCATTACTTGACGTATTGCGGAATATTTTTTGTCTAGGGCCCAAGTGTTTGTACCAAATATGCACAAGGGTTATCGTAACACGTAGATCGTAACAAACTTAAAACTCCTTTTGAGTCGAGAGTTAGTACGACACTTTCTTTTCTTATCTGGTGATTTATTCAACAGTTTATTAAATTATAGTGACATGTCATTCATGATGCTTTAATTACTTAAAAATAAATGCATTATAAATGCATTTACTTAAAAGGAATAAATAGCATTTTGAAAACTTTTTTGTCCACGTTATAGATACGGTTTGGAACTTACTTAGAATTATACTATACTTATCCAATTTGCTGTTCCCTTCTTTATCTATTTAAGTATCATGCTTGGACAATTTTACCATCATTAGCTAACTTTTTTATTATCGACTACATGTTGATAACAAATCTTAAACGTTAATTACCTTATCCGTTATTAGTTAGTTTTATAGAAACTCGAACATAATAGAACTTTTTTTTTTCTTATTTCATGTTGCTTTTCCATTACTAATGGAGCATGGAAAAATTTCCATTAAAGGACGTTTTTCTAATTCTGACGTTTTGGGGTTTGTTTGTGCCGTTTCGCAAAAAAATAATGTTTTTGCCCTTAGCGGATCTTAGAAAATTTTTCAAGTCTGTCTTTGTTAAAAACTTACGTTTTGTTGCTTATTGGATGCACGGCAAATAAAACAAGGCGTCGGTTTTCTCTTTACAGAAAAACTCGGTTTTAACAAAAATTACGGTTTTAAAGCCCAACTATGAAAATTTTGATGATTTTACCTCCAAAACAAAAAATGATCATTTTATACCGTTGGGCTTAGTCTTCACAAGAATTAAAATTTCTTAACGTACCTAAGTCAAATTCCTTTTATTTCAAAACATTTTTCTTTTTACAGTATCTTTTAAAATTTTGTGATTAAAACTTGCAAAATTTTTAAATCATGTAAAATTTTGACAAGTTGCTTGTGATTTGCAATAGTTTCTATGAGATCTACAACTTTTATGTTTTAACTTGTCTAAAATTTTAATTGTATAATGGAGTTTTTAGATATTTTTCAAATTACCCGAGTTTGCATAATTTTTTTCAATTTAGTCCTTCAAAAATTTCTTGAAACTTTATTCATAAAAGATGTTGACTCACTATTTTAGAAACTTATCAGGTCTTATTTAGAAAGTACATTGCATCTACACATGTCAAAGACTTCATTTTCATGAAAATCTTCCAAACTTTGCATTTAAGCAATTTTTTTCCAAACTTGCTTTAAAGCATAAAAACCCTAATTTCTAACCTTAAAGCATTGTCATTATATACATTTCAAACCATATAATCATGCTATAGAGTCCTTTTAATATGCTGTAGTCCATACTTAAGCAAATACATACCAATTTCATGAAAAGAAACAACAAAATTTAATGCATAGGTTAAGGGTTTTACAAAATGATTTTTGTGAGCTTGTGAGTCACCACAAAGAGAGTTGATCTTGTCTATCTTTCCTTGATACAAATCATAGCAAAACCCTCACATAGTCGCTCCAAAATAACTAATAAAACCCTAAAAGCACATAGGGAAAAATCTAAAGTTTTAATTTCCAAAGTTGCTAGTCTTGCACCAACACTTGAACTTGTTCTAAAACTTGATTGGAAGACGGATTTTGGCGTTGGGATTGTTTGTGAACAAAAAAAATTAAGAGGGAGAGCTTATAGGGCTGCTAGATCTAGATTAGGAATATGGAGTGTTTTGGTTCAAACTTTGCATGAGAATGATGAGTAAAATATATAATATTTTTTTCCAACTTTGGTGACTCGCCTACCATAATCATCACTTAAGACTTTTGTGGTGAATATTTGACTCAATTTGCATGGTAAAAAACCGGCTACACCTAGGGGAAAAGGTGGCTGTTTTTCTGCCTATTGGGTGTCCCTATGATGGGTCTTATTAATCTCTTACATAGTGTAATTTTACACTGTATTGTATTTTTCCTATATTGTTAGTGAAAATTTGAGGTAACATGTACTTAAATAGTCTAGAATATACTAGCTTACTTTTTACCTATCTTTTCTAATTTCAACATAATATTTCATATATCTACGTTTGTACTTTATCAGTACAATTATACTATACTGTGCATCTTTTTACTTTTATGTGTTGTTCTAATATCGTATTCCATCAATTGATAAATTGTAGACATAAAATTCTTTTTCAATCTAACTGATTCATAACTGATCATTTTTATACTGTTTTGAACTATTGCATGATTTTCTACTTTAATTAGCAAAATTACAATTAATGTGATATAAATTTTACTTCAAGAGTATTTCACAAATTTTTAAGGATTTAAATTGACAAAATTTGTGTATTAAAAATACTCCAAATTGAACTAAATTCTCAGACATAATACACATCAATATTATTCGTAAATAATTTATATTTTATCTAATTTTACAAAATATGACTTTTCAAAAAAAAATTCATTATTTAAATCTAAATTTATTGTTTAAATTAACAAATTTTCTCAGACATTACATGCCCGTCCTCCATCTAGAAAATCACACGATGAACACAAATTGCGATCTTTGTCAATGACAATTCGCGATCTGACGGATGTGCTTTTTTGGTGGCTTCGTATGACGTCGACGAGCAATGAACGGAGATATGAAGTCGCAACCGATAAGAAGGGCATGAATAATATCAATAAATAGTGACAGAGTCATGATTTATTGGTAAGGGGGCCAATTTTTTTTTATCAAGAGTATACTAACACGTATAGAACTATTAATTTAAGAGGGTTAAGTCTAATTTATATATATACCTACTATATTAAAATTAAAACCACTATATTTAAAAAAACAAAGAAGCAAGAGGGAGCCATGGCCCCCCTACCTCTGTTTTCGTCAATGCCGATGAATGATGTACATACAGCCTTTAATTCATTTTGTACTCTGATATGAGGGAAGAGCACACCCACGCTTCACTGGCCTCATGAGGGTGGGAAAGTCGCAATTCATGATGATTTCTCCTCTCCTGACCTTTGAGTCCAATGAAGGAATTTGCTTTTGAATAAAAAAGACGGAGCTCTATTTGCTTGATTCGGCAAACACTGATCTTTTAAAGGTGCTAATTCGATCTTTGAGTCCGACATTTAAAGGTTGAGCCCATGGACCTCCTAGGTTTAATGAAGGAAGAATGGAGCTCTATTTGCCTGATCCTATGGCTAGTGTAATCCAAATTAAGAGTAAAAAGGAATATTAATGTTTTGAAATAAAATGACCTGAAATTTACTAATCTCTATAAATATGTATTTGCTTTAAAATGTTCCAAAAATTAGCCTATTTACTATAATTTTTCATTTTTACATCTTCACACAGGGCAAGATTAAAGAAAGAAGTTCATACCAAACATAACGAGAAAAAGATTATTTCATACTTTAATATTTTTCTCATCTAGATTATGGGCCCATTTGGCATCTCTTTTAGAGGCTGCTTTTATATCATGTGATTGTCTACAACAATTTAAGATATTTGGTAAAACCTCATTTTATAAAGTTGCCTTTAGATATTGTTGTTCAACAGGAAAAGTTTAGAAGCATGTCAAGGGATGCCTTTTTAAAGCAGTTTCTATTGTCATAATTTAAAATTACTAAACTAACATTAACTATAATACATAATTCTCAATTTATCTATTTTTTCAAAACAAATTAAAATAACTTTAACAGAGAAAATAGAATTAATTTATAAGGTAATTTTTTGAATATTATTGTGTTTTTTTAGAGTAATTTTTTTACCTAACCTATAATTTATCTCATTTAATAAAAGTAATTTATTTTTTCTAAAAATATATTAAATAATAAAAATAAAATTATATATTTTTAGCATTAAATGTACAAATATTACATATATCAACCTTAAAATTAAAATTAAAAGCTAACAAACATGCTTGTAAAGTATGTCCATTTTTTATCATTATATATCTCCACATTAATTATACACATAGTTTACCAAATGCGTGCAATTCTACTTCTGGTGTAAATAGTAGTTTTAGAAAGTAATTTACCAAAAGCTCACCTGTTTTTGATTCACAACGCAACGTAACAAATGCTATACAACGCAACGTAACAAAAGCATAGCTTGGTAAAACATGACAATACCACCCTGGCCCTATATATATATATATATACGTATATATTTTTTCTCTTTTTTTAATTTTCTTTTACCAAACATTGTGCAAGTTAACTTTCAGTTGGCCAATGTAATGCACATTTTCCCCCTAAAATAGACGGAGGGCAACGAATCTTTCGATCATCGATTCCTAAAATTTGATTCAATCACATGTACAGTATTTTATAAAAAAATAAAAATAAAAAAAGAAACCATCGATATTGTATTTCCAACACAGTAACATCATCATTTTCTTCTTCCCCTGAACTGAAGTCAGTTTGATTATTTACTATAAAAAAAAATAAGTTCATTTTAGTTTTTTAAGAAAAGAACCCTTGAAAAAACAGTAAATACTCATTTTTCTTTTCTTTTCCTTCTTCTCCCCTTCTCCCTTCTTCTCCCAAACTCCTAGGTTTTGGTTTCCGTCTCCAACACCATTTTTCTACCTAAATCAGTGAGTAGTCTATTATAAAGTTTCTGCTTTCAATCCTTAATCAGTCTATATCTTCATCTCATGAATATAATCATGTATATACATACATACATACATACATATATACATACATACATATATATATATATATATATACAGCTTTTAAGCTGCGTTTGGTTGCATAGAAATTTAAGTGAAATGAATGAAAATTTTTAGCGTCATGCCTATGATTGCGTTACTTTCGATGCTTGAAAAGGCTGATTTTATCTGAAGTCAAGTATCTTCATTGGATGACGACTAAATGTAGGCCTCGCGAACTATGAAATTTTGGGGATTCTGAATTGTAATTACTTCTAATTTAGGGTTTTTCTTGTTTCTAGTTCTCCATGTTTTGAATGCGAATATGAGATCGATTGACCTTAAAACAATGGAGGTTTATAGTGTTGTTCGGAATTATTTATGTTGTATGCGTCTGAGAAGACTTTCCATGTTTTTCTTTTATTGATTTTGTTTGAATTTCAGCGGAAGAAGTTGTGGTGGATTTGACTTTAAGACATGTCTGCTTCATTGTCACCTTCAAAGAGACAAAATGACGGCGATATTTTGGAGCCGGATGGGAAAGGAAAGCTGCAGAAGTCAACAGGTTCATTTTCGCAGAATCAACCTTTGAAATCTCCTCCTAGCTGTTCCCAATTTCGTGTACTGTGTCCCACATCGAAGACCGATAGTGTCATTGGAAAAGATGGATTGGTCATATCAAAAATTCAAGAAGAAACTGGCGCAATGGTTAGAGTTGAGGAAACCATTCCTGGGTGTGATGAGAGAGTTATTGTCATTTGTTTCGAGAAAGAAAATGAAGTTTCAACAGAGCAGAGTAAGGAGGGTGATGGTAAAGAGGAAAATGTGGATGAAAAAAATGAAGAAACAAAGGAAAAGAGTGGGAATGCAGACAATAAGGAATCTGTTTCTGTGGAAAATTCAAAGTCTAAAAATGGGGTTCCATCATTGCAGATGGCTTTGATGCTCTTTTTTGACAGAATGGTAGAAGGAAAAACAGACACAGATGGTGGGGATGAGGAAAGCAAAAAGTCTTCTACTTTTGTTTTGAGGTTACTTGTGCTTTCAACTCAAGTGGGGTGCATTTTAGGAAAAGGTGGCAGTGTGATCAAGCAAATGTCATCGCAAAGCGGGGCACAAATTCGGATTCTTCCCAGGGACAAGCTTCCTCCGTGTGCGACAGCTTTGGATGAATTAGTTCAGGTAAGATTTGATGGAGAGATTTTTTAAATGCACCATGGTATCACATTTACTACTAACTGACATATCCAGTAGTCAGTCACGTTGTTGAATACGTGGTTGTTTGTCTATTTTAATGGGTTGTGTACTTGGTGACTCAAGTTTATATTATCTCATCGCTCGTTTGCTTTTTTTTTTCCTATGAGATCATGAAGGTCATAAGAATTCTTAAGGTATGAATTTTTAGATGAGATATTACTACTTCATCATATTCTATATGGTTATTACATCTGATAATTTTTCTGCAGATTACAGGGGAAGTTGATGCGGTTAGAAAGGCTTTTCATTTGGTCTCACTGCAGCTTTTGGGAATCCCCTCTCGTGGTCATGACTCTTTCCCTGCTAATCTTATGGGGCCATCATTGCAGTCACATGGTCAACCAAATCCCAGACCTGAAGTATTCCCACCAGCCAACCGTTCTTTTGTTGCACAAGGAGACCCCTATACTGCTGGGCCTCATTCTGCTGCTCCCCCCATGATCCCTAAATTTCATGAAGGTGGTATCCATGGTCGGATGAGGCCTTCACAAGAAATATTAACCTTTCGCTTATTGTGTCATGCTGATAGAGTAGGTGGTGTGATTGGAAAGGGTGGAACAATAATAAAGACAGTTCAGCAGGACACTGGTTGTGAGATTAAAGTCATGGAAGGCGTGTCTGATTCTGAGGATCGTGTTATCACTGTATCTGGTCCTGTGGTATGATTTGGCTGTGCTCTTTCTGGATATGACAAGATTTTCGAAAAAATATGATTTTAACATTTTCTTTTTAAAAAGAATTCTTGTCATATATGTTTAGTAAAAGGGAATATTGTCTTTGGAAGCGCCGATAATAAATAAACTTGGTGCAGCATCCAAATGATAGGATATCAGCTGTGCAAGATGCAGTTCTTCGTGTGCAAACCAGAATAGTCCGGGCTGTACCTGATAGCAAGGAGCAAAGCGTTACAGCAAGGCTTCTCGTTTCTACCAGTCAGATTGGTTGTCTCCTTGGCAAGGGTGGTTCCGTTATAACTGAAATGAGGAAGTTATCCAGGGCGCATATCCGTGTTTTGGGGAAAGATCAAATTCCAAATTGTGCTTCAGAAGATGAAGAAGTGGTTCAGGTACATTTGTCCATATGTGTTTCTTTGAGCTCGATGGGTTTGTACATCTCATTTAAGGCTATCATTTATTTTGAATCAGCATTTTTTTTTTTTTTTGCTTCAATAATAAGTTTGTAACATCTGTTGATTTTATATCCTAGACTGAGTAATTTACTTGGTGCAATATCTTGCACTTGCTCACTGTGACTTTTGCTATGTTTTTCTTTAAAATTAGATAAATGGAGAGTTTGAAGCAGTTCAAGATGCTTTAGTACAAATCACCACCAGGTTGCAACATCATTTTTTTCGCGATGCATTCCCTTCCATTAATTATCCCTCTCCTGCATTTTTGGATCCACCTCCATTCCTACCGTTTTTAGGAAGGAGGGAACCCTCACCTCCAGGAATGTATCCAAATTTTGGGCCACCCTTTCACAAGTTCCGTGACATTGGTGTCCTCCCTCTGCATGGCGGTTTTCACCCTCATGATGATCGTCCCCCTTTTATGCATGATTTCCACAGATTCGGTAGCCCCGCTCATATAACTGAAAGAAGACATTGGGGTCCTCAGGTATTTAGTTGTAATCTTGTGCTTCAGTGTCAGTCTTTTCCTAGCAGTTGTTTACATAAACAACCCTGGGGAATCTGACGATTCTTGAGTGCTGTTGTGATTCTTCTTTTGCTTTGCTAGCCTCTAGATGAAATGCCCTGAGTTGTCGGCAAAAAGCAGTTTGTTATTAATTAAGTGACAATACCTAAAGAGTTACATTAGATGAGTTTACTAATAATAATTTTATTGGGCAGGAAATGGATATTTTCCACCTTGATTAGTTTATTAATATTCTAAAAATTGGCTCACAGGGATTTCTTGAAGGTGGTGGTCTTGGCTTACCAGATTTTGCTGGAGCCCCACAAAGGAGGACACCAGGATTTGTAGAGTAAGTGCGTTGTACTTTTGTGGAACTTTTTATTTGATTACGGTCTTGAAGTGTTACTTCTGTGATTTGTTCCTGTAGAGGCAACCAACCACCCATAATTGCTAGCACCACTGTTGAAGTTGTTGTTCCTCGTTCAGTTGTTCCTGCAATTTATGGAGAAGATGGTGCATGTTTGAAACAAATTCGTCAGGTACATTCTTTATGCTACCTTTTAATTTATAACAACAAAATAGCACAAAATACTCATTTAAGCAGAAATATAAACTATGACCAAAGATAAGGTTGCGAACTTGGCCTGATAGTAATTCCACACTCACCTCAAAGTTGAGGTCTTGAGTTTGAATCTCCTATCCCCAAGATTTTTTTTTCCTCAAAAAAAAAAAGAAAAAAAAAAGCAAAAGAAAAGAAAAGAAAAGGAATTAAAAAAGAAATTATGACCTAGATCCATTATATATCTTGAAAGTATTGCATCTGGAAATTCGTTTCTCTTGAAAAATCCTCTTCCTGATGGTTGTTTTACCGAATTCTGTCCCCCAACAGGAAAAAAAAAAGAGAGAAACAAACCTTTTTTGAACAGTTTTAGCAAATCTAACAAGACACTCGTTTTCAGATTTCTGATGCCAAAATTACGATAACGGAACCTAAACCTGGAGCAGTGGAAACTATGATAATCATATATGGAACACCTGAACAAACTCATGCGGCACAAAGTCTGATTCAAGCATTCGTGATGAGTGAGACCGAGTCTACTTGATATATTTTAATTCAGGTAACGTTTGTAGTTATTTCCATTAGTGCATTTAGAATTGGACATTTTTAATTTAAATGCCTTGTAGCACACAATGTAGCAGACGTGTTGCAATCCTGGTGATATCGGTTTCTTCTTCAGCTCAAGAGGCAAATCATCTACTTTGTTTATTGTTGGTCAGGTTTATATCAAATGACCTCGTTTTAGCTTCCGCTTTCTTCTGCACTCTTGTGCATTTTGTATTGCAATTAAACTTGTGCGACATTCAGTTTGGCTTTTTTAAAAAGGAACTATAAGGTTTTTTTTTTTTTTCCTTTTATTTTTTAATATGCCTTGTCATTGATTACGCACCATCCTCGGTTCAGGAATTATAAATTGTTGCGTTGTTTGTTGAGTCTAGTTTGACACTCGAACAAATGGTGGTTAAATAATCGGATTGACAACTTCTGTAACATTAATGGCTAGCCAAAAAGCAAAGTGAGACACATTTTAAGATTGTGGATGATATTATAACCATGTGATAAACTCCATCCTAGAGTTTTGAAAATCTTGGGTTTCAAGTGGTATTCACGAATTTTTGGAGCTTCTTAACCAAAGAAAAAGTGCTTAGAAGGAATCTAAGCACTTGGGTTCACACCATCTTCAGTACACTATTGCATCCTGGAGAAAAACTTCGCTATAAACCTGCTATATCAAGAATATTCTTTAAGCGGCGTGAGTTATTGTTGGACAGGGATTAGCAAAACCACCCCTCATAAATTATAATAACAAGATTCTCTGTTGTTTTTGTTTTTCGTTTTTTTTTTACTATTTTGTCATAATAAAGCAGCATCTTAGAATTTCCAAACAAGAGTTGCTTGCAGTGATCTTTCATGTAGCAGATAGACATGGGCGTGGCTGGGAAAGGCTCAAGAATCACTCAAACGGGTTTGTGGTGCTTGTAAATTTGTTTCTTTGGGCATATATTGCGTCTTGCCCTCTTCGACCTGTGCAAGTCGTGGTTCTTGTTGTGTCAATAAGGGGGTTTGTTTTTATTTTTATTTTATTTTTCCTGAGATGTGAGATCTTCTGTCAGTAAGTTGGAATTGATGCATCTGTTCTATTATTCTGGCTAATCTGAGATATTAACATAAATAAGGTGAGGGACACATACTTCTCTTTGGTAGTCAACCTTTCACTGTTAACTACCTTCTACTCTCCAGGAGTTCCTCCTCTTTTTTTTTTTTTTTTTTTACAAGTGATGCATGCATCGTCAACTACTGTGACCAATGATAGAGATATGATATGCATATTTTATTATGAGGGAACAACTGGTATGATTTTTTTAGTACCCTTTTTATTTTTAATACTTGGGCTGGAATTGGAATCCGTACGGCGCTATCAGGAGAGAATTTTACAAGAAGTTTTTAATTCTCACTCGAAATAGGAATGTCCTCGCTATTTGTCTGATCTTGTTTACTTTGTCTGAATTTCTTATTAAGCATGAATTCATTAGATGCTTGAGTTTAAACAGTAAACAAATCACAAAAGCTATGGTATTTGTAACCTTATTTAGGAAAACTTCCATTTAGCCTCCTCCCTTTTTTTAGTTCCTTCAGATGAATATACTGTAACATTCAGCAGTCTAAAGACCTTACAACATTTAGCAACAAAGATGACATACAGATTGCAGGTAAAAATTTTTTAGGGTTAAAAGAAAAAAGAAAAAGGAAAACCATAACGCACTGCTGAGAACCACTCACAGCTATATGGCAAATGATTATTGTGTCTTGAAGGGCTTATATGTTTTAACATCTGTGGCCAATCCTTGAATAGAGCCAGCAGCAGCCACAATTGACACAATCAAACATGCCCAACTCAAGGTCTTCAGCATGGTCCACCTGAAGGAGTACTTGGGGGTTTTGGTCTGAGCAATGTGCATTTCAATAGGGAAGTAAACGGTCAACGGCCAAAATGAGGCTGCTCCGAGTAGACCCACGAAGTCGTTGAAGAAAGGAAAAATCATAGCTATCACTGTCGTCAACACGACGTAGGTGGTTCTCCACACCACCCTGAAAGGGCTCACGTAATAAGCACCATGGAACAAAACGTTAACCGCATACTCGCTTGTTATGAACTTGTTCTCTGACCAGCGCCTCGAGCAAAACCGTTCCACAGTTCCAAATATGGGTTGACTAAAGACCTGCAAATGGTGAATACTGTCACTACGCAATCCTCTTCGGACTAAATCCAATCCAATCCTGTATTAAATTAAGCCTTATGGTTTGTTTAACACATCGTATTGTATTGTATTATATTGTATTGTATTTTTTGTATATAATACAATACAGTGTGTCACGCATACCCTTACCTGATAGGCACCAACGAGATGAACAACAATGCTGATGTTGGCAAAATCGATGAGCCAAAAGGGTTCGTAGAATCCGAATCCAGTGAGGAAGTTTCCAGGTGCATCATTTCCAAAAGCTGCATAACCAATGCAACCACACAGGACATAGAACATGGTGGTAGTCGTTACGCCAGCAAGAGTAGCTTTTTTCATGGATTTGTTCTCTGGGGGACTTGATCTCAATGTGTCCTGCAATCAATAGATTAATCAACAACGGCATTCACATAAATAAATACAAATTTCCTATTTGATGTATTGACAGCGCTACTTGTCCTTAAGTACACATAAATAATTTGATCTGAAGGTTTAAAATTGCGTATTATAATTTTGATTTTATAGCTTTCTCTTATTATTTTTTGGTTTTTAGGTAACTGTCGAGGAGGGGTCCAAGTTGACAGATGTTGATTATGCAATAAAGTGACAGCTTTAAAGAGGTGACGATTCGTGAGGAGGGAGGGAAAAAGTTGATAAGAGATTGCCGAGGGGTGCATGTAAAGGATATATATATATATATATAGAATGACAATGACTTGAATGAAAACAAAGGGTGGAGGAGAAGAAAAGGCAAAAGATTCCCCCGCCATCTGCTTTGCGAAAAGTCCAACATATTAACTGGCCCAAATATTTTAGACTTCCGGTCCTCTTTTGATGGTCCAATCGGAATATCATGTTTTCTACATGGTGAAGGAGAAAATACCATTAAAAAAAAAATTACACAAAATAACAGATTTAATTAATCTCCAAGTAAATTATGTTCGATGTTTTAAAAATATAAATAAATAGTAGATTCAAATGATTTAGTATTTTAAAACAAATCAAACCCAAAAAATACCTCTGAAAATCATATATATATATATATATATATATATATATATTTTTTGTCTTCTTTCTTTCCCTCCCCACGTTTTTCTCTCCTCTCTTTCCTCTCTCCTACTCCTCAATGTCAACGGAATCTTCATTAGGTAGTTGTCCTCAAGCATAAGCGTCGACAGATCGGACAAGATCGTCTTCCTCGTCTTGACGTCGCCAGATCTGGTGTCCATTACCACCGAAGCTGCGAACCAGAGGAGAAGCTCGACACCTTCGTCAATGGCAGATTGGCGACAATATTCAATGGCAAATCACGAGACGATAAGGCGGAGAAGCTTGAATCTCGGCGAAGCCACTCGACGATAGATTGCAGAAACGGTGACGTGGAGAAGCTCGAAGATGCCTGGGGTTTGTGAGTCAATGCAACGGACTTTGGTATTCTTCTCCGGCATCTACATAATGGCGTCACCGAGAGCTTGAACTCCATCTTCCATGGCAGATGTGCAGGTTGTTCAAGGTCTATTTTCCATATTGTGTTTTGATTTTATTTTCTTTGAATTTGTAGGTTTTTAATGATGGAATTGTCAATAAATAAGTGGTTCGGAGGTCGTGCAACAATTTTGGTGACAAATTCTCAATGAATTCTGGCACCACGAAGTCGCAACCACCATCGTCAGCATTTTTGTCAAGTGACCGGCAGGACAAAAAATGAAAAAACAAATGAATCAATTTTCTTCTGGCAAAAAAATTGGAAGAAGAATTGTGTTATTTTTTTTCTCTTTATATTTTTATTATTTTTTGTGTTTGGTGGTTGTTTTTGTTGATTTTTTTTTTTGTGCATATGTGTTTTTTTTACACAATAATACTATCGGCGGTCCGATAAAGTGGCTGGTAACTGTGTAATATAGTATTACCAGAGTAATACTATATTTCTTGGCCGTTTGCGGTTCAACAAAGTTGCTAGTGAAATTTTATATTTGCACTTAATACAGTATTACCAGAGTAATATTGTATTTCTCGGCTGCTGGCGTTCTAGTGAAATCGCCTATGAATTTTTATATTTACACTGTAAGATAAGATTACAAGGTTAATATTGTATTTTCTAGCTAGTGGTGGTCAGGCAAAGTCGCCGGTGAAATTTTATATTTACACTATAATCAAGTATTATCGAAGTAACACTGTATTTCTTAGGCATCGGTGAAATTTTATATTTACATTATAACACAGCATTACCAGAACAATACTTTATTTCCCAGCCATTGGTGGTCTAGCGAAGTCGCTAGTGAAATTTTGTATTTACATTGTAATACAGTATTACTTAGGTAATACTGTATTTTCCAGCTGTCAGTAGTCTGGTGTAATCGTCGGTAAATTTTTCCTGACCATTAGTGGTCTGGTGAAGTTGCTAATGAATTTTTATATTTATACAATATATATGTATTTTTTATAAATATTGTACTTTTAGGTCGTCAGCTATAGCGACGAGAGTGGAAGGTGAAAGATATAAAGGATAAGAATGAGAGTATTTTAGGGTTTTTTGCACTCAATTTCTCATAAAATATTACTCAATTTTCATAATATGTTATATGCTCTAAATTATATATTCTCAAATTATATGACATTGTTTATTAAGTTTTAATCTAAACATGTTATTTTGCTTTTTTTTCCGTCAAAAATCAATTGGGTTTTTCTGTTTGTTCCTTTCGTTTTCATCTTCTTTCAAGAAATTCTTTTCGAGAAACATTCTAATTATGTGCTTTTCACTAATTTCGTTTTCGCGAACCAGATGTTAAACCAAAACCTTCACAACACACAATTTCACGATGGGTCAATGACAATATCCTTTTAATTTTAATATTTCTTAAAAATATAAAAAACGATTTCTTCATGTGATTGTGTTTTGTTTTTTCTTTCAAGCTCTCCCCTTCGATAGTCCTGCATGCTTAACAATCACGACGGAACTGACAAGTGGGTGGTGCCAAAGTTTAATTTATTTTAATTATTTTATTTTTTCTCTGCAAATTATTTGAGGGCAGATTTCAATCAAGCCCCCCCACTGGCAACTTGCTCCATGTAGCTTAGACACAGGCCAGCCAAGACTAGTAGAGCGACCCCACAACATTGAATAACTATATTAATGAACCACATAATTATTATTAACAAAGCAATCTTATTTAACTCATATAGTTATAATTTTATTGTCAACAAAATAGTAGCATTTATTTTAAAAATATATTATATATTAGTTTGAGGTCTATAGTTTTATAAATAGTAGATTATAACAGATTATAACCTTATGAGGATTAAAAGGATTTTTCAACAAAATAACACCAACTATTAGTTGATAGGGCTAGCTCAATTAAACTAATCTCTTAAGGGCAAGCAATTAATGACTTTACGACACCTACCAAACACTATCCTCCAATTCTTGGCAAAAATTTGGACCATCCTCCAAAGAGAGGAATGCATTGCCATGCTGACATTTACTAACCAGGCACACATTCCAACCTCACTAGTCACGCAAAATCATCCATGTGTACTACTCAAAGTTATTATAATCTATATGTATATATATATATATATATTGAATTTTCTCATTGCTATATAGACAAGGATAAACCATGTACATGCATGCGCATCACCCTACATGCTCACACACGATATGTAAAAGGTGCCATACATATATATTTGTTTTTGTTAATGATTATTAGGAAAAAAAGTGTACGTGTGTGTTTTCTTTTCCCTGCAAGCCACGTGTTTGTAATATTTTTGTAAAAAGCAATGCTTTACATGCCGTTAAGCCGTAGCCCGGTCCTTTTAGTAGAATGGGCCCTACTAAATGGGTCCCACGGTTGTTTGTTTTTGCACTTTGTGTGTTGTTGTGTGTTAGGGTACACTGAACCGGCTGTGAGACACGCGGTGGTCACAGCCCATGTGAAGGTTATCAGCCCTTTTGTTTTTTTTTTTTTTGTCCGTGGGTATGAACAGCGGTTTTAGGTCAATTATAGGTAGACATGATAAATCATAATCGTGGGGAAGGAGAATAATACCGTATGTTATAGTTATTTATTATGCTTTATGATATATTAATAGATGAATATCAATGAACCCATTTCTTTTTTCTTTTTTTTTTAATCTTAAAGCTTCTCTTTTTCATGACACGACACTTGACTACATTTGCATTCAATCACAGAGTAAGGTAGATTCTATGAAACTAGTAAACTTATCTTTTGCGAAAAGAGGAATATGATAAAAAAAAAAAAAAAATGATTTGACTAGCTGAATGCAATTTCGTTGTAAAGTTTAACGAATTTATTCTTTTTGAAAAGTTAATAATTAAGAGAAACAGGAGGCATGTTTGTTAATATTGAAACAAATATGCACATGATTTTTTGGATCATAAAGAGTCACAAAGCGTCAAGACTCAATTTAGGACTCATTTTGGGTTATGGTTGTTTGTATTATATTCGTCATGCTAAGAACGAATTTAAACCGACCTTAATAATGGGACTTTTTTTTTTCTTTGATAGAAAAATAATAAGACAATTTGAACACTAAGACCTCTTGACTGATCACATAATTCATTGGTGAAAATATAGATACCTATAAATTCTGTTGATAATATTTAAATATAATAAAATTTAGTAAAAAAAAAAGAATATAATTACAAACATGTAACATATATATATATTATAAAAAGATTAAAGGGGGGATATTTGTGCTACCTGAATTTCAATAAGAACGGTAGAAAAGGCATAAGCAAAAGCAATATTTCCGATCGCTTGGAATGTCCTCCAAACCTTTTCTGATCCGGTCACGTCCACTCCAACCGTCACTCCCGTTAAGGTTGTCCTTGCATGTGCTCCACCTTCATTTTTCAAAACCACAACATTATATATTATTAGGGTCTTTAAAACAACGGTGAAAACAGTCGGTTAAAATCATTTTTGTTAAAATATATAAAAATTTTATATTATAGCGATATTTTTTATTATTATTGTAGCACATAAAAATTTTACACTTGTTTATTACTTTTGTCAAACAGAGTATATGTGTAAGATTACAAATAAAAATATATAAATAAAAGCATTTATCAATATTTACTATTTACCTACGACTTTTGCGATGGAAAGACCAACTCCAATACTGGAATAGGCAAACGACATGACGGCGGCGAGAATAGAGAGCCATGAGAGGTCATGAAAGTTTGGGATTTGACTCAGAACTATTTGGATGCAAGCGAATATTATCATAGAAGGGTAGTTTGATATGGAACACTTTGCAGAGTGGCCGTTCTTGTGGAAACAGTTTGACCTTTTCACGGCCCTGAGGGGAAAAAGAAAAAGGAAAAAGAAAAAAAAAGAAAAAGGAAAAAAGGAGTTTTTACTATTATTACAAGCATTAGTTATAGAGTCAAAATTAACTTAAATACAGTACAGACAGGCCTACTTACACCATGCTAATAGAGGCAGTGATGGTGTAACCGATGGTAATCCCAACAAGATTTCCATACTGAGCCAATCCGCAAAGCTGAACTTTTCTTCCTCCTGTGCCCCCACAAAAAAAAAAAAAAAAAAAAAAACCCATCAATTAATAAATTTGTTGCCTTTAAATTAATAAAGTAAATTTCATTCGGACAAATATTTATGAAAAAAAAAAGATTTAATCAATTAACTTGTGTTTGTTTGCGTAGGAAAATGGTTCCATTAAAAACGATGTAACTAATGTTCTCGGAACTCCCAACATGGAAAACAGAAGGAAAAGGTCACTTGTTTAGCCCAACAAACCAACATTTATTCTTGTGTTTTGATAAGGATCAACAATCATATATATGGAAAAAAATACATATATTAGCTGTACTCTCTCTATATATATTTATATGTATTATTTATTTATTTTTTACCTAAATAGGACTTGACAGCGTCCATGTAGGTGTAGTTCCTCTTTCCGGTGACGGGGTCCGGTGCCCGGTAACAGTCGGCGAGGAGAGTGGAGGTGAAGTACGTGATGAAAGAGAAGGCCAGGAGGACTGCCGGGCCGGCGGCCCAGCCCAACTGGGCGTTGGCCCACGCCAGAGACAGCACTCCCGATCCAATCACCGCCGTTATGATGTGTGCACTCGCCGTTACCCATGTCCCTTCAGATTTTTTTTTATTTTTTTAATTACATAACACACCCACAAGAGTTAACCAAAAAAAGAAAAAAAAACCCACGAGAAAAGAAATGAATATTTGCATGAAAAACATAAGCGAAAAATCAGTTTTTTTTTTTTTTAAATATATATATATGTGTGTGTAAATATATACCAGTTCTTTTGGCGCGGCCGTCTTCATCGACGTTCTTGTGGAAGTTGCCGTTCTCGAGGACGGCGGCTTGTGGGTTTTGCTCTATGAACATGCTGTTCTTCTGGTACTCCTTTGCCAGTTCTCTTGCTCTCTCTCTCTCTCACTGTGTGTGTGTTGGGGGGTAATGAGAAGAATGGAGGTTGTTTGGTTTGGTTGAAAGGAATTGTTAGAGAGTAGAGTGTGTATTTGAATGAGCTCAAAGGAGGCGAGAGTCACAGGAAATATATAAAGGGAGAAGACAGAAAGTGGGTCCTACGGACGGTGGGCATGAGAATCAAGTCAAAATGGGGGACTTGCGTTTGCGCTATACATGATTACAGACGCCTTACAATATCAACTGTCACAATCCAATAAGATTTTGCCAAGTAAATGGAGTGTTCTGAGCATTGGGAGCTTTTGTAATTATTAATACCAATTTGTATAATATCATGCATTAAAACCCATCATTTATAAAAACAATAAATCATAGTCTACAAAATATACTATTGGTTATACTAAAATTTATTGTTTTATAAATACTAATAGTTTAATCCATAAGAATAAATGGTAATTAATTATATAATTATACCTTTTAGTTTTAATTATTTTTAATTTATTCTTCTATTTTAAAAAACTACAAAAATATCTTTTAAATCTAAAAGATATGTTTCAATTTTATACCTTATAGATTTTTTGGACCAAAAAATATAGAGATAAAATAAACATAGCTTTAATTAGACTAAATTTGTTTGTAAAATATATTTTTTTTTTTTGAGAAAATTTTTAAAAAATATTTTAACATTCAAAAAGTAATAAAATTTAAGATCTTGCTGAAATTTGATGTTTTGTTTTAAGATTTTTTATGTTTTTAATTCCATAAGATATTTTTCATAATTGTTTAAAAGTAATTATGTCGTTTTGCGTAATTTTTTCTATTTATAGAGATGAAATTGTAATAAGTTTTTTAAATTTAAAGGATACTATTGTAATTTTTTAAAATAGAGAGATAAATTAAGAAAAAGTTAAAATTAAAAGGCATAACTATGTAATTAACTTTGAGAGTAAAGGGGATTTTTTGAATTTGTATATAAGGAAATTGAACTGTCAATTAACTGTCTTAATTTAGTTTGAGTCAAAAAGTTAAAACAAGTTGTATAACAAATTTGGCTTAAGGAATCCAGGCACAATTTAGTAATAAATTCATATCTCAACATATCATATATAGTTCAAATTTTCTCTTCAATTTTTTTTTTTAAATAAAGGTTTAAAGTGGCACTAGTATTATTCAACTTGTAGTTGAATAAACGTTGTGAAAAATTTAATGCACATGAGGAATAGATATATGATGACTTGGGTTTAGTGATGTTTAGTTTAAAGTGGCACTAGTATTAATCAACTTGTAGTTGAATAAAACCTTGTGAAAAATGCAATGCACATGAGGAATAGATAGATGATGATTTGGGTTTAGTGATGTTTAGTTTAAAGTGGCACTAGTATTAATCAACTTGTAGTTGAATAAAACCTTGTGAAAAATGTAATGCACATGAGGAATAGATACATGATGATTTGGGCTTAGTGATGTTTAAAAAAGCGTACAAAAAGAGTAGGAAATAGATGGTCGATGGTTTGTTGGCAAGGAATTATTGGCAGTGGGTCAGGGGATGAGCACCATTGATGGTGGTTAAGGCTGTGTGTGTGCGTGTTTGTGTATCTCGAGCCCCACGGTCCACGGTCCCAAAGTCCCCACTTTGTGCAACTGTTTGGAGTCTTGTCCATCCATTTGGAGATTTGTAAGTGGCAAAGTGAAAACCCACCATTATTATTGTGTAATTTTTTCTTGGGGAAAGAAAAGCGATAGGCGAATTAAAGAGGGAGAAAGAGAAATGATCCTCCTCTTCGTCATATCCTCCTCTCCTTGCCGTTTGTCATGTTTTTTGTGGGTCCCACCTAACACTCTTTAGTTAGGTCGGGTGCTTTTTGGACTTGGGCAATTGGGTCTTTGGAAAAGTCCACTCTCTCTCATCCTATTACCCTCTCAAAACTTAAAAATGCACACAAAAATAACTAATGAGAGATGAGATTCGTTCAACGCCTTCTTTTTTTTTCCGTGATGCTCTACTCTTTTCTCTCTTCTATTATTTTTTTTCTTGTATTTGATTATATACCCAAAGAATGAGATAACTTAAATGTAACTCATTAGTGCACATCCTTAGATAATGGGGTTAGATTGAACATGGATTGATGCTTGAAAAGATCCCTTCTATGTCTTTCGTTTTGCCATTTGTTAATTAGTCGAATATTTGAGAATTGACCAAGTTCAATGAAATCATTAATGTAATTTCTGTTCCATTTTCATACATATCCATGAATTTTTTGGACTCGCCATGATTTTTTTTTTCCTTCCCTGCAATATTCATTTTATGGTAAATAATGTAGTCTATTACCATCTCCACTTGTTCCTCTTATTTTATTTTGCAGTATTAGTGTCGCATTCTTGGTTCAATCCTAAAAGATTAACCTATTAAGAAATATGACCCAAATATTTATCGCACCTTTTTAGTATGTATAGATAATATGGGACTTTGTTCATCTGTCTATGTCAAGTCCCGAAATCCATGGATGACGTGACTGATTAATTAAATTAAATAAATTAAATTTAATAAGAATCGCCCTTAAAAGGTAATAATAACTGATTTAAAAAAATGTAAAGTTATTAGAAATCCTGAAACAAATAAATAGAAAGAAAACATTAAATAAATATATTCTATTGTGTGACGACCCGCCTTTTCGGGCAGTCACTTTACTTTCATAATCATCGTTTCGTAAAACAGTAATCTTACTTACTTAGTAAGAAAATACTGTAGTAAATTTTTTTTTCTTTCCTTAAACGTTCTTTAATACTGATGCGACCTCTGTCGCATTTCAAGTTGAGACATCGCTCAACACTTGTCTTTAAAATCATTTCAAATCGTTTCTCAAAACTTAATAAGAAACACTTATTAAATCATAGCTTAAAACTTTACTTTATAACTACATAAAACGGTTTGTAAACTGTATCTTAAAACTTTTAATACTATTCATAAGACTTATTTTCTTTAAACTTTGAAAACACAACATTAAACAATGGAAAACATTTTCTTTGCATAGCGGAAGCAAACAGTGATGGTATCCATACCCAAATCTTCGCATCTGTCCTCCGCAGCACCCAGCTCTTCTAACGGGTCCCATTGGTCACCCATAAGTTACCTACAGCATGAAAAACTTTTAATGAGCTTTCGCTCAGCAAGTTCAAACATATTCTCACAAAGCATTTAAACATGCTTTAAAACTTTTCTCATGAAAACCTTTCTCTTGAAACGTTCTTCATGAACGTTTTCCATAAACATTTATGAAAATATTTTTCATAAACGTTTTCCTTAAACATTTCTAAAAACGTTCTTCATAAACGTCTTTCATAGAACATTTCTGAAAACATTTTTCATAAAACATTTCTGAAACGTTTTGCATAAACGTTTTTCGTAAAACATTTCTTCAACGTTTTTCTTAAAACGTCATTCGTAAACCTTTTCTTGCAAACATGAAATGTTTTTCATAAACATTTAATGTAAAACCTTTCTCTTAAAACATTTCTTGAACGTTTTCTTAAGACGTCGTTCATAAACCGTTTCTTAAAAACAGGAAAACGTTCTTCATAAACATTTGTCGTAAACATTTTTCAGAATGTTTTCCATAAACATAACATATAAACATTTCATAAAAAAGCATTCAAGTAACCTCAGAATGTATGACTCCATTTATGCTCAATTATTAACCTCAATTATGAGCATATTATGAACATTATATAAACTTAAATATTCATTTCTTTCTCAACCTTTATTCTTGTTCCTTAACTTTCTTTATCTTGTAACCTTCATTTTCCTTACTTTACTTTAGTGTTCGTACCAACTCATTAATCATGAGATCATAAACATGATGCTTCCCTTGTGGAAGACTTGAGACCATCAAACATTGAGGTCTTGTACCTCACCTTTAGGAGGTCAAACTTTAATTTTACTTTCATTACCTCATAACAAAGAGGCTGGTACGACACTTTCTTTTTATCTTAACGTTACCTTCTTATTAACTTTAGTGAGCATTTCAAATGCAATCACATCATATGCAATACACTTGCAATTCATAGCTTGTACTATAAAATTTACTGCATAACAGATGCAACATATTGCATAATAAATGCAACATAAAATGTAAACACATTTTACTAATCATAATTTGTATTCTAACACTCATTGCATAACAAATGCAACATATTGCTTAATAAATACATCATAAAATGCAAACACATTTTGCAAACTATAACTTTTATTCTAAAACTTATTGCACAATAAATGCAACTTATTGCATAGCAAATGCATCATTAAACCTTTAACTTAAACTATAAAACATTATGCATTGTCATAATGCAAAACATACTTTCAATACTTTGAAAATCATAACTTAAACTTTTAAATAACGTTATGCATATCAATATGCAAATAAACCTTTAACATAACGATTGCAAATTCATTGCAAATCTTTTTCTTGAACTTTAAAACTTCTTGCATAATAAATGCAAACATACTTTAAAAACAACTTGCTTAACAATTTGCAAACACATTTGCAAACATATAAATGAGCATTTAAAAATCATTTACTTCATGCTGTAGGTGAGGTTTGAAACTTACACAAACTATGCTCTAGCGTTCTCTATTCCGTTCCTTTCTCGTTCCTTTTCCTTCCATTGGTCGGCCTCTGTGTCCTGATCAAACGACAGCCGACTCATTAATTAACTTTCTTTATTATCAATCCACTCGATTGATAATAAAACGTAAACATTAACCATTCATTCCTTTTTCATAACTTGACTAGTATACTTTCGGTCTACCGTTCTCTTACTCAACCTTGTAAACCGTCAGTTTACATTTCCTTCAATTAGCCTTGTAACCCACAGGGGTTACATTTTCTTTTAACTTTGTAACCCATCGGTTACTACTCGTTTACTTAAACATCCTTATTAAATCTCTGGTCTCATATGACCGTTACGTTACTTAACGTATTACGAAACATCTAATAACATTATGCTAAATCGGAGTGTTCGACTCCGTTCTAGCCGTTTCCTTAAAAATGACGATTTTACCCTTAACGGGTTTTTCGTCACCTTATAACGTTATAAAACCTATTCTTACATAAAACAGTGTAACAATCACTGATCATGCATTTCATAATTTCTATGAAAGCATCTAAAACAGTTTATTCTAAAACAGTTCATACTGTAGTCGAGATTCCTACTTACTTGAACTCCAAGCTAAGCAGATCCAGTTGTATCTCGCTGCATCTACAGTATGTGAAGCATCCTCTGCAGTGCTCCTCGAGCGACCATGAATGGCTAGGAATGCTTCCTGGAGATCATTCATTCTTGAAACAGTCATTCTGGAATCCGATATTGCTGCTTGAATCGCCTCGATCCGCGTGCAGTCGGTACCGGACAATTTTCATCGGAGTGGAATTAGCTCGAACGGAGGTCACCATTGCGTTCAGAGCATCGAAACGAGTCGGGAGGCGGTCTCGGATCTTCGATCGGAGGTCCGGATCACAAAATCCCATTTTGTCCTTTGACCGGCCGTTGACCGACGTTGACCGCCGTTGACCGGCGGCGGTTGGCTCCGTTGAGGGCTGAGCTCGAGCCTACCCCCCTAATTCGACCCTCCTGAGTCGATTGGTGGGGTCAATTTCACCCAATTCGGCCTCCATCTGCTCCAATCGAGGATGGATTTCTCGGCTAACACCGGCGGCTCCGATCTCGGTCCTCCGGCGACGGTAGCCCAAAATTGACTTGGGCGTTTTCTTCCCCGTGACCCTCTGAGCATTTCCCCTATGGTGGGGCAGCTCAACACCGCGTGGAACGGCGGCCCGAAGCTCCCCACGGCGGCGCACCAAGGCGGAGGTCGTTCTCCGGTGACCGGCCGTCATTTCGTGAAATTGAGGTACCGAATTTCTTCCTCTCGGTCCTCTGAAGGTGTTTGTGCCTTCAATTTGGCACAAAACGGCCTAAAATGGCCAACCCAAACTCACCCACGGCGGCTCACGGCGGGTGCCTTCGTTCTCCGGCGAGGGGCGGCGGAATGGAGCAATTGACCGAGGGGTCTTGCTCGCCGTCGCCCTCTGATCGTTTTGGCACCGGCGGTGTGCCACACCGCCACCAGGCACGACGGCTGCGACGGCGGCTCCACGGCGGCGACGGGGCAGCTCCGGCGAAGCTGTTCCAGCCAAAATTGAGCTGGAAAATTGGTACCATCTTGTTCCTCTCCTCACACTGAGTCCATAGACACCAAAATCACGTCGATTGGTGGTCGGACGGCCGAGAAACGACGTCGGGAAAAAATGGGTTTCGCCGCCACTTTGGGCGGCGCGTGGGCCCTCCTCCGGCGGCTATTTGGGTGGCACGACACCTCGTTGGACTCAGCTCAACGAGAGCTTCCCACTGGTATGGGAGGTGTCGAAAAATAACGCCGGAATCTCAAACGAGATTTTGAGGAGAGAGAGAGAAAATGTAGAGAGAGAAAGTAGAGAGAGAAAGTCGAGTTTGTGATATTTTCTGATTTTTTTTTTTTTTTTTTCTTTTTCTTTTATAAAAGTATAAAAAGAAATTGTGGTCCACACAATTCAATTCTTATACTGCGTTGCTCTAACACTGTATAATTTTCCATCTTATTATACAGTATTTTCCTTTAATTGTACTTTGTCTTAACATAATCTTTAATTTAATGCATTTTTAATGCACTAAAAATCTCGGGTGTTACATATTGGGTCCCACCGAACCCACTTTAGTGTGCATACATAGTACTAGCAATATTAAATACATAACCACAGTCCAAGGAGATATAAGTAAATTTAAAACATTACATGCCTTGTTATAAGTACCCTAAAAGAAAATGTTCTAATCCTGCAATTTCCTTCCTAGTTCTTTAACCTCCCTAAGCTGAACTCCACCTAGTGGGGGGGGGGAGGATTTTAAAACAAGAAAATGTGAGTGAAAGATTCAGTAGGACTAAAACTTAAATAAAACATTTAATTTAAACACATATACATCATATTTAATCAAATGCTATAACATGGAGGCAATTAAATGAAACAAATAATGAATTAGAACTAATTAAATTTGTTCACATAGAATTAATCCTTTACTCATCCATAGACAAACTCATTATTAGGTTATAGGCAAAGCCAAATGAATCACCATCGGAGTGGCTCAGTTAGATTTCGGGACCTGCCCTTAAGGTCACGCTTCCCACGACCTAATCTCTGTACATGGCATTATGCTCTATTTTATCATTTCGTACGGTACCAACCGACACGTCCGGTGTCATCACATCATCATGTTTTATTTTACCGATGTTCTCATTACATTCGTTATTATCATCCATTATTTAACCAATAATAAAATAAGTAATAAACTTCATTTCTTGAAAATCATAAAAAAGTTTTATGATCAAACTTCTTTTCAAAACATGGCTACCAAGGAGAAGGGATAGAAGTCTTACCTCGATATTTGTACCAATGTCCAACACCGCTATCTCGATCTGCAATAGGTTAGCTCCACGGAACCACGAACAACCTTAAATAGAAACTAAGTTTATCAATTTCTAACTTAAGGTATCCTACATCCCTAAGTTATCTCATGGTGTTTTAGTATGCTTTTAGCACTCACAAATCATTTTAAAAGGTCGAAAACTTGATCTAGGCTTTAAACAGTAAAAACGGGTGAAAAAGGCCATTTTTCACGAGGTTTGGTACGGAACCCCTGGTCCGGCCTACCGACTAACCAGGACCGGCCTATTAAACTTTTCGAGGTTCGGCCTGTCGAACCTATGAATTAGCCTGCCGAACTGAAAAATCATAGGAGGTCCGAGGCTTTGATTCTCCGCCTCCCCAAGCTCAAAATCAAATCAAAACCTGTTTTTTCAAGTCCCAGAGCAAATATAATGATCATAAATGATAAACAAATATAGTAGGACACATTTAAGCACATTTAAACAAGATTTCCATAGGAATTCAAGAAGATCTGAAAATGAGAGAAAAAAGGAAAAAACTTGATTCAACTCGAATTTCATGAAATTAAGCATAAATTTTGAATGATTCAAGTCCTACCAACCTAGATTAGGAGTTTTCTAAGCTCAAGAAACTCAAATCACAACATTTTAAGGAGATTAAAAGATTTGAGACAAAAATTTAAAAGTTTGAAATTTAAGGAAACAAACCTCGAAGCAAAGCTCAAAATCACGTTTGTGGAGTCCAAATTTGTGTTCTTCGCCTCCCAATCCAACTGAGAATCAAGCCCAAAGCTTAAAATTTCGAAATCAAAAATCAAAGAGGAGGAAGGGAGTGAAGAGAGAGAGTGAGTGAGAGTGAGGGTGAGGGTGGTTAAATAGAAGGACGAGGAAACAACACCGTGCCCCTAGCACATGGTTTCTTGCAATCGGGACACATCGGGTATTTGACAAATTATTTTGTTTCATAATTTAAAATAACACATAAAAATAATAAATGATGAAATAAATTTAAAAAACAAAAAATACTTTAATTAAGCTCAAGTTTTCATTAAAACATACTAATTTACCATCTAATCATCATTTACACATAATTAAATTTTTTGGGCATTGCAGTCTATCTTTCTCAATCAAGCCAATCAACAAGACCGTAACTCCATTGACCCTGTGACTAATTCATCTTGCACATACACATAGCTACATTCAAATTTCTGTCTTGATGCCACTTGTTGGGTTTTTGAAGTTTCAGCCAGAAAAGATTAACCTAATAGGGAGAGTAATCCAACTTAATTTCATGTCTCGTCAAGAAATTTTGTTCACACATTCTCAACAATCAGTACAAGCTTATTATTTATATCGTGTCAAGTTCTACTGTCCGACATTTGTCTTTTGTCATCTTGCGGTAGTTTTCCCCTTTTCATTTCACACATCTTTTAAAATTCTCACATACACATGTACATACAAAAACTAGTATGTATGCTTTGCAGCATTTGGTACGAAGTTGAGTTAGTTTGATCACAATGTTAGTTACTCAAGCCTTATACCTATATATAAGGCTATAACACACGCTTCATCTCGGAAGAGAGAGAGAGAGAGAGAGAGAGAGAGAGAGACTGATATAAGTTTGATATTTATTTGGTAGAACAAACAACAAACACCTTTGACATGAGGTGATCAATACTTTCCGTAACTGTATATCGCATGAAATGCTTGTGGAGTACAATAACTCTACGGTTCTAAAAGTCGGAATATATTTCCTTTAATTTAGCACAAAATTATGAGTAATAAAAAGGAGAATTCTTATGAGCTGTGTGTACGTAGTTGTATGTGACGTAACATATCATTAATGTTGTTCGTACTATATAGAAAAATATCATTAAAATACTACATAATAAACTGATACACACAATATGCGATAGTAGAATAGGAGTGTCACACTGCTATATAATACTGTTAGTACGTATCGAATATAACTTCGTGATCTCCTTACCACCAGAAATGTTTATAATTTTTCTGTAATCGTTGAATATTTTTTAAGCCTGAAAATCAGTTGCCCTACATGTATATGTGTGTGTATATATCTGTCACTGTGTGTGTATTTAGCAAATTATATTGTGTCTGGGGAAATGAAAGACAAGACAAACAATCTTAAGCAACGAAATTTGTGGCGCGTCGGTTTTATTTTCCAATCTCCATAGGATAAAGATAATGAGAACAAGGCAAAGGGGAAAAAAAAAAAGATAATTAAAATCTTTTTTTTTTTTTTTTGTAGAAGATAGCTGATAATTAATATCATGTTTCCTCTTTTTTATACATCTCTAATTTCAAGGGTGACCAGACAACAATATTGACTGGAATGCTAAGCTTTTTTTTTTTTTTTTTTTTTTTGCTCAAATATATTGTGTAATAATTTACTTTGACTTGATGAGACTTTTGCCAAAAACGAGTTTCCAATAACGTTAACCCAGGAAAAGCGAATTTCTCAAATTGTACTGGCATATAATAATGATACAAACGTAAAACGACAAACATGATTGTTCATTCACGACATGAGCTATTTAGTAGCCATATATATAATTCCTATCAACGACAACTAAGTCACATGTTAAATTTACACTATTTGATCCTATTTTTGCATGCTGTAATGTGTGACACATTTATTTTTATGAATTGTACTTGTTTACTTTTAAAATCTACTGATACCATAGGTAGAATACTGATAAGAACTATGACAATGAATTTTCATTAAATAACAAGCCATGGTTTAATGGAGTCTATCAACGCATAGTCTATGCTATAAGATAGATTCTTGTGTGTGATACGAGACTTTAACCTCTGAGCTGTTAGCCGATGAAGTCTCCATGTAAGAACTCCTTGCCACCGTGCCACTAATACTTGTTTATACTTTCGACGTGTCAGTTGTGTGAGCTAAACAAAAATTGAATTAAAATTACAGGGACTGAGAGATGGGGGAGAGACTACCATTAAATAAAATAGACAAAGAGACAAAGTACACTTAGGGTCCATTTGGCAAATGAAATCGAATTAGTGATTTGATTTGAGTTAATGAAGTCTCGAACCTCTGAGCTGTTAGCTGATGAAGTCTCCATGTAAGAACTCCTTGCCACCGTACCACTAATACTTGTTTATACTTTCGACGTGTCAGTTGTGTGAGCTAAACAAAAATTGAATTAAAATTACAGGGACTGAGAGATGGGGGAGAGAGTACCATTAAATAAAATAGACAAAGAGACAAAGTACAATTAGGGTCCATTTGGCAAATGAACTCGAATTAGTGATTTGATTTGAGTAAATGTGATTTGAATTAAGATTTGAGTTTGTGATTTGAATTGTTATATGAATTAACGTTTGGATGTGCGTTTAAGTTTTAATCTGAGTATAGAATAAAATTGAAATTTGTGTTTGAAAAGGTAGTGAAAATAGTTTTTTATTTGTCAACAAATCTAATAAAATCTTAATGTTAATGATCCTAAAAAAATATGGAATATGGATCTTAGGGTATGTTTGTTTCATGCATTCGTTGAATCAATGTACTCAAATTTGGATTCGAGTATAAAGAATACTTCGGATACGTGTTTGTTTCCTCTAAAATCTGAATAATTTGAGTATCAAGAATCCAAGTTTTCAGAGTTATCATCCCCCTAAACTTTTGATACTCGAATATTTTTGCTACAGTAAAAACTAAAATTCTCTCTCTTATATTTGAGGAAAAAAATCATAACTTCTTCATTTGATATCCAATTGAGATGATTCTTTTTTCACTATGTTCCTAATGAAGAGAGGAATAAATCAAGATCCATATTGCATATTTTTTTAAGGTCATTAACATTAAGATTTTATTAGATTTATTAATAAATCAAAAACTACTTTCATTACCTCTCCAAACACAAATTCCAATTGTATTTCATACTCAGATTAAAACTTAAATGTACATCCAAACATCAATTCGAATAATAATTCAAATCACTAACTCAAATCTTAATTCAAATCACACTAACTCAAATTAAATCACTAATTCGAATCCATTTACCAAACAGACCCTTAATTTATTCTTCTCTTCACTAAGAACATAATAAAAAAAAGAATTAGCTCAATTGGATAATAAATGAACAAGTTATGATTTTTTTCATCAAATATAGGAAAAAGAATTTTAGTTTTTACTGTAGTAGAGATATCCGAGTATCAAAAGTTTAAGGGGAGTCAGAACTCTAAAAATTTAGATTCTTGACACTCAAAGGATTCAAATTTTAGGGAAAACAAACACGGATTCAAGGTATTCTTAATATATATCATATGCGCAATGTCTGATGCGATACACTTGTTTGGATGGTATTTATTGATGTGCCTTAAAACGGGCAATGTATTTCGCAAGCACATGGGCATGCACTTATTGTTTAAAAATTATTTGTCGTTTACATTCTCTCAAAACAAATCAAACGTCTGCGTGGGGGGAAAAAATCATAAATATTCTATGGCACTGATCAGCAGGAAAATGATAGCCTTGTCTAATTAACTGTAACAAAAAAAGATAAAAATTGCCATATGTATATATATCTATAATATTATATATATGTATTACGTATCATGAGACAGAGTTGTCAAATCTTTTGAAAACTTGGGAAGTTAGTAATTAAGAACGAGTAGCTTTTTCAAAGAATTATTTGATATTCCATTTGCCTAAAAGCCTCCGAACGTCGTTGAAGAAATTAAAAGACAGGCTAAAAGGAAGGATTTAAGGATTTTTCGTACCCTAATTATTAGAATATTGATTGAGCTTACCATATTTCAATTCATGTATAACCAAGCCTTTATTTATTTGTTATAAAGAATTAATATTGTTGACCCATCAGTTTTTTATTCACTTTTTGTACGATTTTTGTGACTATAGTCAAAGAATGCGGCAAAGAAATGTCAAAAGCGCACGGGGTATGTGTCAAGCTGATCAGCTTGACGATCTGATCCTAAAAAATTGTAACGAGTTTACTTTGGATTAGTTTATTTTTTATTATAAAGTTTATATGATAATTAACGTCTATATAAATATAGTGTATGTCAGCCTACGATCAGGTAAAGCATACATGATACATCACATGCAGGGCGGTTAATTATGAACTTATGATACATACGTACAAAAAGTACTTTCGACAAGAGAACGAGATAGGCAAAAAAAAAAAAAAAAAATCAAATTAAATCAAATAAGGTTTATGGGATCAATCGATACCAACATATGTTCTAAAAAAATCAAATCAAATTAAATCAAATAAGGTTCATGAGATCAATCGCTGCGAACTTACGTTTTAAAAAGATCATAGATGTGCACAAACATAAACACAAATATTGATTGAATTCAAATCTTCAATGTTAATAATTAGCTTATATAACTTAAAAAAAGCTTATATATATTTATGTATATATATGTCATGTATTTTAGGTTTATTCAAACTTTATATTTTTAATTTTTAATCTAATCAAATTTATACCTTTAGATTAAATTTAATACACAAATCTATATATTTATCCGATCAATCTTCAATCTTGACCTAAAAAATTACCTAAAATACTCTCAAATTGAAAATAAGATAATTATAAAAACTTAAAAAAAAACTTTATACTAAGATTTTGACTTAAAAAATGTATTGAATGCCTAAAAAAATAGGTGTTTTGTGTATTTTTATTTTTTATTTTTTTTTTCATTTTTTGAAAGTTTTAGTTTTTCTCTATTTTATTTAAAGATAATTCGATCAATTTAAAAGTCAAAAATAAAATATTGACTAAGGTAAGATACATATTTGTATATTAAATTTAATTTAAAGACACGTTTGATGAGATTAAAACCGAAGATATATAGTTTTGAATTAACTTAAAATCAAAAGTATAAAAAGATAAATATCCTATGATTACTAATGTGGCGGTGGAGTAGGTTGTGTTAGTACCATGAGTGAAATTGGACTTAGCTTTTGAGTAAAATTGAATAAAGTCCTTTTTTCTTCTACCAGTGGCCCTTTTACGATAGGGGAAAGTGCTTAAAAAAAGGAAAAGATTGTTTTAATCTAAATAAATTAATGTAAAATGTTTGTCATGTCACAAATATGTTTGAATAAAAACCTATTACTAATTCACATCCTATTAGTTTTAAACTTTAAGGAGAATTAGTAAACTAACACAATCGATATGAGGGCAAAAAGTCTTGATTTCAAATAACTTGAGGTTGCCATATCTAAAATGTAAAAAATAAAAAATTCAAAGATATATTTTAAACAATATTTTGAGAAGATCTCTCATTGTCCTTCATTTCTATGAATGATTTGCGGAAATGACAAATTTCAAGGAGGAATTGAAAAAATGGTTAAACAATCATATTTAGTGAATTTTTTAGTGGAGTAAAATCTACTATTAATGATAAGATAAACCTCATTTTTGATGACTTAAATATTTGCTACCTATCATGTTTACTTTACTAAGTAAATGTGGCAGTTTTTTTTTTGTTATCAATGATCTAAATCCGATCAATTAGCAAAACAAGAAAGAAAAATATACTATTTACTATATTTATATAAAAAAAAGGAAAGAAGAACATGTTGCCAAACAAGCCCATTGTTTTTTTTTTTCAGAATTTAATTAAATTTCTTTATATGTCATCCATAAATTAATGAATTTCAGATAATCATCCTCATAAGCATTTTTATTAATTCTTATAACCAAGAAACAACAGCGAAAAAAACCTCTCTATCACGCATATAAAACATGTCCCGGTTAATTTCTAATTATATATATAGCAAGATTGAAAGAAAAAAAAAAATTATAGCAAAAGGCTTGCCTAGGGGCGAGGGCAAGGCAAGGCAATAATTGATGCAGAGCCTCCGCGTACTACTTTTAGTATTCAATTGCATTATTGATGAGAATCTGAGAGCTTTCTTTCATCTTCTTCTGCCCTCTCTCTCTCTCTCTCTCTCTTCATATAAACAGAATTCGGGAGCCCTTTAAATTGTATATGTATGTGTATAGATTTTGAACTTGAGGTGAGGATTCAAAAACGTTGTAAAGTTATATATTCATAAATCAACACAATTAATATAATAGTTATGTTTGTTGCTAATAGATATTCAGGTTTATATAAAATCATAAAACTATTGAATACATTAGTTCAAAACAATTTAAAAAATACATTTTTTTATTCTGTATTAGCTTGAAATAGCGCCGTAGAGCTTTACTACATAAAATTACACATTGAAAACAATTAGATGTTGTGGCGCTCCTAAAATTTAATGTGTTTTTTACTCATTTAATGTGATCTTTTGATCTCAAATATGCAAAGAGACATATTATAATCTCTTCAACATTACATGCAGACAAATAAAGACAGCTTAATTTATTATGAGTCTCTTTACCCAAACTATAAATTAACGTGGCACTCCTCCTCTTTTTATATTAAAAAAAAAAAATCACATGTGGCCAAATCCCTTTTTTTTGGCAACATTGAATTATATAGTAAATAAAATATTGACAAAAGCTTTATTATTATTATTATTATTTCACTTTCTATTGATCTTCTTCTTCCAAAATATTTGAATAAACTAACAACCAATGTCAAGTGACGTATACGAGCGACTATTGTTACAAGCATAAAGAAATAGAAACTATGACCTCAGATATATTTGTGTTATTCTTCTTTCAATATTATTCAAAATATTTGTTACGTCAAACTTTTTGCTGCTAACAAAAGCTGTTGGATGAAGAAGGAAAAAAAAAAAAGTTTCCCTGCAAAAGTCAAATTAATTTATTCTAATACGAGCTTTTGTGATGTATTAAAAGGGAATTTAGAACGAGGAAAGGTAATTTTACACCATTAATGGATAATGTTGTTTTACCTGTTAATTTAATATTTTAAAGGGCCTGATGTATGATTAGTTAAGTTAGAAATTTATATATCGTGATATAAAATTGTTTCCGTTGCAAATTAGTCGAATATATGAGAATTGACCAAGTTCAATGAAATCATTAATGTAATTTCTGTTCCATTTTCATACATATCCATGAATTTTTGGACTCGCCATGATTTTTTTTTTCCTTCCCTGCAATATTCATTTTATGGTAAATAATGCAGTCTATTACCATCTCCGCTTGTTCCTCTTATTTTATTTTGCAGTATTAGTATCGCATTCTTGGTTCAATCCTAAAAGATTAACCTATTAAGAAATGTGACCCAAATATTTATCGCACCTTTTTAGTATGTATAGATAATATGGGACTTTGTTCATCTGTCTATGTCAAGTCCCGAAATCCATGGATGACGTGACTGATTAATTAAATTAAATAAATTAAATTTAATAAGAATCGCCCTTAAAAGGTAATAATAACTTATTTAAAAAAATGTAAAGTTATTAGAAATCCTGAAACAAAAAAATAAAAATAAAACATTAAATAAATATATCCTATTGGGTCCCACCGAACCCACTTTAGTGTGCATACATAGTACTAGCAATATTAAATACATAACCACAGTCCAAGGAGATATAAGTAAATTTAAAACATTACATGCCTTGTTATAAGTACCTTAAAAGATAATGTTCTAATCCTGCAATTTCCTTCCTAGTTCTTTAACCTCCCTAAGCTGAACTCCACCTAGTGGGGGGGGGGGGGGGGGATTTTAAAACAAGAAAATGTGAGTGAAAGATTCAGTAGGACTAAAACTTAAATAAAACATTTAATTTAAACACATATACATCATATTTAATCAAATGCTATAACATGGGGGCAATTAAATAAGACAAATAATGAATTAGAACTAATTAAATTTGTTCACATAGAATTAATCCTTTACTCATCCATAGACAAACTCATTATTAGGTTATAGGCAAAGCCAAATGAATCACCATCGGAGTGGCCCAGCTGGGTTTCGGGACCTGCCCTTAAGGTCACGCTTCCCACGACCTAATCTCTGTATATGGCATTATGCTCTATTTTATAATTTCGTACGGTACCAACCGACATGTCCGGTGTCATCACATCATCATGTTTTATTTTACCGAATGTTCTCATTACATTCGTTATTATCATCCATTATTTAACCAATAATAAAATAAGTAATAAACATCATTTCTTGAAAATCATAAAAAAGTTTTATGATCAAACTTCTTTTCAAAACATGGCTACCAAGGAGAAGGGATAGAAGTCCTACCTCGATATCTGTACCAATGTCCAACACCGCTATCTCGATCTGCAATAGGTTAGCTCCACGGAACCACGAACAACCTTAAATAGAAACTAAGTTTATCAATTTCTAACTTAAGGTATCCTACATCCCTAAGTTATCTCATGGTGTTTTAGTATGCTTTTAGCACTCACAAAATCATTTTAAAAGGTCGAAAACTTGATCTAGGCTTTAAACAGTAAAAACGGGTGAAAAAGGCCATTTTTCACGAGGTTTGGTACGGACCCCTGGTCCGGCCTACCGACTAACCAGGACCGGCCTATTAAACTTTTCGAGGTTCGGCCTGTCGAACCTATGAATTAGCCTGCCGAACTGAAAAATCATAGGAGGTCCGAGGCTTTGATTCTCGGCCTCCCCAAGCTCAAAATCAAATCAAAACCTGTTTTTTCAAGTCCCAGAGCAAATATAATGATCATAGATGATAAACAAATATAGTAGGACACATTTAAGCACATTTAAACAAGATTTCCATAGGAATTTCAAGAAGATCTGAAAATGAGAGAAAAAAGGAAAAAACTTGATTCAACTCAAATTTCATGAAATTAAGCATAAATTTTGAATGATTCAAGTCCTACCAACCTAGATTAGGAGTTTTCTAAGCTCAAGAAACTCAAATCACAACATTTTACGGAGATTAAAAGATTTGAGACAAAAATTTAAAAGTTTAAAATTTAAGGAAACAAACCTCGAAGCAAAGCTCAAAATCACGTTTGTGGAGTCCAAATTTGTGTTCTTCGCCTCCCAATCCAACTGAGAATCAAGCCCAAACTTAAAATTTTGAAATCAAAAATCAAAGAGGAGGAAGGGAGTGAAGAGAGAGAGTGAGTGAGAGTGAGGGTGAGGGTGGTTAAATAGAGGGACGAGGAAACAACACCGTGCCCCTAGCACATGGTTTCTTGCAATCGGGACACATCGGGTATTTGACAAATTGTTTTGTTTCATAATTTAAAATAACACATAAAAATAATAAATGATGAAATAAATTTAAAAAACAAAAAATACTTTAATTAAGCTCAAGTTTCATTAAAACATACTAATTTACCATCTAATCATCATTTACACATAATTAAATTTTTTGGGCATTGCAGTCTATCTTTCTCAATCAAGCCAATCAACAAGACCGTAACTCCATTGACCCTGTGACTAATTCATCTTGCACATACACATAGCTACATTCAAATTTCTGTCTTGATGCCACTTGTTGGGTTTTTGAAGTTTCAGCCAGAAAAGATTAACCTAATAGGGAGAGTAATCCAACTTAATTTCATGTCTCGTCAAGAAATTTTGTTCACACATTCTCAACAATCAGTACAAGCTTATTATTTATATCGTGTCAAGTTCTACTGTCCGACATTTGTCTTTTGTCATCTTGCGGTAGTTTTCCCCTTTTCATTTCACACATCTTTTAAAATTCTCACATACACATGTACATACAAAAACTAGTGTGTATGCTTTGCAGCATTTGGTACGAAGTTGAGTTAGTTTGATCACAATGTTAGTTACTCAAGCCTTATACCTATATATAAGGCTATAACACACGCTTCATCTCGGAAGAGAGAGAGAGAGAGAGAGAGAGAGAGAGAGAGAGACTGATATAAGTTTGATATTTATTTGGTAGAACAAACAACAAACACCTTTGACATGAGGTGATCAATACTTTCCGTAACTGTATATCGCATGAAATGCTTGTGGAGTACAATAACTCTACGGTTCTAAAAGTCGGAATATATTTCCTTTAATTTAGCACAAAATTATGAGTAATAAAAAGGAGAATTCTTATGAGCTGTGTGTACGTAGTTGTATGTGACGTAACATATCATTAATGTTGTTCGTACTATATAGAAAAATATCATTAAAATACTACATAATAAACTGATACACACAATATGCGATAGTAGAATAGGAGTGTCACACTGCTATATAATACTGTTAGTACGTATCGAATATAACTTCGTGATCTCCTTACCACCAGAAATGTTTATAATTTTTCTGTAATCGTTGAATATTTTTTAAGCCTGAAAATCAGTTGCCCTACATGTATATGTGTGTGTATATATCTGTCACTGTGTGTGTATTTAGCAAATTATATTGTGTCTGGGGAAATGAAAGACAAGACAAACAATCTTAAGCAACGAAATTTGTGGCGCGTCGGTTTTATTTTCCAATCTCCATAGGATAAAGATAATGAGAACAAGGCAAAGGGGAAAAAAAAAAAGATAATTAAAATCTTTTTTTTTTTTTTTTGTAGAAGATAGCTGATAATTAATATCATGTTTCCTCTTTTTTATACATCTCTAATTTCAAGGGTGACCAGACAACAATATTGACTGGAATGCTAAGCTTTTTTTTTTTTTTTTTTTTTTTGCTCAAATATATTGTGTAATAATTTACTTTGACTTGATGAGACTTTTTCCAAAAACGAGTTTCCAATAACGTTAACCCAGGAAAAGCGAATTTCTCAAATAGTACTGGCATATAATAATGATACAAACGTAAAACGACAAACATGATTGTTCATTCACGACATGAGCTATTTAGTAGCCATATATATAATTCCTATCAACGACAACTAAGCCACATGTTAAATTTACACTATTTGATCCTATTTTTGCATGCTGTAATGTGTGACACATTTATTTTTATGAATTGTACTTGTTTATTTTTAAAATCTACTGATACCATAGGTAGAATACTGATAAGAACTCTGGCAATGAATTTTCATTAAATAACAAGCCATGGTTTAATGGAGTCTATCAACGCATAGTCTATGCTATAAGATAGATTCTTGTGTGTGATACGAGACTTTAACCTCTGAGCTGTTAGCCGATGAAGTCTCCATGTAAGAACTCCTTGCCACCGTGCCACTAATACTTGTTTATACTTTCGACGTGTCAGTTGTGTGAGCTAAACAAAAATTGAATTAAAATTACAGGGACCGAGAGATGGGGGAGAGAGTACCATTAAATAAAATAGACAAAGAGACAAAGTACAATTAGGGTCTATTTGGTAAATGAACTCGAATTAGTGATTTGATTTGAGTAAATGTGATTTGAATTAAGATTTGAGTTAGTGATTTGAATTGTTATATGAATTAACGTTTGGATGTGCGTTTAAGTTTTAATCTGAGTATAGAATAAAATTGAAATTTGTGTTTGAAAAGGTAGTGAAAATAGTTTTTTATTTGTCAACAAATCTAATAAAATCTTAATGTTAATGATCCTAAAAAAATATGGAATATGGATCTTAGGGTATGTTTGTTTCATGCATTCGTTGAATCAATGTACTCAAATTTGGATTCGAGTATAAAGAATACTTCGGATACGTGTTTATTTCCTCTAAAATCTGAATAATTTGAGTATCAAGAATCCAAGTTTTCAGAGTTATCATCCCCCTAAACTTTTGATACTCGAATATTTTTGCTACAGTAAAAACTAAAATCCTCTCTCTTATATTTGAGGAAAAAAATTATAACTTCTTCATTTGATATCCAATTGAGATGATTTTTTTTTTTCATTATGTTCCTAATGAAGAGAGGAATAAATCAAGATCCATATTGCATATTTTTTTAAGATCATTAACATTAAGATTTTATTAGATTTATTAATAAATCAAAAACTACTTTCATTACCTCTTCAAACACAAATTCCAATTGTATTTCATACTTAGATAAAAACTTAAATGTACATCCAAACATCAATTCGAATAATAATTCAAATCACTAACTCAAATCTTAATTCAAATCACACTAACTCAAATTAAATCACTAATTCGAATCTATTTACCAAACGGACCCTTAATTTATTTCTCTCTTCACTAAGAACATAATAAAAAAAAGAATTAGCTCAATTGGATAATAAATGAACAAGTTATGATTTTTTTCTTCAAATATAGGAAAAAGAATTTTAGTTTTTACTGTAGTAGAGATATCCGAGTATCAAAAGTTTAAGGGGAGTCATAACTCTAAAAACTTATATTCTTGACACTCAAAGGATTCAAATTTTGGGGAAAACAAACACGGATTCAAGGGATTCTTAATACTTAAATCTAAATTTGAGTCCACAGAATCCAAAGAGTTCTAGAAACAAACGAGCCCTTAGAATATATATCATATGCGCAATGTCTGATGCGATACACTTGTTTGGATGGTATTTATTGATGTGCATTAAAACGGGCAATGTATTTCGCAAGCACATGGGCATGCACTTATTGTTTAAAAATTATTTGTCGTTTACATTCTCTCAAAACAAATCAAACGTCTGCGTGGGGGGAAAAAATCATAAATATTCTATGGCACTGATCAGCAGGAAAATGACAGCCTTGTCTAATTAATTATAACAAAAAAGGATAAAAATTGCTATATGTATATATATCTATAATATTATATGTATGTATTACGTATCATGAGACAGAGTCGTCAAATCTTTTGAAAACTTAGGAAGTTAGTAATTAAGAACGAGTAGCTTTTTCAAAGAATTATTTGATATTCCATTTGCCTAAAGTCTGCTAACGTCGTTGAAGAAATTAAAAGACAGGTTAAAAGGAAAGAGGGAAGGATTTTTCGTACCCTAATTATTAGAATATTGATTGAGCTTACCATATTTCAATTCATGTATAACCAAACCTTCATTTATTGTTATAAAGAATTAATATTGTTGACCCATCATTTTTTTATTCACTTTTTGTACCGTTTTTGTGACTGTAGTCAAAGAATGCGGCAAATAAATGTCAAAAGCGCACGGGGTATGTGTCAAGCTGATCAGCTTGACGATTTGATCCTAAAAAATAGTAATGAGTTTACTTTGGATTAGTTTTTTTTAATTATAAAGTTTATATGATAATTAACGTCTATATAAATATAGTGTATGTCAGCCTACGATCAGGTAAGTATACATGATACATCACATGCTGGGTGGTTAGTTATGAACTTATGATACATACGTACGCACAAAAAGTACTTTCGACAAGAGAACCAAATAGGCAACAAATAAAAATTAAAAAAAATAAAAATAAAAATTCAAATCAAATCAAATTGAATTAAATCAAATAAGGTTTATGAGATCAACCGATACGAACTTATGTTTTAAAAAAATCAAATCAAATTAAATTAAATAAGGTTTATGAGATCAATCGGTGCAAACTTACGTTTTAAAAAGACCATAGATGTGCACAGACATGAACACAAGTGTTGATTGAATTCAAATCTTCAATGTTAATAATTAGCTTATATATATTTATGTTTATATAGAATGTATTTTAGGTTTATTCAAATATTATATCTTTAATTTTTAATTTAATCAAATTTATGGCTTTAAATTAGATTTAATACACAAATCTATATATTTCTTCGATCAATCTTTAATTTTGACCTAACAAATTACCTATAATATCCCCAAGTTGAAAATAAGAGAACTATAAAAACTTAAAAAAAAACTTTATACGAAGATTTTGACTTCAAAAATGTATTGAATGCCTAAAAAAAATAGGCGTTTTTTGCATTATTATTATTATTATTATTATTTTGAAAGTTTTAGTTTTTCTCCATTTTATTTAAAGATAATTCGATCAATTTAAAGGTCAAAAATAAAATATTGACTAAAGTAGGATATAGATTTGTATATTAAATTTAATTTGAAGACACATTCGATGAGATCAAAACCAAAGATATATAGTTTTGAATTAACTTAAAATCAAAGAGTATAAAAAGATAAATATCCTATGATTACCAATATGGTGGTGGAGTAGGTTGTGATAGTACCATGAGTGAATTTGGACTTATCTTTTGAGTAAAATTGAATAAAGTCTTTTTTTCTTCTACCAGTGGCCCCTTTACGAAAGGAGAAAGCACTTAAAAAAAGGAAAACATTTTTTTAATCTAAATAAATTAATTTAAAATGTTTGTCATGTCACAAATATGTTAGAATAAAAACCTATTACTAATTCACATCCTATTAGTTTTAAACTTTTAGGAGAATTAATAAACTAACACGATCGATATGAGGGCAGAAAGTCCTGATTTCAAATAACTTGAGGTTGCCATATCTAAAATGTAAAAAATAAAAAATTCAAAGATATATTTTAAACAATATTTTGAGAAGATCTCTCATTGTCCTTCATTTCTATGAATGATTTGCGGCAATGACAAATTTCAAGGAGGAATTAAAAAAATGGCCATGTTTTGTTAAACAATCATATTTAGTGAATTTTTTAGTGGAGTAAAATCTACTATTAATGATAAGGTAAACCTCATTTTTGATGACTTAAATATTTGCTACCTATCATGTTTACTTTACTAAGTAAATGTGGCAGTTTTTTTTTGTTATCAATGATCTAAATCCGTTCAATTAGCAAAACAAGAAAGAAAAATATACTATTTACTATATTTATATAAAAAAAAGGAAAGAAGAACATGTTGCCATACAAGCCCATTGTTTTTTTTTTTCAGAATTTAATTAAATTTCTTTATATGTCATCCATAAATTAATGAATTTCAGATAATCATCCTCATAAGCATTTTTATTAATTCTTATAACCAAGAAACAACAGCGAAAAAAACCTCTCTATCACGCATATAAAACATGTCCCGGTTAATTTCTAATTATATATATAGCAAGATTGAAAGGAAAAAAAAAAATTATAGCAAAAGGCTTGCCTAGGGGCGAGGGCAAGGCAAGGCAATAATTGATGCAGAGCCTCCGCGCACTACTTTTAGTATTCAATTGCATATTATAATCTCTTCAACAATACATATTATAATCTTTTGATCTCCGCGCATTATTGGGTTACATTTTGTTATTAAAAAGACAATAATACCTAGTCTAAAAATATACTATATAATAAATTGAAATCATGTTTTATAAATAATATGGTTATAACCCACGACAATAAAAAGGACTTTTCCTAATTCAGGGCTACCTGTTTGATCTTCAATAAACTGAATCCTCAAGAACAAAGCAACGAGACAACTCCATTATTTTCTTCGCCGCCCATTTCTTTGTCAAGGCCCAAAGGGACCACCACTTTTTGCTCCTGTCAACAATCAGCCTTCCAAGTTTCCGAATATTTGTTGCGTTCACATACACTTGTTTTTTTCTTAATTCTTTTTTTTTTTTTTTTTTGCGTCATTTTGAAAGGAAAATATGAGAGATGCAATAACAGGTCGGCTTGGTCCAGCCAAGCCCATTCTCTTTAGGCTCACACAGATTGTGAGTTGGACCAGGCAGGTCCATATTAAAATTACCTCAGCCCAGCCCACATTACGGGCTAATTTTATGTGAGTCGAGCCGAGCCATACAGTGGGCCTTGAATGGGCTGGCCCATTCAAGTTCATCTACGAGTTAGAATAGGTAGGCCCCTTTTGACCCATCGTGGATTTAGACGGGCCAGCCTATCTAAGCATGTAATTTTTAATTTTTAATTTTTGAACATTTAAACAAGTTAACAAATATAAAAGTTTAAATAGTCAATAGAAATATGAAAAAGGGATATTTATTTACGATTGCCTCATTAAAAACCTTTTTAAAGAAAACCTAGAAGGATAAAACCTTAGTAACAAAAAAAAGTACAAGTAAGATAATTATACATAAAACGTTTAAAAGTTAACAAATATAAAAGCTTGAATAGTCAATAGAAATATGAAAAAGGGATATTTATTTACGATTGTCTCATTAAAAATCTTTTTAAGGAAAACCTAGAAGGACAAAACCTTAGTAACAAAAAAAAAGTACAATTAAGATAATTATACATAAGACATTTACAAAATTACTAAAAAAAAAAAAAAAAACAAAAAACAAAAAAATATTATAAATAAAATTGGGCCACAATGGGCCTTTGGTGGGTTGGCCCACTGTGGGCCTATATAGGCCTTCCTAACCCAGCCCATGATGGACCTAAATGTGCCAGTCTGGCCTGGCTCATGGGCCAATATATGTTGGCCCAACCCAACCCACTAATATTCATGGGTCAGGCCGTGCTTTAAACAGTGACCGGCTATGCCGACTTGGTCCATTATTGCATCTCTATAAAATATCGTCCCAACCTACTTTAGTTTAGCAATTGTTGGTATTTTGATGTTTGGAAAAATCTCATTGTAGTATTCTTTTGTTAAGAAAAAAAAAAAGCATTATCAAATACCCAGTTCGAGTTTTTTTTTGTATTAAATGACAGTTTTGTCCTTTTATATAAAAATATTTTCTTATAAAAAACCAAACATGCTAAAGAAACATGCTTTAATATATATATATATATATATATATATATATATATATATATTGCTGATAGAAATTTATGGATTAGAAAGGGAGAAGCTTCATTTAATGTCCTAAAAATGAACTCGCAGCATACAGTACTAACTTTACATATTAGTATGATAGTATCTAATCTATTAAATGTTCTATTTTAATGTGAGCATCTCTATATTTACAAGTTACTCTCTTCTTCTTTTTTTTGTTTTGTTTGTTTTGTTTTTTTTTTTTTTTGCTTGAAAAAGACTACTAGGACAAAAAAAATTTTTAGACAAATGACCTTTCTTTTTTGCATCAAAAATCAAGCTTTTTGAGCAAGAAAACTGCTCCAATTTTTATTTTTTTCATCATGTTGAAGTTTCTTTCCTTGTTCAGAGTGTTTTTTTTATATTTCTAAAAAAAATTGTAACAATTTTTTTGTTCAAGAGACTTGATTTTTGTGCAAAAAAAAAAAAAAAGATTATTTTTCCAATTAAAACTTTTGGGTAGCTCTTTTTTCAAATTCTTCCCAACAAAGAAGTTACTACACTCTTAAACGAGATAGCTTGAGACGGTGTTGTTTTGACACGTGGAAAAAGCATTACTAGTCACAAGATTATTCTTCAAAGTTAAAGATCGCTTGAGACGGTGTTGTTTTGACACGTGGAAAAAGATTACTAGTCACAAGATTGTTCTTCAAAGTTAAAACAGCAAGTCTTTTTTTTTTTTTTTTTAAGATAAGTTTTTCTTAATACGACCGATTTATTAAATATTCGAAGACTACCCCGCTTTCCCCCTTGGCTATATCTTTTAAGTAGCAGTTGGTGCCATATTGGAGACATTAATTAATTAAGCAATTCCAAAAAACCTGGAGTGGTGCTTAAGGAATTGGAGTTGAACTTACAAAACACAAATTAAAATTTCGAGTTGGTTAGTAAAAGCCATATCAAGGAAGGCCACTGAGCAGGTCCCATGATGTTGAACTACATGAGATGTTGAAGTTTGCAATTTTAAACTTTATAGGATATTTAGAAGAGTAGTTTAAACTATCAGTTTGGTCTAAGAATTGTAGTATATGAAAGCTCTATATTGTAGCTTTTTACTGTAACATGTTGTAACGCCCCTATATGGGGGTTAACAGTTTTTAATGAGATAAAATAAAAATAAATAATAAAAGTAAAACCTTAAAAATAAAATTTGCCCGGGACTTAAATGAAAACTCTTAACTCAAAAATAAAAATATAAACGACAAATAAACCACAGTTTAATGTAGCACCTTAAATTTAATAATATAAACTGTTGTCATCATCATTTTAACCCTCAACACATTGTAATACAGTCACAGAAAGTAACAATTGATGCTTACATTATCATGAAGAGCATTCTCAACAATTGAAGCAGTCCCAATGTAATATAGTTACATCACTTCCTCAACTATATTTCTCGTAGCCACCTCACACTTAGTGAGTCCTGAAAAGATATAAACATAAGAGTATGAGCAACACTATGCTCAGTAGAGAAAGCCATTACTCACCTTTAGGTTTTTATCATTACCACATTAAAATCTGCATGGTCAGTAAGTCACATCATATTCCAGATTATGAGGTTTATTATGATCACATCTTATGGATACCGTAGTTAATCATTACCAAGTGTCATAATTACACATTTATACAAATATTACCAATCATCATTGTTCCTAGGTATCCATGTTAAATTGAGTATCACTCAACTCATCGAAACCCAAATGGGCGCACTTGATCACCCTATAAACATTCCAAGGGTGTTCCGGTGAGGGGACATCAAGCCCCGAGTCCTCACCAAATCGATTCCTGTACAGTGTGTTCTGGGACTTTCAACCCAAGGAAGCGTCATCGCCTTCCCCCTATTTTACCTTTTAGGGTATTCATGCCCAAGGACGTAACCGTCGCCCTCTTCATGTCTCACAATTTCTCTATATTGAATCATTATCAATAGAGTTAGTTTTCCTAACCATGCTTCTCAATTTATAACATGTGTCAATTCATTATGTTCCTCGCCGTACAATACAAGACGAGTCCATGTCATAGTTTCATATGTGATAATCATATAATATCAGTTCAACATAGATATATATATATTGCGGCAAAACAATCAATTTTAATTCTATAAAAACCTCACAAAAGATGAGTAATAGAATCCCTACCTTTCAAGCTTATCAACAGTCTCTTAATCCTGGAATCAATTAACGTTAGCTCCATACTCCCTTGATCCTAAGGCGTGCATAAGGACAATTAAAACTAAAGCACAACATACAACTACATTCATAAAATTTATTTTAATTTAATCTTAGAATTTCAAGAAATAACCACTGCCCATAGAGGTATTATAAAGTTTAACAATATAAATTTTCTGTCTAGGGCATATACACTTAGACTTCATACATATGCTCCAAAATAGCAACAAACATATACTTAGGTTTAAGAACGCAAATTTGAATAATCCTTTAGTATAAAAGAAAATTTATAAATGAAAGACTAAATTTGTTCATAAGATTCTAACCTCGGATTATGGTTAGTTGGAAGCTTGAAATGGTTTCAAAACAGGTTCCTTTACTTCGGTATGACTGAAATTCTTGCTCAAATGGAGGTGATGGTGGCTGATTTTTATGGCTGCCTTGAAGAAGTTCTCTAAGTATTTTGCTTTAGCAAAGAAATGAGAAGAAGAGTGTGGGAACCGTGGAAGAAAAAGGAAGAAAAGATGAAGTCTTTGAAAAGAAGTGATAGAAACAATTATAGAGGAGACATGTTGAAGCATGTCACGGAGGAAATAAAGAAAATGAGGGTCAAGAGTAGTTGGAAAAGATATCCTTATGTCTCATCTAAAGACTTTAACACACATAATGCCAATATGACATTTTTGAGATTTATTAGAAGTTCTAAGGCTTTTTAGTAATCATACTAAATAAATATAGGAGAATTTTAGAAAATTTAAAAATAGATAAAAATAAATATTATAAAATAAATTTAAATGAAGCAATTTTTTTTTTTTATACATTAAAAATTAATTTAATTACCTCAATACCCGTTAGGAGAATAACGGGTGTCACACATGTGAAAGTTTTACATTATTCACAGTTCAAACCATTAATTTAAACTGCTATTTCAAATACCCTATGAGTGAGTCCATCCAAATCTTTACAAAAAGATGTTTATGTCGATTGCCCACTTCCACGAAAAGGCTAGAGCCCTTATAAGTTATCACCCTTTGGCTTCACCCAAAAGACCATATATAAAAGCACTTCACCTTTTTTCTTTTCCTTTTATTTTCTACTTTGGATGTCCCCATTTGTGCACTTTGTGAGGTTTTTTGTTTCCCAAGCTAGGCCAAATGCAAATCAAAAGATCACCACTCACTAGCGTCCCCAGTGCTTTATGCCTTTGCGTTGTGCGTACCTAGTAACTTTGCTTAAATTAAGATAGCCCACAAATCATGCCTCTTTTTTTGGTTGTCAATGTAATACTATTTGTTGTCACTAGTGATGAAATGCTATATATATGTACAATGTCACACATTATGTGTCATCATTGATCGTTGTTGTTACATATGCAGCATTCATATATTACTCCCGTTTGTTTTTGTTCTCAGAATTTTTAGAAATGTTTTCGTACGTTTTTTGAGTAAAAAATTTTAAAAACACTTTCAGCATAATTTTTAAAAAATTCTCATATTTTAAAACAAAAACATTTTCACTTATTTTAAAAACAATATCAAATGGCCTCATTATTTTTTTAGTAAATGTACGGTCCTTTGAAATTAATCACCATCAACAGGGGCACGTTATGTTTTCTAACTACTGAAAAAAGTTTTTTTTTTCCAGCAATCTTATTTATTTTTATTTCAGAACCTGTTAATAACTTTGAGACCATTCAAATTCAAACCGTACATTCTTAATTAGCAACAAAAATTTTTTAAAAAAAGTTCCAACCACATGTTAACGACAATCAGTGACCAAATATGGCTTATTAAGCATAATACTATTATTTTATCTGATTAATGATTCTTCTTTAAACATTGTTCATAAAATCAATTACTTGGACGAAGTCATCATGATGATAGTTGTGGCTCGGGTTTCAAGCAATTTGGTGTATTGATCAATAAGGTGATACACATTCTTGTTTAAGCCATTTGAGAAATGAATTAGAATTGAGAGTTGAAACTAAAAATTTTGTAACGCACGATAAAAAAACACTGTTGAAACAGTGGTTATAACAGCAGTTGAGGCTGCCAAACAGTGTAAACTTTGTAAGGCCATACTATAAATCAATGGCTCAAGGTCTCGTGTGGATCGCAATACATTAGCTTATATATTTATTGTGACATTGTGGCTTGATTTAATCATGATGAGCGTGGCCAGCTCAAGTTATATGCGCACGCATCAGATCATATCGCAAACGATTGTCATGTGAATATGAGTCTAACAATGTACCCTTAATCCTTACCTAAACATGTAGCACTTAATAAATACATTATTAATCCATTTATTTACTTAGTAAATATATTATTTATTGATATTATGTACTAAATAATTACTGACCACAAATTAAAAAAAAAAAATCCTCAAAGCACCCTAATCTCTAAATTTGTTCCAAACCGTAATTATTTGTCAAACACAGCCACTATTGCTAGAGAAGATCACAATAGGGGAATTTCAAGCGCAAAGGATTGGGGAGCCTCACTTATGGACATCAACTACGAGCAACTTCTGGGTAGAGGAGGAGGAGGAGGAAGTGGCAGTATTTTCAAGCGCAAATATTCGGCCATTAACCTCGCTTATCCCCTTAAAATATAGGTTATTTTGCTTCATTCTTCTAACTTATTATGGCCCAAATGAAGGGTAAATTAGATCAATTTCATTTTTGGAGGGTTGAATTTGAATGTACAATTTTAGTGGGAGGATTTGAGGAAAGCATTTTGAAAGAACAAAAAAAAAAAAAAGTTTTATTTTTTAATTCATTCCTAATTCAATAGAGACAAGAAACAATGTTTAGGAGAAAAGAAAACTAGAAGGAAAAATCAAGAAAATCTTTTGTTGAGGGGGGGGGGGGGGGGGGGTGGGTGTTTGTGTTTTTCAGTTAAATCTCTCTGAGAGAGAAACTGATCTTATTCATACCGAGTTATAATTGCAACTAAATATATAACTAATCTCTCGCGAAAACCAGATCTAATTACTAAACTTCAAACAGAATTGGTTCTAATAACTAATCACCTATTGAACATATTCTTGTGTAGCAATAGTCATCTGAGGTGGCATATTGTGCGCTGGCTTAGGAGTCTGACCTGCTAGTCCAGCTGCAATGGCAAAGTTTGCAAAGTGAGACTTCTGAGTTTAGGGGCCAATGTGGAAATTATGCATAAGTTCACGAAGGCAGAAAATAATTTTATTTATTAACTTTATTTATTTATTTTGTGGTAGTTAAGGACCCAAAAACAAACATAACACCACAAGAAAACAGCAGGCACAAGGAAAGGAGGCTCAAAAAGAAGCAAAAACGTTAAGGGACATGAGAGAACAAAGCCTCAGGGACAACAGCTGGGAAGAAAGAGCCCAACGAGAGACTGAATGGGCAGCGACATTCCCTGTCTTCCTGATCCAAGAGAAAGAGCAGGACTGGAAAATCAAATTCCTCCACCAGGTTCTCCGTAGCCCAACCAACCGGACCTCTTCCCACAACAAGCAATGTCTCCCTCATAAATCACATTCCTTAACCCCCCATCTCTGCAGTAAGCCCTTGGCTTCTCCAACCTCCGTGGGAACGGGGTCCAACTTCCTGCAGCACAACTTCACGACAATCTCCTCCGAGTCCCGAGGCACTACAGCGATGGCACAGCAATCCACAGGGAAGGCTGCATCAAATTAAACTTGATAGAGCCAGCCGGAAGAAGAAAGAGGTTGTTGGTGGGGGGGGTGGGGCGGACCAGTCGGTCTGGACCTGAGAGGAACGGCCCTCCTCTTTCTCAGCAAACAGGCAAACTCCTCAATCCGAAAATATATCCTTTAGCCTAATCGGTAACTAGGGTGACAGTTTCCTTGTTTTATTTTTATGGTAGGATATGAAAAAACAATTTCCCACCAAAAACTTTGTTTTAAATCCTCACATATATATTAAATTTTGTCATTTTCATAAACTTATTATTATTATTATTATCATTATTATTTGACGTGATTTTAACCCTATGCAATGTTCAGAGACCTAGAACATACCGTAAGCTCATCACCCTGAACAAGATCAGCCTCGAGAAAAAATATGATTAGAAGAATCCGAAATACAAAAAGAAACAAAAATAACGCAATTACATTAAGCAAATATGTATTGGAAAAAAAAAAAAACAGTAGCAAAGGGACTTTTTCCTACCAAAATGTAGAGCATACTCAAATTTAATACTCTTTCCTCTGGTAATAAATTTAATAACTCGTTCAATCTTGACTTACCACTTTCATTTGATGCAAGAACTCACACAGGCAAAAGAGCTGACAATATTGAGCCAGAACACCCGGAGACGTTTTCACTTTTCAGCACCCAAAATAAATAAATAATAAAAAAAAAAGCACTAGCGTAACGAGTTAGAACGAACCCCCAAAACCTGCATTGTTTATCAAAACAGACTTCTTATTCCACCTAACAAAATTTTAAAATACCAAACCAAAAACAAAAAGGGGACTTCGGTAAATTACTAAAAAATACAGCACTCAGCGTTCTTTCGCCTTTGTGAGGTGCAATCCCCAGCTTGCTATAATCAAAATTAAATTTGTAAGGGAACAAACACATTGACATCTCTCCTCCTTAAAGTTGACAACAAAAAGGCAGCTCTTACGCATTTCCATATTCGAACCCCGCAACGTCTCGCTTGCTTGTTAAAGAATAAACATCGTATACCATGCACCGAACTCAAGAATCCAATGCGTTTCTAGCGTTCAACTCCCTTTGAAAACTCGTTTCCTCCGCAACAAATACTGGAACTCCAGTTCCCTCTCTGGATATAATTGCATTTGGACTTTCTGTCAAAATCAGCTGCCGCTTGTTGAAAGGAATCAAAATATTTTCCAGAAGAAAATTTTGGTTTCCGCATCTTTTATCAGAAATGCACAGAAGTCCGTCGAGTTGGGTTTCCTGAGAAAAATTCTCACTGTATCTTGAAAAGGTTCTTCAATTTCACAACCAGTTTCCATTCTTCCATTGATAGATCGTCCTAAACATTTTGAACCACAGTTAGAAAACAAAAAAGGGAAAAAAATAGCAGCTAATATCTATGGAGTTGAAGGAGATGGTATTTAGAGCTTTCTGCTTACTCGGTAATTAGCTTTCAGGAGATCAATCGACCTTCTTGAGATATGACTGACTAGCTCATCTTCTATCTCAAAATGCCGGCCGAACATTTTCTGCTGTTCCTCCGAATTGCTGCCAACAATCTGCAAAAGCACGTGAACAAACTCCTGAATGAAAAAGCGAGAAGACAAAAAGGGGACAAAGACTTGACAATTTGCTCCAAAGGATAGGACTTATGACAGAGCTAAACTTCTGAAACCTCTCAGGAATAAGCGGGCAAAGACGAAGGATCTCAAGAAAAGCCCAACAATTAGCACCTAAAATAATGTTAAATGTTCTTCAAATTAATTTCACCTTTGGCACCTAAACTTTCAACAACATGAATGGGTCATTAGCTTTCCAAAATTATGCTAATGGTACCTCTGCAATAGAAACATTAAAAATCCATCCATTGTGAGACGCATGTGATTCACTAGCGAGTAAGTTTGTTTTCAATGTCTCTAATTCTGCCGGACAACTTGTTCTCTTAGATTTTAGGAAATTTAAAATACAACTCAGAGATGGTTAAACTTATGAAAGAATTGCATTAAGCTTCCTGGCATCATCTGGAAGTGTCGCATTTCAAAATTTAAAAAGTGTGAAACAGAAAGAATTAATAGACGAAGTGACTTAAAAAAGAAAAAAAAATTACAACATGCTGAAAAACATGTATTTTCATTACTGATAATCATGACTACTAATATCTTTACATGAACCACCGTCTTGGGGACTGAATGAATAAAATATTTAAATTCACATCAAAGGTAATGCGTTACATACCTTAATGGCAACCTTCTGCCCTTTCTTGGCTATATCAACAGGTTTATGGTTATTTTCAATTGAAGCAATGCGACCAATATCAATGAAATCCCTTTGAGGAATACATATAGGAGTTCCAACCTACACGGAAAGCAAAATGAGCGTCAATACTGGTTTAACAAGAAATAAACCATCATATGTTAATCTTATTATTACAACAAATTGAAACTCATTGGAGTCTCATGTGAATTTTTACAGGCATAACAAAAAATAGAGTACAAAATTCAGAAACAAAAACAAATAGGGTCGGCAAATCTACTTGATTGCTATGGGGTGGGGATTTAACAAAAATAACATCACAAACATGGACACAGAAGCGAATTGGGTACCGTCTAGGATGAAAAAGAAACATTTTTTGAAGCAATTCCACATGAGATGAAGGTCCCATAACATAAAGCTTGAGGCAAATTCTTTAGAGGAAATAAAAAAAAAATACTGCGAGCTCAAAGAATGAATTACAGCTCTCTATTCAACTTAACTTCCACAAGCAAATTCAACCAGGCCATAGAAAGAAAAAAAAAAATAACAGTTTTAAAGACTCATAAAAGACTTATAAAACTGTAGGAGAAGGAACTTAACAAGAACCAGGGTAAATTTCAGCACCCGAATCTCCTTTAAACTTGATTTTCCCATTAGAAAAAAAAGAAAAAGAAAAAGAAATATATCCCCTTACCCCATCAAAAACTAATTATACTAATTATACAGCCATAGCATATTCACCCCAATCTAGAATAAATTAAAAAAAAAACTTTAAACGGTACCTTAGCGATGCCCTCAAGAACATCAACTCCCAAGACAATAGGATCCTTCTTATTGAAAATGCAATTTGGTAAAATCTTGAGAACACAGGGGAATACTGCATCATCAGCTGATTCCTTCTTCTTTTCCTCCTTGATGTTGTCTATATATGCCTTGAATTGGTCGAACAAGTGATAGATTATATCGGCAATAAATATCTTTACGCCCAACTCATCTGCAAGTTCGCGGGCCTCTGGTGTCACTTTGACATCAAAAGCCAAAATTGTGGCAAACTCCTTTTTCTTTTCTAGCATCACACTGGCCTTCATGACATCCTTCTTATGAACAGGACCTATATTTATACCACAGACGGGAATATTTACTTCCGGTGTCTTTAAAAACTCCAGCAATGCTTCCAAGGAACCTAGCGTGGATGCTTGTACACAAACTCCTTCACCACTTTTGTCAATCCTGCCCATAACTGACTTCATATCTTCCATGGCAGCTTCCTTGATATCTTCCACGTCATCCTGAGGTCCCACCACATAAAGACTAGTACCAGCAACAGCATGATCAAGGCCCTGCATTAGATATTTAAAGAAAATTACTCCCAGAACAGTGTATATAAAAATGTTTAAAGCCTATAAGCATGGAGGGTTGGGCTCAAGTTCAATCTAGACTAATCACCTGTGCTGTGATCTTGATTCCTTGAGCAGCCTTGATCTCCTTGTGATGCAGATACGTTCCCTAACATTAAAACACCCGATGTATAATCATCCAACATATTTCATAGACACAGTTTGAGGTAAACATATGCATGCTGCTTAATATGTCCAATTCAAAATTGGAAAAAAATATTCTGAACTTTTAGAATGTCTTATTGATAAAAATAAGCTTTGCACATAACACTCGTACATTCAAGTCAAATATGCCACATGAAAAACAATTTCGTATGTACGGTAAGTTGGATATATTCAGCCCAGTCCAATCTCATCCAATATCCAGTTCTATCGAGCATTGTCCAAAAAACAGGGTTACAAAAAAGCCCGGATATCACTAAAACTGGAAATGAAGGTGAAAAACAACCCTTCAGTTGTCATCCCAAACGCATGAGAATCAGCACAAGAACCTGGTAATGCACAGGCAACCAAACGAAAATTTATTGTCTAGGACAAAAAAGGTATTTGGAACTATGAGAAAAGCACTCCAGGAACTATGAGAAAAATGTTCCGAGCGAAACTCCCAATTCTGAAAAGCATAATATGGGACTAGGACATTATGTTATCTGATTATGAGACCTGGTAGATGTGACCTCTAGCTTTCAAAGAAAAAGAAAAAGAAAAAAACCTTAACCCAGAGCTCTTTCATCAGATCAGGTGCTAAAGCACAACATGGGACTAGGACAATGAGCGGATGTAGTATTGATGAAAAGTGAAAACTAATTGGAATTAAAACTTTCAATCATGGTATCTATGATTACGAGAATTGGTAGATGTGACCTCTAACTTTCCTTAAAAAAAAAAAATACCTTAACCCGGAGCTCTTTCATCGGATGGGGTGTTAACAAGGCTCGAATAGTTGTAACGATTGGTCCCTTCCAAAAAAAAAAAAAAAACACACATATATTAAATAAACTTTTACTTGTAGAATTCTTAAACCAACAAGAAGAAATTCATGAATAATCTGAACAAACACTAAATAATGATACTAACGACTTAGAGAAATTACAAGATTAAAACACTGGACTACATTTCCAAATAGGTTAAAAGAAGCTGACCTGCATGCCACAAACAACTATTTGATCTCCTTCATGAAGCACACCGTTGACCAATACAACATCGATAGTTGTCCCATGGCCTTCAACCACCTTGACCTCCAATACAGTACACTGACAAAGAGAATAAGCGCTAAGTCAGATTTGTCCTTTCAAATACTCTTGAGTTGAGAAATAGGAAATACAGAGAAAAGAAAGCAAACCTGCACTTCGTTACTGTATGTAAGTTTTTCAACCATAGTTTTTTGGGTCCAATTAACCAATAGCAACAACAAATCAGGAATTCCTTCACCGCTGAAATAGTCACAAGCGCAGAAAATCAGACAACTAGCCAGAAAATACATTGCAGAAGAAAAGGAAAACTCATAACAGGGTGTTGTGCCAAATTCTGTAAATCATACGTAATAGCACTTGTAGGAACAATAAAGTGTGTGTCCCCAAAATCTTTACGCTTCATTTCGTAGTACAATGCAGTGTTCAATCCCTGCTCCTTGAACTGAGTGGTAATCTGATGCACCAAACAAATTTGAACATAAACCAGGAAAATTAAACAGAGAAAATAGAAAAGGGAAGAAAGGTGAAAATCTTATAACCTGAGAAAGTCTCATTCCGAACTCATTTTGTACATCCTTAGATTGTTGACTCAATTGTTTCTCAATTGGTGCATTACGGCGGGATTTCCATCCATAGAGTCTGTCTACCTGAAATTTCGAAAAATAAACGATCACAACCAAAATGAGAAGAAAAAACTTGTTGAGCTGTGATAACTATTCAAAGATTAATCATCCAAGGATAATGCTCACCTTATTCAAGGCAACAATGAATTCTGTATTTCTCATTTTCAGAAGATTAAGTGATTCTATTGTTTGGGGCTCTAAGCCATGCATAATGTCAACAACCAAAATTGCAATATCACATAGACCTGAGCCCCGTGATCTTAGGTTAGTGAATGATTCGTGGCCAGGAGTATCAATAACCAACAACCCCGGAACCTTTAGCGTAGCATCAGATTTTAGCTCCTTTGTTCTCTCACGTATATTCTCCGCAGGGAAATATGTAGCACCAATTTGTTGAGTAATACCTCCAGCCTCACCTTCCTGTACATTAGTGCCACGGATACAATCCAACAGCTTGGTTTTACCAGTATCTACATGGCCCATAATGCAGCAAATAGGTGAACGGAGGTTTTCTTCACGCTTGGTTGTAGCATCTGAAATTTGTGCTTTCTTTTTCACTGTGGCATCTTTTTTCCTATTTTTGTCAGCAACTTCAACATCGGCATCCTTCTTATTTTCACCCTGAAATTTTATTGATTCAGCTGAGACAGGTTTCTTTGCAGCGACTGCTGGCTTGGTATCCGCAGGACGGTCTGAAAATGGGGAAGAAAAGAAAAGAAAAGAAACAAAAATAAATAAACATTATAGAATGAGCTGTCTGACAACGAACACTTCATAAGAAAGAAAACTATATAATGCCATCTCCATCAGGCCAGAAAACAAGCGCATCCCAACAGATTCAAAGCATATATTTCAACCAACACTCAAACATAGAAATCAAGTAATTTCCATTAATAACTAAGCAAGATAGTAATCCTTTAGTTAACGATCTGTATCACAAACCAAAAATTATTATTAGGAAAAAAAATAGGCGTACTTCTTTCTCAATCTTTACTCTCTAGTTAGATCATAGATTTAAAAAAAGAAGGTAGATCCAGATTGAACGAAGGCAAAAAAAATAACAGTGGTTGCAGTATTCAGTCAGACTTAAGTTCAGGCATGCTTCTTTCATAGTTTCAAACAGAAAGTTGAACAGTTCTTCAAAATTTTGTAAGAACAAACACTATAGCAAAAAGGTTTGAATTGCCGTTGAACCTATAAAAAAAAATCGGGCATAAATGATTTGCGCCACCATTACCGATTAAGCACATTTATTGGGGATAAAAAGGTGGAAATCATAAAAAGCAGGTACACATGATTAAAATTTCAACTCAGAGCATATTTATAAAAGGCGTCTTATAGGAATTATGAGCAATAGCCACGATAGATTTAAATGCCGAAGGAAGCTCATTAGCATACAGTTATATAAGTAATAGTTGCAATATTTGGATTGAAATGCTTGCTAACCTTCATCAAAGGCAACAGTTGGGCCAAGGAGAGATTGTCATTTGGTGAATTGGTTTTTTGAGGGAAAATAATTAAAAATAAGAGAAAACAAATAAGTGTTTCATGACGCCGTGATATCAAAGGTAGGGACAATATCTAGTTGAGGGTAACACGAACAGCATGACATTATGTTAGTAGCCAATCATCCACAGTATTAATCAAGATATGATATACACGATAGTAATGCAAACTAAAAGAAAAGAATAAAATGCAAAATTACACTATAGGCCTGCTTACCTGCATTCCGAGAATCTGATACAGACTTCTTCAATTCTTTTTTTACAATAGGTTTACTCTCAGAGTCAACCTCTTCATCGGCAAATGCGCTAACAGAAAGATTGACATCATCCCAGCTCTTTGCATCCCATTCATCCTCATCGTCATCATCTTCCATCCCATTCTCATTAACGGCCTCCGAAACCTCGGATTTCTCCTCCACATCAACTGATTCTGTCTCTTCAACCTTCACTGGTTCCATTAAATCCACCTCAGTCTCGATCTCTTTTTGGCTTTCCTTCTGCTCTGCATGTTCAACTGCCTCAGCAGGAATTGCACCATTTGCTTGGTGGGACCCCGGCTTTGACTTCTTTTTCTGGTACAATGGTCTTTTAGTCGGTGCACTAGTGTCACTAGTAGATGGAGGCAATCCACCTGCATTAGAAAGTATTTGGTTTCTCATTGCCTCCAGTCTACGTGCTTCCTCCTTCTGCTTCGCACTCAAAAGCTTGCCTTCCTGTCTCTTCTTTTGCAGCTTCTCTTTTTCCCTTTCCTTTTTCCTGCGCTTGGCCTCTTCCGCTTTCCTCTCCTCTTCCTCCTTCCTCAACCTCTCTTCTTCCTCCTTCCTCGACCTCTCCTCTTCTTCTCTCTTTGCCCTCTCTTCAGCTTCTTTCCGCCTAGCAATTGCTTCTTGCATCTCCCTGACATGCTTTGGAATTTTCTTCTCTGCACCTTTACCCTTTGCTTCAGTCTTTTTGGGCTCCATTGCTTCGGTTTTTGCCTTATCACTTTTTTCATCCTTTCCGTCAACAGAAGAAGGTGTTGCAGCTGCTGCAGCAGCTGCCGCCTTTTTCTCCTTTTCCTTCTCCTTCTTCTTTTTCTTTTTCTTCGCTGCAGCGGACTCCACACTTTCTTCTTCACCTTCTTTTTCACCATCAACCGCATCAGCTGTTTCAGGTTGAACCTGAACTTTCTCCTCTTGTGGAGGAGTTGGAGGAGCAGCAGTAGGCTGTGATCCTGAAGGCCCCTCACCAAGCTCAGCGAGTATTTTATCCAAATCTTCCTCTTCTTGGGCAGTTCTTCCACTCTTCTTCTTCTTCTTTTTCCTTTTCGAAGTTTCTAATACTTCTTCACTCTTTTTAACTGCAACACTACTAGTAACCACAGTTGACAGCTCAGGTTCAACCACATCCGCGACTTCGCTCCCATCCCCAACATCTTCACTCAATTCAGTGAAAGCAACGTTGCTTTTCTTTTTAGAAGATTTCTTTTTCCCTGAAAATGAAATCGCCGAAGTATCTTCATCCTCCAAAGTTTTATTACCAACTCCAGACAGTTCAGAAACAGAGGCATCTTCATCAATTCCCTCATCAAGCAATACCGTGTTAAACGAACTGCCGCCGCTTTTTTTTGAAGCCTTTGACGACTTCTTTTTCTTACCCGAGAAAGTAGTAGGAGCAACATCGTCCTCCTCATCTTTGTTTCCATCCTCATTCTCATCCCCATCATCAACGGCATCACCACTAGCGGCAGTAAACACACTACCTCCCTTCTTCCCACCTTTCGATGACTTCTTCTTCCCTGCAAACTCAACAGCAAGGACTTCCTCATCATCCTCAACCTCTTTAACATCATCCACTGAATCATCAACCACCTCTCCATCATTCTCACCCTCGTCATCATCAATAGCGGTGAAAGCTGAGACAATAAACAAACTTTCACCACTCTTTTTCATTGACTTGAAAGGCTTCTTCTTCCCGGAAAAACTCACCACCGGGGCATCATCATCTTCCTCCTTGCTCTGAGCCTTATCATTGTCATCACCATCACCATCATCAACATTAGCATCATCTTCATCTCCAAGCAACCCAAAACTCGAAGCGCTAAACACGCTATTCCCACCGCCTTTTTTTTGACTTCCCCTTCTTCTTACCTGCAAGAACCATTTCCGGAACACCAACTTCATCCTCTTCCGCCGCCTTTTCTACGTCTTCCTCTTTGGGCTGGGAAGCTTTCCCCTTCTTCCCCTTCTTCTTCCCCGTAATCACAATCTTCTCTTCTTCAACTTGGGGCTCTTCCGAGAGCTCGGTTCCAATAGAGTACTCATCATCGTCGATAACCAGACCCTTCTTCTTCGACTTCCCACCCGCGGCGGCTAGCGGCGGGTTTTCATCATCCCCACGAGCATTCCCCTTCTTCCGACCCATTGAGATTTCAACAAATTGAGGTCAATACGTACGAGAAAAACCCTAATCCAAATCAAAATCAACAATGAAAAAAGGAGAAAATTACGCAATAAACAAAATTAGATCCAGGAAATCAACGCAAAAACAATTAAAAAAAAAACAGAAAACGAAAACTGCTGGATTCCTTTGCGATTGGCGATACGAATCTGATCGCCACAGACAAAAACTCTAATTCTTGGAAGTATTTTTTTGCACATGAATGCTTTTGTTCCGAGTGGGATGTGTAGAGCTAAGTAATTACTCTCGATATTCTAGAGAGAAAGAACAACTTACTTGATCACCAGAAGTGAGAGAGAGGGGCGAAGATGGAAGGCTGAAAGGGAAAGAGAAGTCGGAATTGGATTTTGAGCAGAATTTTGTGTAAGGGAGAAGGAAAACGCAGCCACAGGCCCAGCGAGCTTGAACAGAAGAATACCGCGTTGAGTTTGTTTTCTAGAGGGCTGGCTCAATCTGTAGCGAAATTCCTGAGCCATCCAACGCCGTCGTTTCGTTTTTTTTTTCCTTCTGTTTTTTGTCAACATTCATTTTGTCTAAAGAAAATATAAATTTAATGGAATTATTATTAAATTTTAGGGGCCCCTCTTGTTATATCCCTAAATTTTAAATAGTAATTTTATTTTTAACTTTTAAAATTTTTTATTTTATTTTTATATTTTAAAATTTATTATTTTATTTTTAAATTTATAAAACTTTTTATTTCAAATTTTAAACTTTTAATTTTTTATTTAAATAAATAAAATTAAACCCACTTAAAAGTTAAAAATCTCATTTTTATTGTTACTGATAAACTATATACGAACTATATAGTTCTTAAAAGTTTAAAGAATAAAATAATAATGTTTAAAAAAAAAGTTTAAAATGTAAATAAAAAAGACTTTAAGATTAAGATTGAAACACTACCTATGCTATTAACCCTAAATTTTAATTATTAACGAAGGAAAAGAATAATATTTTTTTGCTTTCAAAAAAAGAATATTTTTTTTGGGAGGAAGACAATAGGAAAAGAATAAATTCTTTAATAAACCTTGCACAAAAAGTAATAATTTTTTCCATAAAAACAAGCATTTTTTTTTTTCAGATAGAAAACTAGAAAAATCATCGATCGATCCCATTGTCGTCGAAGGACGACATCTTAAATGAAAGAACCGAGTTATTTCCACCCTCTGTCTGTCTGTCTGTCTCCAAAAAGCACCTTTTTTTTGTTTTTTTTTCTGCTAATTAATCAATAGCTCTCTCTCAACTGACCAAACCCTAGCCACCAAATCTTCCCCAATCCAGAAAAAAGCTTCAGAAAGAGCTCCTGTCATCTCCTCCTCAGCAGCCGATCTCCACCTGGTATTTCTCTCTTCCCCCTTCTTCTACTTCTCCTTTTCATCGCTTCACTCTTATTCTTCTTTTTGTATTTTCCCATTCTCATAATTTCTTTTACACGTTTAAAAATCGGTACATAAAGGGAATCTCTCACTTTTTTCATTTCATTTTTTTGTTTGTGCCTGGCCTAATTGTATGGGCAATGGCTGTAAACGAGTTTTGTGATTATTGAAGTATCAGAATTCAATGCATGTATGATTTTCAGTGATTCTATTTTTTAAAAAAGTAATAACTTTAGAAATTAGAAGTATGGGCTTTCTTTAATGTTCTCAAAAAGTGAGGTGAAAGTTGCTGGAGTTTGGTTTTTATTGAGAGAGCAGATTAGATATTGCTGATCAGTATTAGTATAGTTATTCGCTCTAAATAATGTCCAGACAATCATAGCAGAATATATATATATTAGAAACTAAAATGTACCTTGTTTTGCAGCTGTATAAATCTTTTCTTCTGCTTTGGAGGGTTGACATTCAACGAGGGAGAATTGTAGTTTGAAGAGTGCACAAACTGAGGATATTTATGTTGGCTTAGAATATTATTAATGTGCCATTGTATAAAGAAATGAGGTTTCAGAAAGAATAATGTAGGTTTGGGGAGGAAGTTGAGGTCTCGGAATTGGCATTGGCGTAGAAAACAGAGGGATGCAATTTATTTGGACTGTGAATCACGTATGTTTCGGCGACTGGGATGGTTCGTTGGTCTAAATTATAGAAGCTGGTCAGGAAAGAGGTTGACAGATGCCAATGCACACCCGGCTAAGGTTAAGCCGGTGGCTATGTTTGACACAATACAAGAGATTGCTATTTACATTCATAGGTTTCACAATCTCGACCTTTTCCAACAAGGGTGTGTGCATACTGATTTTTGTTGGCTTAAATCTTCTTCCGAATTGCCACTATTATAGCTATATTTCTCGAATTTTTTCAAACATGGTTTTTTGTTTTTATTTGCATAGATGGTATCAACTCAAGATTACCATGCAATGGGAGGATAACGAGTATACTTCCGTGGGAACTCCAGCAAGAGTTGTACAATACGAAGGTACTTCTTAAGTTGAAGCTTTATTGTTTTCTTCTGCTCAAATGTAACATGTTTGCTAGCGCATCTTGTTGTTTTCCTTAAAAACTATGTCTTGGTGCAACATTGGCTTATTTGATCTCTTAGGTAGAGTTGAATATTTTATTTATTTATTTATGTATTTATTTATTTATTAGGGCTTTTTTTTCGATTGCAGTTCCTGATCTAGGTTCTGATGATGCGTATGGAGTTTGGAGAATTGACGACACAGACAACAGTTTCTATACTCAGCCTTTCCGGATAAAATATGCAAGGCAAGATGTTTCATTGTCGATCATGATATCGTTCAATCTATCTCTTGCCAAAGATGAGGTAATATTCTCTTTCTCTTGGTAAAACACAAACATTACTGCACACATATAGCATTTAAGTATATCTGCTCATGTGTGTCTGAACCAAAATAGAGTGCTGATTTTGCAAGTCATGTACAAGGAATTAGAGGTGGTTTCATCCTTGTGAAAAAATTTGGCTTCTGAGTTGGCTTGCTCAAGTTTATTATATCTATAAAAGTCCTATAGTACGAATTCAAAGTTTAAACCCATCACTATTCTCTACCATGATTCAAGGTTTTAAAAGGCAAAAACGGGAATTGAGGCGTTTTTCTAATCAAGGCAAGGCATAAGCCTCGAATGTAAAATAAAAAATTCATAAAATTGAATAAAATTCATAAACATGCCATAAAACACACATTTAGTTCATCACAAAACCATAAAACACACAATAAGAAAGTGCATAAAACATATACAATATAATACATATGCTACTGCTAATCTTATGTAGTTATACTTATATGTATTTTATAGGACACAAAATAACCTTTTTTTTTTTTTGAGAAAATGAAATACCTATATATCTAAATGAATAAAAAAACACAAAATGCTCTCTTTATATAACTTTCATTTTATATAACATTATTTTTGTATAACACCTACTTCTATTACAATATGCATTATTGCAGTAGCTATAAGAGGGGGGAAAAAGCCTACGGTGGAAAATAATAGAAAAAGAAAAAAAAAAACCTAAGGAGTAAGGGTTGAGGAGGTTGAAATATGGTGGTGGCTGTTACCGGTGGGTCATCACTAGTTGCTACAGGGAGTGGGCTTGGAAGTTGCGGGTTTGATGATGCAGAGATGGTCGATGATGAAGATAGGGGTTGATGATGAAGAAGTGTCAAAGAAGATAGTAGACTTAGGGTTTAAAGCCCAATTTCGGTATTGGGCTGACTATCTTTTAAAAAAAGGCTGGGTTGAGAGCTGGCCCAATTTGGCCTTCAATCTGAGGCTCATGCCTTATAAGCCTTAAAGCAAAAATGCCTCAAGGCTCACACCTGTGTGAAAAAAGGCACAAGCCTTATCCAAGCCATTCAAGGCTTAAGCCTTAAAAGTGCTGATCGAGCGCCTCAAGGCATGCGCCTCGAACGCGCTTTTTAAACCATGCTATGATTTTAGTACTCTTAAACTCTTAAAGCCAACTTACTTGTCTTCAAAACACGCACACACGCACTATATGCTTGAATATCTAATGTCCATTTTTGGTAGAATGTATGTTGGTTGGGTTGATAGTCTTGAATGTTGATATTTGATTTTCAGGGTCCACCCACTTCTGCTGTGATTTTGAAGTTTGAACTTATGTATGCTCCAATATCACTGACTGGGTGAGTTGATAGATTTTGTATTTCATAATTCTTCACTTAATGGACTTCTCACTTCCAGCAGAAAATCCATTCTTTTTCTCTTCTTTTTTTTTTTTCCCAGCATACCTTGTGGTTTTGCAAACTCAGGTTAGATCCTGCACATTGTAATGATGGCGATATGCAAATTTGTAGTTCTGACTTGCAGGCTTCTCTAAGTTCTTGCTCTGCTGCAGTCCATGAATTTCGCATTCCTCCCAAAGCACTTTCGGGTTTACATTCATACTGCCCTGTTCATTTTGATGCATTTCATGCTGTGCTTGTTGATGCAAGCGTACACATCAGTTTACTCAAAAGTGATGCTTATGCAGCCCTGACAAAGCGAGCGAGGTTTGTCAACTTTTACCAGTTTTGGGAAGTTTACAACCATTATAGAATTCTAACAAAGCCACATATTCCTTTTAAGGCAAACTGATTTGTTGAAGTAATTGCATTGGTTGGATTATTTCAGCGATTTTCATAGTTTGGAAGTTGTTGCTAATGAAAGCTTTGATGGATCAAATCGAGTATGTTCTCACACTTTCAATAATTTTCTATTAATAGTTGCAGGAACTGTTTTTGGTCAAAAATCATTTACTTGTTCATTTTATATGCTATCTTTCTTTCTTTCTTTCTAATGATGGTTGAAGTTTCTGATCATACTAGGCAGCAGGTCAGGTGGCTTCTGCAGATGCAAAATGTGTCATGCTTGTTAAATCATTATTAGCTGCTCGGGACATTCTGCTTGAAGAGTTACAGTGGCTTAGCAAAGCAATTGGTCAACCGCTTGACTTGATGGATTTTATATCTAAGATGGATGATATAAAGTTTCCCGATTCTGCCCCTCAAGGAAATGCAAGTCCACTAAATGGAGAAGTTTCTGTACAAGGCAAGCAGCGAAATGGTCTTGAGGTCCTTACTTATTTCATGCAGCGTTGTTTTTTTTGTCTTTATTTGCAAGTTCTAGGCAAGGTTTTGTTGCTGAATATTTCTTTGTTTTTTCTGCAGAAGACAACCAGTGTTTTACACCTTCAAAGCAATGAATCGCTTCTCTCCTTGCCAAGGAGTGTTGTTTTGAACGCTCTTCATTTATTGGGCGATCAAGTTTCATATTTATGGAACACTTTTTTGCAGTTCCACAGGTTGGAATTTATTGCATCACTATATTTTATTTTTTAGATGCTGTCATGTTTTTCAAATCTCAGTTTGGTTGGTTGCTTGGGTTCCTTGTGCAACATATATGCATGGAAGCAGCAAACTTCAGTTGAATTAGGGGAGAGAAAAAAGAGGGGTGGGTTGGGGTGGGGAGGAGCGCAATGTGCAAGGAAAGTGCCTTTTTTTTGGGAAACAAAGGGAGAGACAAAAGTCATTTTCTTTTTATGTAAAAGAAAATTTTAGTTGAACCTATATATGTAACTTCTACGAGAATTTGTATAGTATTTGTTAATTTAGAAAAAATACGATCAAAAAGTTTCATCCAGGATGCTAGAATAAAAGTGGCTTTACTCAAGAGGTGTTGGTTGGAATGGTTAGGCCTATGGTTTGCTTACCTAAGGTCTGGGGTTTGAACCTCCTCATGGGCACCTATGTGACAAAACTCATAGTTTCCTACCTTCCAAAGTTGTGGGATTAAGCGGAAAGAAAATTTCAAAAAAAAAATTGTATAACAGAAGTGTCTTTTAGCAATTGGAAAGAAAATGATTTAATCTTTAGAGGTGTGTTGCTAACTCTGCTCTGTTATTCTACAATAGAACTTCAAGAATATGGTTTAATTACATGCACATCTCTGGGTCTGCTGATATCTAGCTGTGAACTCATAGAGTGAGATGGCCTGTAACTTTCTAAAGCTTCATTAAGATTTCTGATGTTTCACAGGGTCTTGGAATTCTTTTTAATTTTTTTAACTAACCAGCTTTTTGTTTGTTGATATGGAGTTGTATGTGAATTTCTCTGCACACTATAAGAATAATAAATGAAAAAAAGACTTGATGCTATAGTTTGATTGTGGCATGATGTGGTGCTTGTTTGTGGCATTCACTTTGTTTCAGGTCCAATAGGACAAGGATATTGGAATGTTTGCGGGACACATGGGCCAAAGATAGAAGAGCTGAGTGGTCAATATGGATGGTGTACTCTAAGGTTGAGATGCCTCATCATTTTCTGAATAGTGGTGCCGATGATTCGTCCCACCATGCTGTTCATAAAAGAGTATCGACTATGTTGAAGTTAACAGATGATGTAAGTATTCATAAAAGAAAGAGGCCATTCAACGTTTTTTGTATTACCATTTTGCTGAAAGTGTAGTTTTGGACCATAATTTTAACTGTGAACTATTAATTCTTCACTTCATGATCTGTGAATGTGGAAGTAATTCTCTTATGATTAATACAGCCTGCCCATGCTGCTGCTTTGCGCGCTGAGCGCCATCGACGAAGTATTGCACAAATGAAGGTGAGTCCTGCCCCTCGAGAAGTGATTGATTGAATATATGTTTCATTATTTGGTTCTTTTCTGAATACACGCAGTGATTCCTTTACTGCAGATCAATAATCGGTCAATACAAGACATGCACATATTTGGAGATCCTTTGCGTATTCCTGTTCTAATTGTGGAACAAGTCATGAATGCACCGAGGCGTACTACTAGTGAGAATTCTTACCTGAGACATTTGGATGTAACTAAATCACCTGATTTACTCGGTGCACCTGGCTCCGAAGCTGGAGACAATCTAACTGGCATGACCAAACAACCATATGGCCGCATCTTAAAGATTGTTGTTTTTGTGCATGGTTTTCAGGCAAGTCTTCGACTCAACTTCTCTTTCTATAAGCTTGAGGATCTCATAAAATTTATTGGAAATTTGTTGGGTTTGTTAGCTTAAATCAATCGAGTTACATCCAGGTTGTGTGGAACATACATCCGTACATATACATATATATATGAATGAGTGTGGTTTCGGTGTGATGCAAAAATATTATTTGGATTAGACGGTTGTAATGAATTGGATAATTAACCAAAAAAATTTACGATAATTAATGCGATTGAGTTCTTATCACCTCGCATAATCATTGTTGCTAAAATATACCCTTATGAACATAACCATGGAAAACAAGTTTATGTACACACACACACTAGAAACCTTCACTTTGGAAGATCCCTGCAATTGACAACTCCACATGGACTCCCCAAAGGAACATGTGGTTATATTATATATATATTTCTTACTTAATTCTGGTTCGTCATTTGTCTTTTAGTTTTGTAATTCGTCTTACACTTTCCTTACTGGAGTCTAAATGCCTATAGTTTCTTGGATCTCTCTAGCAATTCATATTGTGTTCTGCAAAAACCACTATTTCATTGATTCAGTGTACTACATTGTAGTTTTAATTGTAATCGCCAAAATAATTTTACTTCTTGCAATTTGAAACGACAGGGGCATCACCTAGACTTAAGGCTTGTACGTAATCAGTGGCTTTTGTTTGATCCCAAGATAGAGTTTCTGATGTCTGAGACGAATGAAGACAAAACATCTGGAGACTTCAGAGAAATGGGACTAAGACTGGCTCAGGAAGTGATAGCGTTTGTTAAGAAGAAAATGGACAAGGCGTCAAGACATGCAGTGCTTGGCGATATTAAACTAAGCTTTGTAGGACATTCCATTGGAAACATAATTATAAGAACAGCATTAACAGGTAATAAAACACCAGGCTTGTGTGGCTTGTTTTTCAGATCAGTTTGTTGTTGTTTGGTGCTGGACTTTTGAGGTTGTCTTTTGCAGAAAGCATTATGGAGCCATACCTGAGGTACCTGTATACGTATGTCTCTATATCGGGTCCACACTTGGGGTATCTTTATAGTTCAAACTCTTTGTTTAACTCTGGACTGTGGCTTTTGAAGAAGTTCAAGAACCCACGGTGCTTTCATCAGCTAACTTTCACTGATGATCCGGACATTCAAAATACGTTCTTTTACAAGCTGTGCAAGGTACTTGAAATAATATGATATTTTGTCAATTTTTGCTCAAGCTGTAGATATGCAGCTTTCATGTTCTTTGTTGTCGTTCTATTCTATCTCCTCTATTGCTTCTTATACGTGCATCCAAGTAGTGTCTTGAAACAATAAAAATAACTAGATTATGACTCACAGAATGCAATGGTGTCTATAAAATTATTTGTGCTATTGGGAAGGCTTTGTGTTTATTGGTTGTTCTAAAAGGATTCTATTTCTCTTACAGCAAAAAACACTACAGTACTTCAAGCATATTATCCTGGTATCTTCACCGCAGGTATGCCAATCTCTTTTGCGGACCATTTTAATGAAAACATTATTTTTTGTCATGGTAAAATTTAGTTAATACATTAAAAATAAATAGTGCTTTTCACATCTCCATTTAAAATTTCTATCTTGTTTTGTTTACTAACCAAGCTGCTTTATTTACTCGTCCTGTTTCGTAGGACGGTTACGTGCCATACCATTCTGCGAGAATTGATATGTGCCGGGCAGCTGCAGGGGACCATTCAAAGAAGGGCAAAATATTTCTGGAAATGCTGAATGATTGTTTGGACCAAATCCGGCCAGCTTCACCTGATCACAGGGTGTTCATGCGCTGTGATGTCAACTTTGATACCTCTTCCTATGGCAAGAACTTGAATACCTTCATTGGTCGGGCTGCTCATATTGAGTTTTTGGAGTCCGATACTTTTGCAAGGTTCATGTTGTGGTCTTTCCCGGAACTATTTCGGTAACGGCAGCACAAACCTGCTTCTCTTGTCGAACCCACCTGTCTGATCTTGTCTTCCACGCGGTGTCCAAACCTCGGAATTTGATGACAGAGATGAGGGATGCTGCAGGCGGAGTGTTGAAGAGGTCATTGTATATTACTGGGGCAAAATTGTGCCATAGTCCAGCAGAAAAATTTACACCAAAGATCTCTAGGAGATAGTTGTGTAAATTATCCTAGGATTTAGATAAATTTTCTTTTTGTGAATATGCTCACTTCCAGCCATAGCTAGAAGGATCATGTAGCTCCAATCCAGACAAGTGGGGTGAACGTTGCTCGGTAATAAAAATTTGGTATATAATAATAATCTTTCTTCTTCTTTTTTTTTTTTTTTTGGTGAGGGGTGGTCAGATATATGACAAATTATTGCCGCTTTATCATATGATAATTTATTGTGGCTTTATTTCCACCTTGGTAAATAATAGTTTGGCAAAATCCTTTTTGCAGTTTCAACTACTTTAGCTACGTTAGCTGATTGAAAAAACGGTTGAAACTAACAGTTTTAGTTTTAAAACTGTATCATGTGAGAGTTTTACGTTGTCGTTTTTATGATATCATGCCAGAGTGTTACACTGTTTATAGTTATAACTGATGATTAAAATTTCTCTTTTAAACCGTAAACTTTTCATAAAATTTAAACCAAAAAAAAGGTTTCAGCCGTCCTCTCAAACGGACGCTTTATGATTATCTAAAGTTGTATCAAATCTCAATCCTCGTTGCTTTTTAGGTGATCGTTACCTCTACAAGACAAAAGGGTTAAATTCTCCAAGAGCATTGATGCTGTTTGGCTCATAGCTTCGTGCAGTTGAACCACGACCTTATTCCAGAGTCTTTGAACGTACAAATTTTAGCCTCAGTTAGAACACAATGTGATGGTTTAAACCAGCTAAACGACCTCATACACCATTATTAACATTAATTTTTTCTTTTTTCTAAGAAATGATCATCATTAAGGCTCACATCATTGTAGCGATAGCCAGAGTGAAACTGAGATGGTTTTTTTCAATTTGAGATTTTTTTTTGTCGCTCAAAAAAAAAACATTTAAAATCATAATTGAAACCAAACATTTGAACCAAATGGTTTGAAATTTAAATTTTATTAGAGAAGTCATCGTTGCAAAGTTAATTTAAACCATGATTTTATAATTTGAATTATAGTTTTACACAATCTTAATTTTTTTAAAGCTCTTAAATCTAATATAATTTGTTTAACCAGACAATATTATGGAAAACTTTTTGGTAGACGAACCTAAAAGACACCGTTCTTAATTGTTAAGATTTTTATCAAGTTCTATTGACTTGTTGTACCATCTGGAAAAGAAAAAAATCACAATTTTAATGCAAAAACAAACCGGATTAATTACAAAAATTTCCTTTAATTATGTCTCTTATAATACTATGTTTTTTGAACTTAATACGTAAGATGTGTTCTTGAACTATGAAATATTAATAAAAAAACTAATTTTATTAAACTTTTAATAAATATTGTTACATAGTTAACATTTGATACATAATATTAGAGTATATTATTAACGTTAACATGTCTAAAGCTAATTTAAATTTAAAAAATTGATAAAATTTATAATTTTGATTGTTTAAAATATAACTAGAAAAACCTTTAAAAAATTAATGCCCAAAATCATAATTTAGGGGTTTTCTTATTAATATTTCATGGATTGGAAACAAATGTTACGTTTTAAAGCTAATTTAAATTTAAAAATTTAATAAAATTTATAATTTTAATTGTTTAAAATATAAACAGAAAAACGTTTAAAAAATTAATGCCTAAAATTATAATTTAAAGGGTTTTCTTATTAATATTTTATGGATTGGTAATAAATATTACGTTTTAAATTTTAAAGTACAGTGTTTTAGAGGTTATAATTGAGGAGAATTTTTGTAATTAATAAAATATATATATATATATATATATAAACAAGAACTGACAGGGCGAAGCGTGGGCATGTAACGTATCATATAGCGCGTAATTTGGAAGCAAGCCGAGAAATTCGAAGCAGATGGAAAAGTTGCTGACCAGGATTCTATTTGCTTTATCTTTTTTTTTTAAAAGATTTTAAAAGATTTTCTTTATCCTTTTAAAAACGCACCTTTTTTTCAAACTTCTAATCCCAAAATTATCTGCTTCTCCAAAATTATCTGCAGCCAATCTCCGTTTCAATCGTTGAGACCTTCTAATTATCCAGAACCGAAGAAACTCACAACGATTTATATATACATATATATATATATATATGTATATATTTATATTTAACTGGATGTTCCGTTTGTGAGTCTGCAAATACTGAAGTAAAATAGTAATCAAGAATTCTGGTGTCTTCAACAATGGAGGATTTCTCTCTCCCTCGCGATTCCTATTTTCTGGGACTCGACAGCTCCACTCAGTGAGTTGAATGACATATTCAGATCGCCAGAATTCTTTTTCGATATTTAGCCCTTAATCAAAATGGTTAATTTTATTGGAAAATTGCATTTCAATTTGGGAATTGAATTGGCTGAAAATAGAATAATTTGTTGTTGGTGTGTTTCTGTGTGTGTTCTTCAGGTCCTTGAAGGCCACAGTGCTGGACTCGGATCTCAACATTGTTGCTTCAGAGCTCGTCCATTTCGATTCCGATTTGCCTCATTACAAGACCAAAGATGGAGTTTACAGAGATCCTTCCGTCAATGGCAGAATCGTTTCGCCCACTTTGATGTGGGTTGAAGCTCTTGATCTCATGCTCAACAAGCTTTCTAATTCAAGTTTGGATCTTGGGAAAATAACCGCCATTTCTGGCAGTGGACAACAACATGGTATAGTAACGCGCTATAATATATAAAAATAAGATATTTGTGTGAACCAAGATTATTAGTTTGTTGAAGTCTTTAGTTTCTTAGTTGAATTCGGATGCCTCCATATACATGTTGATGCTGATTATCATTAATGACGATGAGCGCCAAGATTGACATATAAAACTGTGTGGATCTTTATGCCATAGTCCGTACGTCCCGAATCTGGCATATGAATTTGATTGATTAAAAAGGGTAGTGATAAATAATGTTGATCTTATACGTAGGCTTAAAGATGTGTGATTGAATTATTATAAGATTTTTGAAAACTTCCATTTCGTGATTAGTTTTTCTCTTTATATATATCTAATACTTTCTCTCCTTTATCTAGCTATAATCATTCTTTCTTTGTCATGTCTTAGGTAGTGTCTATTGGAAAAGTGGCAGTTCTTCAATATTATTGTCGTTGGACCCCAAGAAGCGATTGGTGGATCAGTTTGGTGATGCGTTTTCGACAAAGGAGTCTCCAATATGGATGGATAGCAGTACCACAGAGCAGTGTAGAGAGATAGAGAAGGCTGTTGGAGGAGCGTTGGAGCTCTCTCGTCTCACGGGATCAAGGGCTCATGAGAGATACACAGGACCGCAGATTAGGAAGATATTTGAGACACAGCCAGACGTTTATCACAACACTGAAAGGATCTCCCTTGTCAGCTCTTTCGTGGCATCTCTTCTTATTGGTGCATATGCTTGTATTGATGAGACTGATGGTGCAGGGATGAACTTGATGGATATAAAGAAAAGGGTCTGGTCTGATAGAGCTTTAGAGGTTTGTCTGATTTTTTGAGGCTCTGTTCCGCCTCAATAAACAGCCATTATTCGATAAATACCTGATTTTGCATTTTTATTCTTTTTGTGTCTTCCTTTTTTTTTTTATTTGTTTTGTCAAATGCTTCTCCTTCTATTGCAGGCCACGGCTCCTGGTCTGGAGCAAAAACTTGGAAAGTTGGCCCCTGCCCATGCTGTTGCTGGTTATATTGCTCCTTATTTTGTCGAGAGGTTTGTAGCGATTTTCTTTTTCTGTGGAGTTAAAAAATCCATACTTCTCTTGATATTGTTGGTTTGTCTTTTCTTTCCTGCTATTTTTTGGGAAAAAGAAGAATAGTTTTTTGGTTCCTCCAAATATCTGTAATAAATTGTATATTGTAAGTTGATTCTGATCAATGTAGTGTAAGTTAGTTTATGCTTGTAAGGAACTGTTACTGCACCCTACAAGTCAAATATGAATATTTTTAATAGACGTCAAAAACTATTGCTGATAACATGGTTATTCAGTTAATTAGCTTAATTAGCTACAATAACATTTTTTTTTTTTAAAAAAAAAAAAGAAGCGCTACTATAACATGCTCTACTATCCTGTCTGCTTATTTTTTTTCTTGACATCCATTAAATTGTAACGGCCTGAGTTAGAAAGATCTGCTTTCAGGTTCTCTTTCAACAAGGATTGCCTGATCATTCAGTGGTCTGGAGACAACCCCAACAGCCTCGCGGGTCCATGATTTTTCTTACCTCGTATCCCAGCCCCTTTTTTAATTATTATTATTTTTTTTTTTTTGTGAGTCTTCTCAACTTGTTGTGTTATTGGCATATTCCGACCTGCAGGCTTGACCCTAAACACACCTGGGGACCTGGCAATCAGTCTTGGCACAAGTGACACAGTAAGTTGAAGAAAGCAGCTTTTATGTTTGGCCTATCTCATATATGTTAGCTGTTGATCATATCATCTCGTGCAATGTAGTTCAGAATAAATAGCAAACAGCTAATGGAGTTTTAGCTCGTAAACGTCAAGTCCTGTTGCTTTGTTTATTACACTGTATCTTACAGTTGTTGCGTGCAGAAATCTGGAAGTTTGTTGATAAAATATAAGACAGTTACTTGCTAGTCTTTATGTGAATTGCAGATTTCTTTTATTTATGAACTTTTTCATACTTGTTCTTAGGTCTTTGGAATTACGGATGATCCTCAACCAAGATTGGAAGGACATGTTTTCCCTAATCCCGTTGACACAAAAGGATATATGGTAATGTTGGTCTACAAGAACGGGTCTTTAACTCGTGAAGGTACAACCATAATACCTTTTCATCATACATATTCCCGTTGGCTTCTGATGAGCTTTTCTTATAGCTTTCTGCCATGACCCCAATCTTAATTTTAGATGTGCGAAACCGCTATGCGGAAAAATCTTGGGATAATTTCAATGCGTTCCTTCAGCACACTCAACCTCTAAATGGTTCGTAAGAACATTCTTTAAGCAAATTTTCCTAAAACTATTGTTGCAAGTTTTGCATTCCCTGATAATGGTATTTGTAATAGGTGGAAAGCTGGGTTTCTACTACAAGGAGCATGAAATTCTTCCACCCCTCCCAGGTTCAATTTGGTTTTGTTTGTAAGGAGAAAAAGAAGATGGCTTGTACTTATGGTTTTCTGTAATCTAATGATTTTTTTTGGCCCCCAAAGGCTTGTATTAAGTAAATGATTATTGTGATGAGATAAATGCATTTAATGTACTCCTATTTTAATTTTCAAGTTCATTTTTAATTTAGAACAGTGGATCTAATTTGTTTGCAATTGCTTACACTTTTAGTTGGTTTCCATCGATACATTCTTGAAAACTTCAATGGCGTCACTCTAGAAGGCTTGGCTGAACATGAAGTGGAGGAATTTGATCCTCCTTCTGAGGTTTGGACTCTTGAATGGCTAGTGGTCGCAAGCACAGATTTCAAGTCCTAAATGAACTACTCTATGATAAATTCAACTAATTTGCAGGTCAGGGCATTAATTGAAGGTCAATTCCTGTCAATGCGTGGTCATGCAGAAAGATTTGGAATGCCTTCTCCTCCAAAACGAATAATAGCCACTGGGGGTGCTTCAGCAAATCATACCATCCTTAACTCGATAGCTTCCATTTTCGGCTGTGATGTCTACACGGTTGAAAGACCAGGTTAGAATTGTATGCCTGAAAAGTGTCATTTCTTGTTAACCCTCAACACTATACAGAAAAACATCTCCACTATTAACTTCCGTTGGCGTAGACACTGGTGAAGCTGAATGCTATATGATTAAACTTGGGAATTTAAACTTCACCTTAACATTCTTTCCTCTTCTATCGCCTTACGCTACAAGTTGTCCCTCTGCTTTATGCAGAAACGTTGGCCACTTCTTTCCTTTTTTTATAAATTTTTTGTTGCTGATTCGCATAAAACATATTACTTTATTGATACAGATTCAGCTTCCTTAGGAGCAGCATTAAGAGCTGCTCATGGTTGGCTATGCAGGGAGAAAGGTACTTTTGTGCCCATCTCATCCATGTACAAGGACAAGTTGGAGAAGACATCTCTCAGCTGCAAACTTTCCACTACTGCCGGAGACAAACAACTGGTTTCAAAGTTTGCCTTGTTCATGAAGAAAAGAATCGAAATAGAGAATCGCTTAGTCGAAAAGCTAGGTCGTTGTTAAGATTTAATTTGGTTGACTTGCTGGCATTCTTTTTAGCAATAAAAGAATGCCGCAACAGATTATAGGCGTTTGGTTTGAGAAACAATGACCAAATTGTGATGTGACAATTTATTAGCGAAATTAATAAAGATGGAAATTTTGAGTCCCCGGTTAAATTTTGGGAATTTGACACCCATTATTCTACAAGGTTTGATTCATTTCTCAAGTGCCCTCAAACATGTTGATGACCTTTCTAATGTTTTGTTTCCTTCCGGAAAGTGTCAAAATAATTTATCAGCTAACCATCTACTGTCCCATATTTGTGCCCCATCTGAACCATACGTTGTATCAAATCTGAATCGCTGTACATTCCATCAGAACAATTCTGATACGTTTGCCCTTTTTTTTATTTTTTCGGCTGATAGAACAAATCTGATACGTCAAATATTTAATTCAAGAAATCTGATAGGCATAACAAACACAACTTCATTTTAATAAAAGGTGAATGCTATCTGTGGATCTCATGCTGTGAGCTCCACATTCTATTATTATATGGTGTTGAACATCACTAGTGCCTTATAGCATTGTTCAAAACTCTTATATCGTCTAAAGTTTACTTTTTCTCTACATTATTATTTTTTTCTAGCCTTTCAGCCTTGCACGCTACGGGGGAGGTGAAAGCCGTGTAGTGGATCTTTAACGATTAAAGGGAAAAAAAATCGAAAAACAAAAGAAAAGGAGAAACAGAGAACTTGTTAAAGACGCTTACCTAAGAAATTTTAAAGAATTAGCTCATATTACACTAATGCTCAATGTGAAAGATAGAGGACTGGGTCAAAATAACACCACAACTAGTTTCGCACGCTCACTGGCCTCTACAACTCTTGAACAAACCAGAATGTTCATACTAAATAATTAACAGTTTAAAAATTTAAAACAAAAGCGACAGTCACACACCACAACAGAAGCTCCCCACGTCATGGGTCACCTCACCAGTTTGTTACTCGTTTTGCGCTAAATGTGGCCCTCCTCAACCAAAGTCTTGAGGCCATAGTGTTAAATCATATGTAATAAATGTCTTTGATTCTCTTTATAAAAGGATTGCTTAGGCTACTTGTTTGAAGAAACACTCAACCAAGTGATTGAACCAAAAATCATGTGTATAATGAGGTTAATGGGAATTTTAGTTATTAGTTTTCTTGTTTTAGCTTCAAACTGTTACAAATGTGCTGAAGGATATGAACCCAATTACGTGACAAGAGTCTCCAATACTTCTTCACAACCTGCCCTTCTGTTGGGGTCGGGCTATTATCACCACGTCTGGCCTGTAAGTTCAACAATCATTTTTTGTTATTCTTGTTGATTTGGATCTTTATTTTCTGAGTATATTGAAATGGGTTAAACAGGAGATGAAGTTAGGCTGGAAAATTGTGGTGGGTGGAATGATTGGATTCTTGGGCTCGGCATTTGGGAGTGTGGGAGGATCTGGTGGGGGTGGCATTTTTGTTCCAATGCTTACTGTCATTGTTGGGTTTGATCAGAAGTCATCAACAGCCATGTCAAAGTGTAAGTAATTGATGATTTCCTGTGTGGCTTCCTCATCTGTTTTTAGAAAAGAATCCACTTTTGTTAGCCAAATAGTTTTAGTTTTTGGCAGAATCCGTAATCTAATATAGTAGCACCGCATATCAAAAGATCTCAAGTTCAAACCATACATACATACATATATACACACACACACACACACATACATACAATTTGTCTCCATTTTGATAAGTCATAAAATCTAATATTAACATATCTTCTAACAGCTCAAGCTTTTGAGAAATTTTTTTTCCCTTTTCAGGTATGATATTTGGGGGAGCAGCCGCCACAGTTTTTTACAACTTGAGACAAAGGCATCCAACACCCATAATAGATTATGACCTGGCACTCCTCTTTCAGCCAATGCAGATTCTAGGGATTAGTATTGGTGTCGCTCTGAACGTGCTTTTTGCCGAGTGGATGATAATACTCTTGCTAGTCATTGTCTTTCTAGGTAACAAGAAATGTCCTCAGCTTTTTTCCAACATTCCCTTTTTTTTTTTTTTTGTTCTATCATATTGAGAAATTAAAATGATCATCTTCTGCTGAATTATTCACAGCCACAGCAATTAAATCATTTCTCAAAGGCATTGAAACATGGAAAAAGGAAAACAATAATCAAAAGGTGGTATTATCCCTTTTTTGTCTTAATTGCTATTGTTATATCTCTGTTGATCTTTTCTAACTAGTTTCCGACAATTCAGGAGACGATTAGCCGCATACAATTGTGTTGCAGGTCAAATGCTGGTAGAGATTCTAAAACTATTCAGATTTTGGTTCCAAAATCGTTTCCAAACTAACCCACAATCTCTTACCAGGTGATAATGAGAAAGAAGTTGAAATCAAGAATAGCAATCCTGTAGAATTTATGGGGTATAAAAGAGCAAAGGTACAGGTCAATGCAGAAGAATTTCTTTCAGTGGTCTCAGAAACTGACTTCTTTTACTTTTATATAGCAGGTTTCTGTCTTTGAGAACGTTTATTGGAAGGAACTTGGACTTCTTATTGCTCTTTGGACCCTAATACTTATCCTGCAAATTCTTAGGGTCTCATTTTTAAATTATATGCAATTTGGAATTTTTTTTATGCTTTTATGCATTAAGGATTTGAACTGATAGTACTTGCTTCTTGGCACAGAATCACAAGGCAACTTGCTCCATGCCGTATTGGCTTCTGTATCTCTCTCAGGTCCTTCCTTATTCTCTCCTAAATTCTTGCCTTATTCTCTTTTCTGCTTTCACAAATTTCCACTTTCAAACCAAAAGCTTTTTCTTCAGGTCCCAGTGACAATCGGAGTAACTCTTTGTGAAGCAGTTAGTCTGTTCAAAGGACGGAGAGTGATGGCATCCAAAGGAGTCACAAACTACCGAGTTAATCAACTAATTGCTTATTGTGCCTTAGGAATACTGGCTGGAACTCTTGGTGTTGGTGGTGGAGTGATACTAGGTCCTCTTTTTCTAGACCTCGGAATACCTCCTGAGGTACGACATTAGAGACTTTTGCAATGAATTTTTTAACAATGTCAATAACTTGAACAAAATTCACATCTACATTGTCCCGGAGTAACTCGTAATAAATAGAATTATTTTGTTACTACAGTTCGCTTGATATTTTGTTTTTCTTGTTGCCATGAATAATTCTAGTAAGAAACATGATCAACCCCTGACTTTTTTTAGAAAATGAGCTGTTTGCTTATTCCCCGTTGCTTAAGAGATGTTCTTGATCAATAAATATCTCTAGTTCAGTTTTTCAATACTTCAAATGAAAATTTTCATGTAGGTATCAAGTGCCACAGCCACCTTTATCATGACATTTTCTTCATCTATGTCTGTCGTGGAATACTACCTTCTAAAACGATTTCCAGTCTTATATGGTAATTTCCTTATAAATTGAAATTACTAATCATTAAAAGATACGGTGAGCTAGCTAGAATCAGATTTTTCTGAATTCATTAATTTTGAAATCTTGTAGCTCTCTACTTCGCTGCTCTCTCCACCATTTCCGCTATCTTAGGACAAACTGTGGTCGGAAAGGTGATCCGTAGATCAGGAAGAACATCCGTGATTATCTTCATTTTGGCCTCAATGATGGTCATCAGTGCAATGGCACTAGGTACGTTTGGTCCACAGAATCATAAATGTGCAGTAAAGCATTGCCATCGATTTCCTTTCTGCCTTTTCCTTCGTGAGATATGGAAGTTTTAATATGTTTGCTTTGAGCAGGCGGGGTTGGCGTAGCACATGCGATTGCAAAGATTGAGCACAATGAATATATGGGCTTTGAAAACATTTGCACACACAGCCTAATCACTCAACGTTCCATGGACCCCGCGATTTTGCGTGTTAAACACCTTACAGGGAACTGATTTGGCATCTCCAACAAAGGTACAACCGTAAAAGAAAAGAGTTCAAAAAATAAAAACTATGCGAGTCTAATATGAAAAAGTGAACCCAACTCAAGTGACATCTAATTACATGTAATGTAGTTCGTAAGAGGATTCATGACTAGACATTTCTCTCTGGAATCCTCCTTTTTTTATTTGAAAAACGAATTTTGAATTGTACACTAGCATTGTTGTATGAATAACTATGAATAGAATCAATTTGCAAATAGTAGACGGTAAAGCTTTAAAGAACACAAACATAAAGCAAACAACAGTTATTCATTCGATACCAGAATTCATAAAGCAAGTGCATACAAATTGCACCTCAGACAGGACATTCAGAGGAAAAGGAAAATACAAATTCGATCACACAGCATAAAAAGCAACACAGTACTAAAAACAGGAAAACAATCAGTACTCATCCCCTTCCTCACCATCGTCACCCTCAGCAGACTCAGCACCCACCTCTTCATAATCCTTCTCCAAAGCAGCAAGATCCTCACGTGCCTCAGAGAACTCTCCTTCCTCCATACCCTCACCAACGTACCAGTGAACAAAGGCACGCTTGGCATACATGAGATCAAACTTGTGGTCAATGCGCGAGAACACCTCAGCAACACTGGTGGAATTGGAGATCATGCACACAGCTCTCTGCACCTTGGCAAGGTCACCTCCAGGGACAACGGTTGGTGGCTGGTAGTTGATACCGCACTTGAAACCAGTGGGGCACCAGTCGACGAACTGGATGGTTCGCTTGGTCTTGATTGTTGCCACAGCAGCATTGACATCCTTGGGAACAACATCACCACGGTACATGAGGCAGCAGGCCATGTACTTGCCATGGCGGGGGTCACACTTGGCCATCATGGATGATGGCTCAAATGCACTGTTGGTGATCTCGGCCACAGAGAGCTGCTCATGGTACGCCTTCTCTGCTGAGATAACAGGAGCAAAGGATGAAAGCATGAAGTGGATCCTTGGGTAAGGGACCAAGTTGGTCTGGAATTCAGTCACATCAACGTTGAGGGCTCCATCAAACCTCAGAGAGGCAGTGAGCGATGAGATCACCTGTGGAACAACGATGTGCAGTCATTAGTTGACTTACCCAAGGATCCAAATTCACATAAAACGCCGATGGATATTTCAATGTAAAA